>QEPC01014651.1:1081556-1120280 GCA_003113815.1 Sphenodon punctatus
GGGTTCTGGGGCCAGGTTACAGGCAGGGAGGACTGTGGCCAATATCCAGAAGCTGCCACTCTAGCCCCAGGACCCAGCATCATGGGTCTGGGGCCATCATTCCTTGCACAGAGAGCCAATTTTCCAAAGCATCAAGAAACAGCCACTCCAGCCCCAGGACCTGCCGCCAGGGTTCTGGGGCCAAGTTACAGGCAGGGAGGGCTGTGGCCAACACCTAGAAGCTACCACTCTAGCCCCAGGACCCACCGTCATGGGTCTGGGACCATTGTTCCTCACACAGAGGTGATGTCATTCCATTGCATCAAGAAACAGTCACTCCAGCCCCAGGACCCGCCATCAGGGTTCTGGGGCCAAGTTATAGGCAGGGAGGGCTGTGACCAATATGTATCTAGAAGCTGCCACTCTAGCCCCAGGACCCACCATCATGGGTCTGGGGCCATCATTCCTCGCACAGAGGTTATGTCATTCCACCACTTCAAGAAACAGCCACTCCAGCCCCAGGATCTGCCATCAGGGTTCTGGGGCCAAGTTACGGGCAGGGGGGGCTGTGGCCAATACCTAGAAGCTACCACTCTAGCCCCAGGACCCACTATCATGGGTCTGGGGCCATCGTTCCTCGCACAGAGAGCTGATTTTCCAAAGCATCAAGAAACAGCATCTCCAGCCCCAGGATCTGCTGCCAGGGTTCTGGGGCCAAGTTACTGGCAGGGAGGGCTGTGGCCAATACCTAGAAACTACTACTCTAGCCCCAGGGCCCACCATCATGGGTCTGGGGCCATCATTCCTCGCACAGAGAGCCTTTTTCTGAACGCCCAAACTGAACCAAATGGCCGAACCTGAACTCGGCAAATGAACCAAACGGGCGAACCGAACGGCTGAACCCTAACCACGATCTGTTCACCCATCCCTAGAAACCATGACAAATCACTATGAGCCTAAGCAATCTGTGATTATCCACAGATTCAAATTAATTCATGGACCAAGATGCCAGGAGAATCTGTAGCTGAATTTGTATCAATGAAATCTTGAGCCACCGGCTATATCTACCAGCACAATCCAATGCCCCCTATTGGATTTTGACATCGCAATCCAATGCCCCCTATTGGCTAAGCCAGAATTAACCCTTAAATCAGCTCTAGAGATTGCTTTTGCAATGGAATCAGCAGACCAAGTTGCTAAAGACCTTCAGTCAGGCCTCCAAACCAAGCCTGTGTACAAAGCTGTGGCAGTATCCAGAAGCCAGAAACCAAAGGGGGTAGCCCCTACACAAGACCACACTAAGAAGATGGTTCAGGGAGCCGCTCAACAGGTACAGCAGTGTTGTTATCATTGTGGGGACAATGATCACCCATAAATGTGCAAATGTTGTGAGGCAGAATGCCACAACTGTAAAAAGAAAGGGAACTTTGCAGAAAGTCTGTCAAAAGAAAGCTAGAGCAGAAGGGCTAAGGAGAAATGTTAATTACAGAACACATCATGTGAAAGAGCCTACTGCTGAGAATACCCAGATAGGGATGGTTAAGTATCCATTGTTCTCTATAACTAAAGGAAATCCAGACCCTCTACGCTGACCTTGAATAACTGTGAGATCCAATTTGAAGTGGATACAGGGGCATAGTCGTGGTCGTGGGACAAAGCACATTCAGGGATCTAACTGCTGTTGCCCCAAATCTTGGAATGGAACCCACAACAGCAATTCTTAAATCATATTCTGGAGAAGAAAATCCAGTTTTGGGTTTCTTGGCAGTGAACATTCATTATGCAGCCCAATCAGTCAGCCTGCCACTCTTAGTAGTCCAGGGTCAAGGCCCAAATCTATTGGGCAGGGATTGGCTTAAAGTACTAAAATTGGACTAGAACACAATCCTAAAATCCATCCACAAGATCACTACAACTAGGTTGTCGTGTTAAAAAGCAATATTCAAGGATGAGTTAGGACAACTGACAGATCTCGAAGTAAAGAACCAAGTTGACCCCTCAGTACAACCTAAGCAGTACAAGCAAAGATGGAGGCAGAGTTAGAACAAATGCAGACAGAAGGAGTCCTCCAGCCAGTCAAATATTCAGAATGGGCTGCCCCTATTATGCCTGTTATGAAGCCAGATGGTTTCATACGCATTTGTGGTGACTACAAGCTGACAGTCACCCAACATTGGGTAATGTTTGGAGCATTACCCAATACCCATATTAAAAGAGCTATATGCAAGGTTATCTGGAGGTACTAGTTTCACAAAACTAGACATGTCCTACACATTCCAACCATTGATACTGGCAGAGGAGTCCTAAGCATTAATATGCATAAAGGCTTATACACGTATACTCGCCTGCCTTTGGGCATTTCATCTGCTTGTGCCATCTTTCGAAGAGTAATGGAAGGCCTATTTGCTGACATCAGTCATGTAACTGTATATCTGTATGATGTCCTAGTCACTGGCCCAATAGGGGAAGAACATGTAAAGAACTTAGAGGAGGTTCTACAGCATTTTGAATCAGCAGGCTTGCAGCTGAAGAGAGCTAAATGTGTATTCCAAGCACAAGAGGTGGAGTATTTGGGGCACAAAGTGACAGCCCAGGGCCTGAAGCCTCTTGAGGAAAAGTTACGAGTGATTGACTGAGAACCAAAACCTTGAGATAGACAGGAACTAGAGGCATAATTGGGTCTCCTAAAATATTACGGGAAGTATCTGCAGACATTATCAACAGTACTAGGGCTACTGTGTTACCAACTGAAGAATGTAAAATGGAGCTGGGCCCCTGAGCAAAAGCACACCTTCCAGAGAACAAAGTCACTGATGTGCTCAGTGGACCTGATAGTCAAGTGCATTATGATGCAGCAAAGTCTTTGGTACTTACCTGTGATGCCTCACCTTATAGAGCTGGTGCAGTTTTATTGCATATCATGCCAGATAACACAGAGAGACCCATCTGTTGTGCTTCTTGCTTTCATTCCCCCTGTGAGAAATGTATGCTTACCTTGATAAAGAAGGTTTAACTATCATTTTTGGAGTTTAGTACCTCTACGGATGACCGTTTACCATTCTAACTGACCATAAAATGCTATTGGGGCTATTTAGGGAGCTGAAGAACATTTCACCACAAGCTTCAGCCAGACTATAGAGATGGGCATTAACTCTTTCAGCATACCAATACACTCTGAAATACAGACCTGGTCCATCAATCGCAAATGCAGATGGACTGAGTTGCTTATGCTTACCTGCTCAACCTGGGGGTAGTCTGGTTACAAAAGAGGTAGTCCCCTTGCTTCAACAATTGGAAGCTGCTCCTATCTCAGCTCAGCAAATTTGGTACTGGATAGATAGAGACCCCTTACTTTCACAAGTCTGAGAACTTGTCTTAAGGGGCAGGAATAAGAGTTTATATCCAGAAGACTTTAGGCCTTACTTCATCAGAAGAAATGAATTAAGCATGGGAGATGGAATAATCCTGTGGGGTAACAGGATAGTAATATCACCATGGGGCCTTTCCTTGCTTCTAGCACGGCTCCATGAAACTCACCCTGGAATGTCCACATTGTCTAGGATAAAGGCACTTGCAAGAGGATACATGTGATGGTCTAGAATGAATAAAGCTGTGGAGGAGCTAGTGAGAATCTATACAACATGCCAAGAATTAATAGCTTCTCCTCCAGACACACTGCTATGCTTCTGGGAGTGGCCAGGCTGCCCATGGGTATGACTTCACATAGACTACACAGGGTCATTTATGGGTACAACGTTGTTGTTAGTAGCTGATGTACATTCAAAATGGTTGGAGGGGTTTCCAACCAAGACTGCCACTTCAGCCTCAACCATCAAGGAATTGCACAAATTACTCAGTGCATTTAGGCTTCCTTGTACAGTTGTTTTAGACAATGCTTCTGTTTTCATAAGTGAGGAGTTCAAAATATTCCTTGTTATCAATGGCATTAAGCAAATCACTTCTGCTCCTTGCCACTCTTCAACAAATGGGTTGGTTAGAGAGAGACATGAAAACAGTTGTCAGCTCTGAAAAAACTGAGGGAGAAAATCTCCTATTTCCTAGCTTGGTATCATGCAACCCTGTATGCAACTACAGGGAAATCACCAGCTGAAATGATGTTTGATAGACCCATCCGGACCACATGGAACCTACTGAAACCAGATGTGTTCACGAGAGTACATCAGAAACAAGAGTCAATGAAGTAGAATCATGACAACCAGCTCATGAGGCAAGGGTTGTCACCTGGAGATCCCATCTGGGTGAGAGTCTTCTCAGGCAAGTGCAAGTGGCTGCCCAGAATAATCCTATCAAAGACAGGGCCATTGTCCTACAAAGTGCTAGTACAGGGAACTGTTCTAGGGTGTCATCTAGACCACTTGTTGTCCCAGACCAGTGACTAAGAAGGCCTACCTCCAGAAACAAGTTTATCAGAACAGCAGTCACCTATGTGCTTGGATTTACCAGTGAGACTGCTACCCATCTGCCAAGTGAGCTAACTGAGCAGGACTCACAGGATGCAGACTCTTTATTAATTATTATTGTTGTTATTAGCATTTGTATAGTGCCAGCTGTGTACCTGGCGTTTTACAGAACAATAAGATAGACGTGGTCCCTGCTTACAATCTAACAGACACAGAGGGGGGAGACAAGGAGAGGGGACATAGGGAGAGACAAGGGATAAATAACATTCAAGCAGATGCGAAGTCTCAGGTGCACGTGCTTGGCTTGGTTGCAGTTGGCAGGAGTCTGCGGGGAGGGCAGAGAGTAGATATTGCGGGGAAAGTTCTAACAGGCGTCAGGAAAGGTGGCGAGGAAGAGGTGGTTTTGAGGAGGGATTTGAAGGTGCGGAGGGAGGGGGCAAGGCAGATGTGGGCAGGGAAGGAGTTCCAGGCCTGGGGGGTGTCACAGGTTGGCAGGTCCACACCCCCACTTTACCGGGTTTGAGTGACTCAGTTTCCCTCATGCACAGCCCACTTGAATTAGTTTCTCTCTCTGGCTAATTTAAGTCTGCCGCAGGGACAACTCCTTTGTCACTCAAGGGCCTGATCCTTCCCATTTACAGACTCTTTACTCTCTGGGTTCGCAAGAGCTTGAGGGCTCTTGTTGCTTACTTGTGTTCCAATGTTAGACACAGACACTTCTTCATAAAGATAAGTAGTAAGTTTATTGATTACATAAGCAAGATAGTTGATACAGAGTGGTTACTAGAAATCAAAGGTAAATATAACACACTCCTGATCTATACTGGTTGAGTTCCTAAATCAGCATCTTACCCTATAAAGGTCCATACGTTTCTCTCAGTCCTTTGGTGTAAGTGACTGGGTCTCCAGACTTAGAGTAGAAAGCAAAATCATGTCTCTCTCAGTTCATGTTCTCCAGCCTGACTTGCTGGCAGGCTTTCATATGCAGATCAGAGTGTTTGAGGTGGCTCCGGGCAAGGGATAGTGAAGCTGGCTTAATGGCCCTTGCTTTAAGTACCCTTCCTCCTTCTTTGTCTCAGGTTTCCCTCCTTTGGGGAGACCTGAAGTGTGTCAGTAAGCAAACATGAAGGTCCATTTACCATTCTAACTGACCATAAAATGCTATTGGGGCTATTTAGGGAGCTGAAGAACATTTCACCACAAGCTTCAGCCAGACTATAGAGATGGGCAGACTATAGACATCTCCACAGAGTTCCATCTAGCAAGCATTCCTCAAATAAACATTCTTTGTAGCTCTTTGCATTTCCTGTAGCTTGGTCACGTGTCATAGCCCTAATTTGAGTTTTACAGTTCTCAATTGTAACATTACATACATGTGGAACCTTTGCATTACATATTTACCAGACTTGTAGTCTACATGTAGGCCCATGTTACACGTGTGTGACCCTATGTTATTCCGTGACACGGGGCAGCAAGGGAAAAGGGGCAAAGGCTGTTAGGGAAGCAGGGGAG
This sequence comes from Sphenodon punctatus, assembly GCA_003113815.1. Lineage (NCBI taxonomy): Eukaryota > Metazoa > Chordata > Lepidosauria > Sphenodontia > Sphenodontidae > Sphenodon > Sphenodon punctatus. Next base: position 1,087,469 of record QEPC01014651.1, read on the forward strand.
ACGAGGGAGAGCGAGGGAGGGGACAGAGGAGGAACGGAGAGTGAGTGCAGGAGTGTGTAAGGAGACTAGGGATGAGAGGTAAGGGGGAGCCAGGTTGTGAAGGGATTTGGAAGTGAATAACAGGAGTTTGTGAAGGATGCGTTTGGGAAGGGAGAACCAGCGAAGTGAGGAGAGGCTGCACGTGGTCGAAGCGACGGGCTGAGTTGATGACCCTAGCAGCAGAGTTTTGGATGGAGATAAGGGGGACAGGTGAGAGTGGGAGAGGTCAGCAAGGAGGAGGTTGCAGTAGTCAAGGCGAGAGATGACCCTGGTGTGAACAAGGGTCTTGGCTGAGAAGGCAATATTGCTGAAGACACTGTCATGGACCAGCCTGACTCAGCTCCAGGGTTGATTGAAGCCTCTGCTGCTGCATCAGTTGCTGTGAGACCATCAGAGATTGAGGGTTCCCCAGATGTTCATGCTCCTCTCCGCCATTCCGGAACCGTCCCAAAGCCTCATGAACATCTAAACTTGTAGTTAGATGTGGCAAAGTGAGTTATTGGCAGAATAATTCCATTCCTTTGGGCTACTGAGATTGGGCAGCCCACCTCCCATCTCTAGTTAGTTGTTTTCCTTGTTTTAGTTACGTTTGTATTTTAGGGGGGAGGGATGTGGTAACATGAGGGTTAACTTTGTTGTATAGCATGGCCTCCCCTGAAACTATTATTATTAATTATTTATTATTTAAATGTGTATGCCGCCCCCTCCTGCTACAAACATCTCGGGGCGGCTAACAACATTTTAACACACATAACTAAAATACAATGAAAACAACCTAAAAAACCGATGCAGTTCCTGGGTCAGCAGAGGCTGAAGGGGAGGGGTTAGAACTTTCGAGAAGTTGAGTCAAAACAGTTACAGAGTTAAGCAGCTATTGACTCCTCAAGCAAATGAAACCCTTCCAAGCTACAATACCCTTCCCCAAGATTTGCGACTGGAAGTCCTGGGTTCAATTTCTGGTCTTACCGAGTTGCCTTGAACAAGTCATGTCTCTCAACCATGGTTCCCTGTTTGTCTATAATGAGGTGCCAGCCACAGGCCCAGCCAGCTAGTTTGTGTATGGATGGCTTGTGCCCCACTATTGTATTAGCCTTAAGTCTCTTCAATGGGACTCCCATAATCTTCTCAAGACCATGGAGATGGATAAATGGAATCTTCCTGCTTCTTACCAACTAAACTACTAAAAAGAAAAATCTATCTACTTTCTAAAAATAGGCTGTGTCTAGAACAAGGTGAACAGCACTTTATATCTGCTTGGTTTCACAATGCTAAAGTGTATACAATCTTCTTTAGATCACAGATTTTTGGATACATTTTATAGGTAGTGACACTGTAGCCATACTGCAATTACAATGTTATTCTATTATGGCTATGTTTTTGGTTACCGTAACTGCATATATCCTGAAGCTTAAATCAATAGGATACTAATTAATAGTTTGTTATGTACTTAACCATCTGATTATATTAATCAATGGTAATTAGTTACGGAAAATATATAACTAAAACTGGAATTACTCGTCCAATAAAATTATGCTTAGCTGTGCACCTGACTGAATCGGCATTAAACAGGCTTTTGCTCACCCCATCTGTACAGCTACTGAAGTGTTCTGGTACTTTATAACCTTGCCTCTCTGACCTATGTCAGCATCTTTCTATAGACCTCCATTTGTATAAAATTCACCACCACCATATTCTATTCTTCCTCTCCACCTTTTCTTCTTCTTTCTCACTGATTCCACATGGATCAAATCCCTTCTTTACAAAAGATCTTTCTGGCCACTTTTAGACAAGCGGCGCGCGATACATCGCGATTGCGCATCATTTGAAATGTCCGCATGTTGTAATTAGACGAGATGGAAGTGGGGTATTATGCGCATATTATGGCCTGTTGCACATTTTTTAAGTCCATGAATTAAATACCTCGATTGTGAGCTATTTAATTTAATTTAAACATGCGGATGTCTCAAATTATGCGCAATCGCGATGCGCAATCGCGTGCCGCTCGTCTAAAAGCGGCCTTAGTCTCTCTATATCAAATTCATATTACTGTAACTGAATGCACATTGGAAAACAGGTTTAAAATTCTTTGCCACTGTGACAAGCACGCAGAATCCATTTTAGAAATCAACTTTCTCTCCTACTCCATATATAGAAACAACACAAGGCTAATTCCATTGGGTTTAATAGAACTATTCACTTGTTTCCAATATGGCATGTGTTTACTTATATGGGAGAATGGAAATGAAAATTAATACTATCTGCCTTTTCACAGTCCTGTATACTGCTCTCTGCTCTAATGGGAGAAAAGTACAATGGTACAAAGGTTGTCTCAGAAAAACAATGATACCTTAAAAAAAATAATACAAGCACACAGGCCAAGCCAAAAGAGAGAAACACCCACCCTGTCTGGGTAAAAAGGCAGACATATTCGACATGTAACTCCAGATCCAGATAGCTGTGTATTTATGTAGCTATTTCAATTAACATACCACTTTTGCTTTATAGCAAATATTTAATTGTTATGTATAACCTTATGCCGAATCTTCCATTCAGTGTTGGTTATGCTGTTTTCCTTGTTATGCTGAGTTAATTCAGTTGCACTTATTGATGAACCTATGCCTGTGTATGTGTCTGTATCTGGAATCATCTAATAAGCATCCAGACATGACAGTAATGCATCTCTTTCCTCTTCTACAGTTGTTCAGTTATTTAGTGGCTCTCTCTATACTGCATTTTGATGACTAATTGCTATTTGGCTCTTAAAGATTAAGTGTGTACAGTTAATGGCTTGATATTGCAGACCCTTATGCAATTAAGGGTTTGAAGGCTCAGCCCCCCAAAAAGACGACTTGTGATTGCTGATAATGTCAGAAGGTTATTTAATGTTGATGCTCCTTGATATACTCCTTCCTTTATCATTGTCCCGAAAGAATCATATTAAATAAATGAGAAACATTGTTCTGTGATATTTCTAAAATATATTTTCTGTGGTCTAGATTCACTGGATCATTAGAAACCATTTAGACCATGATCCAGACAGTCCACTGCGCAAGGGAAATCTATGCTGGCGGATAGTTTTGGGGCATCAATGGCCACAGTGTTAAATCCACTTCCAGTTCCTGTGCCATGCAGGGGACAGATTGATGAGGTGGGGTAAGGGCACTAAGCAGCAAGAACAGAAGGGGGGCAGGCGGGGTTGCCTTGACCCTCAGGAGTCACTACACACCTGCCCAGTCAGCCCCAACCCCCACAGCACTCACCCTAGAGCGTGAGAGCCCTGGGCAGTCTCCCATGAGAATCTGCGGTGCTGGGACAGGAGCCAGGACGCATGGGGAACCATCCTGCTCTGAGCAGGAGTAAGTCAGTTCTGGTGCAGCAGCTGTGTTTGGCATGGGGGGGCACTGGCAGGCTTGCCCATACTCCAGTGGGGCTCTCCCAGAGGCTTGGGGACCCCTTCCGTGGGCTGTGCCTCTTCTTTACCACCAGCAGAGGGGGCATGGCCAGCACACCATCGGAGGGGGTGTGGCCATCTGGCTGGTGAAGCTCTGCGACTGCACACCCCTGCTCCCATCTGTTTGATGTTCCTCGGCCCTTCACCAGCGCACGGCCCCTTGTGCTGGCGGTGGGGCTGAGCTGGATTGCGGTCTTAAGCATATGCCTAGGTTCCACTGACTTCAGTGAGCATTAAGCATGTGCTAATGATATGCATTTCAATTAGTGTGTTATTTAATTTCTTTCTTAAAAATCTGAGAAAGCAAGAGTAGGGAGATGTCCCAAATAGTTTCATCTAGTCATTTTTGGTGAGTTTAATATTTTAGTCCCCCCCCCCCCCATTGTTAGTATTCACTTACAGGCCTGGGAATAATTGACAAACACTGATTTTCTTTGTGCATTTGCAACTAATGTGTATTTAACTAGGGGAAAAAATATTTGATTTATATAACACCTTTTCTTGCCAAAGCATCTGTGTTTGGAGTCTAACAAAATAATTGCTGTCAGAGCTCCCTAAGCTTCTCGGGGAAAGTATTTATTGCTCTAATAGAGCCAACAGGAACTCATAAAATGTAGGCTTGCCTGCAGCCCATATTCAGGGCCTGATTCTGTGAGTTACTGGGAACTTCCTGCCACAGCTTTGCCCATTCAGGACCTTGCATGAGGGGCTAAGAATCGAAGACAAATACCTAATAAATGCTAGGCTGCTGGTGAACTAAAGCTTAGAACATCAACAGTAATCATCATCTCACTTGGACATTTTGCTTCCTTTGTTGTTCCTCCCGTACTAAGGTTGTAGTCTCTCTGAGGCAATATGTAAAATGCCTTGCAAAATGGCATTTTAGGCCGGGGTCTTAATCCTATCATATGATAATGATGTTTGAAATTATTGTGAGCCACCCTGACCCATTTTGGGGATAGTGCGGGTTATAAATAAATTTAAAAATAACAATAATAACAATAACAACAATACAAACGATAAACATATAGGACTGAGCAATCATTGACTGCAGTGGAAACTCTGAATAGAGCAGAAATTCTCAGACTCTGGGCTGGGACCTCCGCCTAGAGATAGGGTCACAATCCCAATTAATATTTGATTTACTTTACATGCCTTTGTTACTGGGTAGGGTCATAAAACTCAAAATGGATTTATGCAGATGAAAAATTTAGGAACCACTGAAATAGAGACTCTTGCCATGATCCACAAACTGTGGCACGACAAGCAGCTGTGCATGGAAGCTCTCTAACAGTAGTGGATGGAACCTGCTGCAGGTATGACAATCCCCGCCTCTCTGATAGATGGCTTGGATTCCCTCACACACCCTGCGTGTTCATGGGTGGAAGAGGCCTGTGTAAAAAGGGCCACATTCTCACAACTGTCTTATCTTAGGTAGGAATTTAGGATGTAAAGCAATATCTATTCTATCTTGGAAAATAAATCTGCAAATATGGTTCTGAGATTATTATGGCTGCTATTTCACTAACTTTTATTAATGAAGTTATTGCTAACAGGAATACTGTCTTTAAACCCCCACCCCATAACCAGTTCATTTGCGCCCCCCATATAATTAATTCACACTGCCCCGGGGGCACAAATTAAATGGTTATGAGTGGGGGCAGTGTGAATTGATTATATGGGGGGTGGGGGCGCAAATGAACTGGTTATGAGGTGGGGGCAGCATGCTGTATGTTTCCCCATCGCTGCCAATGTGGAAAACGCAGTGAACGCAGCTCCCTGCAATACCAGTGATATTCCTTTTAGTGAGAGGTGCCTGTCAGATTGTGATGGTGATCTAGAAGTGGTTAGGATGCAAGCAATATCTGCATGGCCAGATATATGGTCACCTGAACAGTGAGAAAACAAAAGAGCCAAATATCCATGGCTGCGATGTGAATCTGGGAAACTGGGTTGTAAAGTGTGCTCTAAAGCAAAGTATTTAGGGGTATTGAAAACACAGGGTACCTCCATTTCCAAGGAATGGTGTGCTAATTCTATTACTTATTATGGGAAAACAAAACTAGACCAACTCAAATCCCTTCAAAAAAAGATCTGTGAGCATTCCAGCTCATTGGCACACAAATCTGCCCAGGGCATAGTTGATCAGTCCAAGAGACAGGACTTTGAGAGCTGCCTTGTTCGTTGCCAGGAGGCTAACAATGAAAGAACCCGTCGAGTTTTTAGGACTGCATATTACATAGCCAAAAAAGACAAACCGTATACTGACCACTCTGACCTGCTAGAGCTCCAAGAGCTAAATGGTGCACACCTTGCCAAAGGTTTACGCTCAAGATACAGTTCAACTGCAATTATAGATCATATCGCATCAGTAATGCGATCACAAATTTGTAACAGTATTCAGGAAATTAATGGCAAGATATCAGTCCTTATTGATGAGTCCACCAGCCAAGTGGTTAAAAAGGCACCGTTCTGCTGATGACCCACAGACCAGAGTGTGTGCCAGCCCAGAAATCGAAATGAATCCAGTGTGGGAGATTATTTAGAATATGTTACTTGTGAATATTGTTGTAAATATGGATATGGATAAAGAGTCAAGTCTGTTGTCTGCATCCTGGTCAGCCCTGAAATGTATCCTGGCAGGTTCCAACATGCTGCAAAAAACCTAAGAAAGTTCCTGTGAATAAATATACTGTAAATAGTTGCATTGGTGTGTTGTGTCAGTATTGCAGAATACAGGAGAATATTTCATATATAATCATATCATTTTATGCCCTTACTGACTAACAAAAGATTAATCACCCACACCTTTTGGGAGAGTTATGTTATCACATGGGGTTCAAGCACAGTGGGGTTAGGAAGCTATGCATGACTGCCTTGTGGTACAATCGGAGCCATTATGTGTGATTTTCTGGGGGCACATGGTTTTCTGGTTTATGTGTGGTTTTCATGGTTTTCTGGTTTATGTGTGGTTTTCTGGGGGCACATGGTTTTCTGGTTTATGTGTGGTTTTCATGGTTTTCTGGGGGCATATGGTTTTCATAGTTTTCTGGTTTGTGTGTGGTTTTCTGGGGCCACATGGGGACATGGTGGGGAGAGTGGGGGTCGCTGGTTTATGTGTGGTTTTCTGGTTTATGTGTGGTTTTTCCACCTACCGTTCCCCTGACTCTGCCCCTAGGCTAGGCTCCGCCCTAGGCTAGGCTCCATTCCTATGATCGCCGGCGGCTTTGCTACTGGCAGCCTGGCCAGCCTTAGTGACCCACCAACCTCATAAGCTCCTGGACTTCTCAATTTAGCACTACACCACTGCACACACGGCTGTGAGCTCACTACACCCGAAGGAATCCAAGTCCCCTAGCCCTGCCTGCAGAAGGTTCCATCTGTGGCTATTAGGGAACTTCCCTGCTCAGCTGTCTGCTGTGCACAGTCTATGGACTGCAACCCCTCTATTTTTAGATACCACTAAGGGTGTGATATTTTTTTCACAAAGACTTTCATGAAAAAGAACAGGATAACATTTTTTTTAGTGTCATGAAGTCCAGAGTGATCTCACATGACTGTGGGATCCATATTTCCAAACATCTGGGTGAGGGCAGCTGGAAATGTCCCCTTTAAAATAAAACCCAACTGCTATAAAATGGGACATTACTACTTTAAGAGGGAAATTGAAATCCCAAACCTACTGAATTTTGTACTAGGACCATGCTGTGAAAAACATGTTTTTTCTGTTACGCTTCACAGTAGCCAGATTTGTATAACCAAATGTTAGATCTGAAAGTACTAGCTGTTTTCAGATAGGGAGTGTGTATCACAGTTTACACTGTAAAACCCTCTGCTGGGTTTCGGTACATACACAAGCAACTGCTGATTTTACAGTTCAAGCTGAGAAACTGTGATCAGATGAAAGCTGATAAGAGTTGGGTGTCTTTTTTGGTAGGGCTGGTGATGACGCGGCAGGAAAATAACATATACAGTGATATAAATATTAACTGATATTCAATATATTAATTGATTAATTATAATTATGCATGGCAGACCTGCTGTCCTAAGTCCTTGACGTCTCCAAAAATAGTAGGGGAGGATGCATCCTTCATCTGGAGAACTCATCACCACCGGATAAGGTAGCATTTAGTGAAATGGGTGACCTCAAAAGGTTCAGCAGTTGTGTTTTCTTCCACTCCAAATGGAAGAGAGGGTTGGGAAGGATAGACAGGCAAAGAAAGCTGAATGCCATGAGACAGAAACACTCTCTTCTTTTGGGGCTGTTAAGTCTTAAACCAAACTCGAGCTCTGACTTGACATGAAACCCATACATCCCAACAGTTCTTCTCCAGGAGGGTCCCACTTTTTTTGGGTGGTGAATCCCTTTGTGTCTCTGGCTGTTTATACATGAGGCTTCTTAGTAATGTATTTCTAAATTCCTTGAGAAACAAACTCGCACGCGGCAGTTTAGACATTCTTCCCCACTACCGGAAGTGAGCTGTGTGCCACTGAAAACAGAGGCCCCACAAACTAGCACAGGCTTGGAGATGCGGACTTGTAAAACCCATATGAAGGCCTCTACAACTCTGCATCTCCAAGCCTGCACTAGTTTGTGCCACCTGTTGTTTTCAGTGGCATCCAGCTCACTTCTGGTAGTGGGGAGGAACATCTAAACTGCTCCACATGACTGTTTCTCCAGAAATTTAGAAATATGCTACTTACAAGTCTAGTGTAAAAACAGCCTCTTTCAGGGGTCAAAAAACCTCTTTCAGAAGAGAGATTAAAAGGCTGGTGTTCAAGCCTCAAAGTGCCTTTTCCCTAGTTGTCTCCCTGGAAAATTCCTTGAGAGAACAATGGGTGTTTTTAGACACTAATTTCTCCTGGATGTTTGCTGTTACATCCTGAACTTTCTGTGTGTCCAAATCACTCACCTGGATCTTAAGCATCTGGATCTTTGAACTTCTGCGTATAACATCTCCCAGAACTTTTGTGTGTAAAAGGTTCTCCTGGTAAATTGCTTTGCTCCAGGCAACCGTAGTCACTTGGTTTCCATGGTAGCCTGCCACGTTTACAACTGCGGCTACTTTAGGCTGCCTCAGGACAGTGTGTGTGTGAAGAATGCATCCAGGAACTGCCTCAGGACAGTGTGTGTGTGAAAAATGAATCCAGAACTTACTTGTGGGCTTGTAAACCCAGAAGATTGAAACATCCGGAACTTTAACATATGTCTAAAAATGCCCAATGAGGAAATGATGGAAGTGACAAGAAACTAAGTGAAATTATAAATATGGGAGCTTCTGTCCTTCGTTAGGCACTTGGAATGTTGGAAGGTGTATGTGTAAGTGTGTGAGGGAGTGGAGCTTACTTGGATTTTATTAGCCAAAAGGACAGGACCTGTCCCTGTTTTGCCACTGGAAATGTTGGGAGGTATGCAGTCCTTACCCCAAAGTGAGCACTGCATCTCTGACTCAGTTAAACATCTGGTCACTGTTTCAAAGCAGTGATTTAAACCAGTAACTTAAAAGTGAAGAGCTCCCTATTTTCAGTCAATCAGTCTCCAAAATGAGGGGAAGGAGATACTCCTTAGAATTTTGCCAGGCTCAGATATTTATCAAAAATGAAATACCTCTCTAGGCACAGCAAGCACCCACAAGATATAATAAGTTAAAACAGATTGACCTCGCACATGCTTAATTTATTGAAGAGAGAACAGAGAATGGCTTATGTTTCACCCCCAGGGCCTTTCTCAAGGATAAAGCAGGAGGAAAATTACACGTACTGCTGACAAAGGCTGTTGAGGTGTGAAACATCAGACCATAGCCTCTTCTCCTTGCCATAAATTGAGAGTATTTTACACTGACTTCACTTAAATAGCTTAGCTGGCATTTTCTTACCGAGGAAGTTGTTTAATTTTGCATTCTACTGATAGCGGAAGGGACTCATTCTCCCAAAGAATCATAGAGTTGGTAGGTACCTCAAAGATCATCTAATCCAAGGAAATCCACAGCTACAGCATCCCTGACAGATGGCCATCCAGCCTCTGTTTGAAAACCTCCAGCGAAGCAGAGTTCAGCACCTCCCTAGGCAATGTCTTCTACTGTCGAACAGATCTTACCATTAGAAAGTTCTTCCTAATGTTTAACTGAAATCTGCTTTCTTGTAATTTGAGCCCATTATTTCTAGCATTGCCTTCAGGGGCAAGAGAGAACAAGTCTTTGCCATCCTCTCTGCGACAACCCTTCAGGTAGTGGAAGACTGCTCTCATGTCTCCCCTTAATCTTCTCTTCTATAGGCAAGAGAACACTAAGGAAGACTAAGGATATTTTTCTTCTCCTTAATTGGCTAAAGCTACTGAATATTTATTTGTGGAGAAGGTCTATCATTCTCGAGATCTTTCTTTCAATATTTCTAGTACATGTTGCCAGGACAAGCTAACACTGCTTCAGAGCGCTTATAAACCGCTTTCACACCACCTACCCTGGGCATATTTTGGCTCTGCGAGAGACTGCGGGAGCCAGAATCTGCACGGGGTTCGGCTGGTCTGAAAGCCCCCCCGCCCGCCCGCCCGCCCGCCCATGGCTTTGCCGGTAAACACACACAAAGATAGAGAGCTGGATTTCCTGCTCTGTATCTCTGTGTGTGTTTGCCGGCAAAGCTGGCTCCAGCAGTCTCTCGCAAAGCCAAAACATGTGTGGGGGAGGTGGTGTGAAAGCGGGCTTAGAGTGTCTTGTGTGAGGAAAGTAGGCTATTTGTAACTCAAGGTAAACAAGTTGTATTCCTTCTGAATCCCATCTTAATTTTTTTTAAAATTCTGTTTACATTTACTAAGTGATTGAGAATGGCTTTTTTCTTCTTTTAGCTTGAACATTTAGACCATCTTGTGTCAATGTGGCAGGGCTGAAGCACAAAATGGCACCCGCCATGTGGATTCCTTAAAATGGCCACCAAACAGGAAGTGGCTATGTTTGGGGCATGGCCTGATGCATAAAAAGAGAAGAAACAGGAAGCAGCGAGACAGTCTGCTCTAGAGTGCTGAAGAGGCTTGCAGGCCTATTGTTCCTGAAGGAAGGCGACCTGAACCTTGACGGGAAGAACTTGAGTGAGTTAAAGATAGCTTGCCAAGGGACTGTATGTGGCTATGCTACTGGTGATATGGACTGTATGTTGTAGAGATTGGCCAGAAGTTGGTGCCTGGCCTATGAACTGGAATACAAATAAACTTTGTCAAACTAGAACCAAAGACTGAAACTCTTCTCTGGCATAATCCTGCAAACACTCACCCACAGTGAAGGTGGGACCTGCTACAAAGTGGTGGAGAATGTGGGCAGGCCTTGCTGGCCACCAAGACAATGATTTCCTAAGATGATAAACTCCTGGAGCAGGGGAGTGTTGTGGAGGAGTGTGCTCAAGAGAGGAGTGTGCCGAGTAGCAGCTCAGAGAAGCACAACGTGCTGGGAGGCCACCCAAGGACTTGGGGTTTGAGTGGTCTGGAGCCTGGAGGTTTGCCCCAACCCAACAGCATGATGTGGGGACAGAATGGAAAAATGGCAGCAGGAGGACTGAGCCCTCAGAGACAAACAGTGACCTTCTGGAACTGGGTTGAGCCAGAATTGAAGCAGCAGGAGGACTGTCACTGAGAGGAGCGTACCCACCACCAAGGAGACCACTGAGACCCCACAGACAGTGTGGGAAAACAGGTACTACGGTGTTCCCTGTTGGGGACCCCTGAAGAAATATTATAATTATGGATAGTGGGGACATTGGTATAGAGGATGCCCCTCTTTAACTGAGAGAGATTACCCCAGAATAAAGTCCCTGAGACTGTCCTTTACCTGTGGGCAAGAGGGACATGTTAAGAGGTACTGCTGTGGTAAAGAGAAGTCTTTGTTGGGTTTGTAACAAACTGGGACACTTAAAAAGAGATTGCCTGGAAGGAAGGGGTCAAAAGATAGAAAAAGGGGTCCAGGAGATTAAAAGTATGGAAAAAGAAAGCAATGTGACCACCTGTGAAGCAACCGGGTCGGGGAGAGAGATGCAGAAGAACAGACCAGGAAAAATAAAGGTTTGTTGGGTTTGTAGAAGGGAAGGACACTTGAAAAGAAATTGTCCAGATAGGAGAGAAAGGAAAGGAAAGAAGGAATTGATGGAGAAGGAAACAGACTGGTTTAGTCATATTGACCAGCTCTATGAAAGAGATGGTAAAAGAGAATGAATCCTTGAAGAAAGAGGTTTAAAGGAGGAGAGGAAGAGTCCAGAGAAAGCAGAGGGCTTAATACCAGCCAGGAAACCTAAGGAAAGTAATAGGGAAGAAACAGGTGGGAAGATGGAAACACCTGAAGGAATTAAAAGTATGCATGCCCTGAGGAAATTGATGATTGTCAATGCTAAAGTAGAAAAAGAATTGGAAATGGGAAAGGAACAAAAAGTAAGAAAAGAGAGAGAGGTAGAGGTGCTTAGAGCAGCCTTAGAAGAGCAAGAAAAGGCCATGAAAGAAAACGCTTTCTATAATGGGAAATGGGATGGATTCCCTAAATGGGTGTTCAAGAGATAGAGCCTCATTAAAGGAGGAGCGGAACCTTGGGCAAAGACTGCCATGGCTATGGTAAAAGGTTGAAGGAAACCTAAAGGAATTGCAAATAAGAGCCCTGGGAAGTAAAACGATATTGGTATACTGTGCTAAATGCTGGGATTATGTTGCAGGGCGTAAGCCTGCTTTAAGGGTCCCAGGAGTGGGAGGTATGGAAGGAAAGAGTGGGCCTGCCTCCTACCCCAGAAGGGGAAATGTAAAGGCTGATGGAAGCCTAAATGAAAGCTGTAAGCTGGGTGGAGGAGAACCTCCCTGGCAGAACATAACCTGAGCTGAAGGAAGCTATATTTATTGTTTAAACTGTGAAGCCTGGCGGGGGAGGCCCACAGGCTATCAATTGTTATGGAGTTAAGGGAACCCTAAATTGTAAAGCCTGCCAGGGGAGGCCCGCAGACAATCAAATAAGGGAACAAAGGGGTTGACGGTGACCCTAAATTGTAAAGCCTGGCAGGGAAGGCTCGGAGGCTAGCAAAGAATGTACCTGATGGGTTGAAGCTAACTCTAAATTATTATGCCTGGCATGGGAGGCCTGCAGGCTATCAAAGAAATGTATAGGCTTGATAGAATGTATAGATTGTAAGCCAAGTGGAGGATTATCTACTTGTTAAGGAAACCTTACTACAGACTGTGAGCCTGGAGGAGGATTGTCTCCCAGGTAGGGAAAATGAGCTGAAGGAAACTCTATAATAAGGAATACCCAGTGTTACGGGCCTGGTTATAAAGGGGAGATGTGGAGGCTAGGGGGCATTAAAGCCCAATTCGGGGTCTCGACTCCTGAATCAGATTGGGGTGTATAGACAATGGAAATGCTTGCAGGAAAGCTGTCTCTGTATTATAAGATGGATGTATTTTGGTAAATATAAGTAAATAAATAAATTAATTAAATAATCCCATCTTTGGAGGGGGAAGGTGTGTGGCAGGCCTGAGCCACAAAATGGCACCCATCCTATGGATTCCTTAAAATGGCCACCAAACAGGAAGTGGCTATGTTTGGGGCCTGGAACTACCTTCCTGAACACATTTGCTCAGTTTCCTGCCTCCAAATCTTCAGATCCCTCCTCAAGACCCACCTCATCCGTCAAGCTTTCCCTGACTCCTCATTCCCCACGCCCCCTTGCTGACTTATCCTGAATCATCATATCTTGTGTAACATTAAATGAGTAATTACACATTTGTAACTAAGCGAAGTACATGCACCTGAGACCTCACAAGTTCATGTATTTATCCTTGTCTCTTCCTCTGTTTCTGTACTGCCAACCAAGTAGTTGAAAATCCTGTGCCAGGCACTTAAACATCATGTGGCTGCCTTACAATTTTTAAATATAGGAATATATACAGACCATGATTCACAATCCACTTACTCCATAGTAACAGGGTACTTTTTGATTTGCCCTATGTTCCTCGGCCTTTCTAGTGAACACTGCATCTTTGGTAAACTTTCTAGTAAAAACATTTTCAGGTTTGCCAGTACAGTCCTAAAAATTAGAAAAATAGTATGGTGTTTTTTTTAATGAAAGGTGAAATGTGTAGTCCTAAAAGTTGAGACTTTAAAGAAAACTCTCAACTAGAGATGTACATTACAGTTTCAGATTAATCTACAACTGTCTAAAAATGGCAGTTACAGACTAATCCAAAACCACCATGCCTATTATGAATCCATATTAAGAACAATAAAAATATTTTTAAAAATTCATTGTGTATGTGTAAAATGGCTGCCAGGCTGTTTTGCGCATGTGCAAAATGGCCACTGCCATTAATCAAAATGGCAACAGCGCTATTGCTCTGTCAGCTGCTGCATTATACAGTGTCTCTTTCATTTACATATTATTTAGTCCCATCCCAGAAGCATATGGGGAAACTCTTGAATTTTGTTGAGAGCACATCCCCCTCCCTCTTATCTAATTATCACTAAGTATATCACTATTGGGTGATACTGAGTTTTCCCAGAATTATTAATAGGAGTAAACATTTTTTGAACAACTGAGAATTGCTCAGTTATTCCTTTGATGCTAGCCAATTCACCATGTCTACTATTGGACTATGTCCAGAATTTCCACTTTTAGAATGTCTGCAGTGGAGTCTGCTTAAGTCCAATTTCTCTGGACATGTAAAAATATTTTGATGACTTATAAAAAATTCTGCTTAAGCAGACCTTAAGGAAATGAACCTGGAAATGAAAAAAAAAAGATGCTCAGATTAAGTTAGCACCAGTTTTCTCTGTCTCCAGCCCCTTTCCTCAGAAGCAGAGTCAGAGGAGATAGTAGGGCAGAGTTGTAATCCTGTCAGCTCTGATGCTGAGAGTATTGGATGGGCTGGAGATGGGGTATTTTTAAACGTGACACTACCACGGGTGGCTACGCAAACTTTGGTGTGGCCACCCATGGTGGTGTCATGTCTGCTCCCGCTTGCCAGATGTTTTCTGTAGGCAGGAGCAGAGTTTACCCAAGATCATGGCAGGGCTAACTCCAGGATGTGTGCTGGGCTCCCTGCAATGTGGGGAATGGGGAAGGCAACCCTGGACTGTGGTAGAGCAGGCCATCACATCTGATGGCCCACTCTAACTCCGGCCAGTGGCTGGAGCTGTTCTGGGCAGGTGCAGCAGCCTGATAGGCCGCTGTAGCAGCTCAGAGAAGCACAACATCTTCCCAGGGTCCCAGGCTGCACTGAGAAGTGCAGGGGGCATGTCTACACATCCCTTCACCCTCTTCCTGCCCCATCCCCAGCCACCAGCACATTTATTTGGTGGCCGGGCCTGATCCTGCCCATGATGAGAGCTATCTAAGAGCCGTCATGTATGAAAATACCCAGGGAAACTTGGTACTCACTCCCCTTACAACCTGCTTGAGACTCCTAGAGTTGGAACACGCATGGCTTTGTGTGGTTGTCAGTGTGAGTCTGCATGTCGAGAGAGCTGGAGAATCCCCCCTCCACGATAGCCACGGCGGGGGTTTGGCGCCACTCCCCTGAGCAGGGAAAGACGGGGACACGGGCGGGGTTCTTCGGCCGCTAGGCCATTGAGGTGGGAGGGGCCCCCATTGCAAAACAGGTAAGCGTCTGGAACTCTCGAGATCCTGGGCGCCATCTTAGGTTCCCTGCGCTGGTGCAGCATTCTGTGCAGCCAGAGCAAGGGAAAGGACGCACGGCACGAGCGGGTGGCCCGGTGTAGGCCACGTGGCTTGTGAAAACAGAGAGGGACAACAACATTCGGGGCACGTTGATAGGAAAGGGTGGCCGGTCCAGAACGCCCTCAAAAGCGGGTGCCCCGATGCCCCCCCTCCTCGTGTGGCCAGAAGCCAGTAGGCCCGGTAGGGCCCAGGTAGTGAGCGGGACAGGCCCTATTGAGCTCAGGGGTGGGTGTTAAGGCCTGTTTGGCAAAGGCCCACGGGCCTGGTCTGGGGGAACAGGCCCCCTCTGGGCCGGTGTATAAGGAAGGACCGAGGCCAGGGTTCACATATAGGCCCACCAGTACCTGCGGGTAGGGTATAGGCCCACCAAGGCCTGCGTGGTGGTGAAGGCCCGCTGGGCCTGCGCAAAAGAAAAAAAAAAAGGCCTGTTCTGACCTGTATAGGGGTGAAAGGCCCCCACAATGCCTGTATAGGGGTGAAAGGCCCCTGCAAGTCCTGTGTAAGGGGGAAAGGCCCCTCCCCCCAGGGCCCGTGATTTGGGGAGTGAAGGCCCATCAGGGCCCGTGCCAGGGGTGAATGGCCCACCAGGGCACGCTCAGGGGTAAAGGCCCACCAGGGCCGGAGCTTGGGTGATCTGCCCATAAGGGGCCAGTGCTTGTGTGTCTAGGTGGCGGCCCAATAAGGGATCAGCTACAGAGAGCAGGGTGCTAGGGAAAGACTTGCCCCATTTATCCTTGGCCATAGAGGTGACCAACTTGCCACCCAAAAAACGAGGGGCAAAAAAAGAACCCCCTGCAGAAGAAAACGGGGGGGGGGGGTTTGCAGGAAAAAAGAGAACAGGACAGAGGGGCAAAGGAGGAAATGGGGACAGCCAGGCTGAAGTCCTGCGAGCAATGCAGGAGCAGTTGGCTGCCTACCAGTCAAGGATAGAGGACCTGGAGAGTGCCCAGGAGAGAAGGGGAGCGACTGACTTAACCATGGAGAGTAATGCGGGCCTGGCGGATTCCGCCGGGGGTAGGGTCAATATTCCCCCCGGGGCAAGGGGATCTACCTGCCTGGGGAGGCGCTGTGCTGTTCCATCTCGATACAGGGATGAGGAACCCGGACCCAGCAGGAGGAGAGAGGATTCTCCGCCCATACCCCAGGCGTGGGGTGAGCCTTCGCGAGAAGGAAGACATGGGGTAGAGGACAGGTCGGAAGGTGCACGCCCAACTCCCGCTGGTTCCGGAAGCTACATCGGAGAACAGAGGTGCAGAGGAGACCCGGGACCGCGGGCAGGTGAGGAGTGGGGCGAAGGGACTGGGCAGGGTAGCCCGGAGTACTATAGACCCCCCCCACCTAGATTACACTTTTGACAAGGATGTGCAGGAATGGGGATATGGGGGCTGTAGATGGCAAGGGAGGGTGCTAGCCCCACTGCCCCCAGGCATCCGTACCGGGCACTCTGCGAAGGGTGCTCGGGTGGCATGGATTGGGGTTACGCAGCAGCAGCCCAGTGTTGTGGATGTTCAACGGTCCACCGCTGTCCGAGTAGGGGGTGGCGCACTCCCTGTCGGGCAGGCACATGGATGATGAGGCCAACAGCAGAGAGGTCGTGGTCCAACTGGACGGCGGCCTATACGATCTATATGGGAGTGACATTGATCAAATTTCCAGACCAGGGCCTGGAAATGCCCAAGTACTCCGATATAGTGCGGAGGGCATTTGATACGGGGGGGCCCGGAGTATGGCTGCGCTACGACGAGTCCTTTAGACGGAGGGCAGCCAACAACCCTAGATTGAGGTGGGACGTGCATGCCCCCAACATTTGACTACCCCAAGGGCGAGTTGGTGAATGATGCAATACCCTTTGAACTCTGTTCTGTGTGGTATGCATCATTTGACTCGGCGGTCAAAATGGTGTGTGTCTGCAGAACGTCTGCCCTCCTCGTGAAGTGTGACATTAAATCAGCGTTCAGACTCCTGCCTGTACACCCCGATGACTTTGAGCTGTTGGGCATGGAGTTTGGTGGCCGATTTTACTTCGACAAGGCAATGCCCATGGGATGTTCAATCTCATGAGCGGCCTTTGAGAAGTTCAGTACGGTATTGGAGTGGATCACGTGTCACCGCACAAGTGGTGGGCGGATCACGCATTATCGCGACGATTTCCTTTTCGCGGGAAGGGCAGGCACCACTGAATGCGAGCAGATAATGCTGGCATTTCAAGAGGTGGCAGGGGAGATAGGGGTACCGTTAGCACAGAAAAAAACAGAAGGCCCAATAACTAAACTAACCTACCTGAGCATAGAGCTGGACACAGAAATGTCACTCTCCCGGCTCCCGGAGGATAAGTTACGGATTCTCCGGGAGACGGTAAGCGGTGTAGGGGGAGCAAAAAAGGTGACAGTTAGTGAACTGCAGTCACTCCTCAGCAGCCTCAATTTTGCCTGCCGGGTCATTGCACCAGGTTGAGCATTTATGTCCCGTCTATATGCCCTGGTGGGGAGCGACCGTCCCCCGCATCACCATGTCAGGGTGACAGCAGAGATGCAGGAGGATTTGGCTACCTGGGAATCTTTCCTGGCGCAATACAACGGGGTTAGTTTCTGGCGGCAGCGACTCCTGTTGGAGGCGGAGCTCCAGATACAGTCAGACGTGGCAGGGGGGCATGGTTTTGGAGTCTACTTCAGAGGAAAGTGGTGTGCAGCCCCCTGGCCGGCAGCATGGGTGGAACAAGGGATAACCCGCGACCTGACATTTCTGGAATTTTTTCCCATCGTGGTGGCTGTGAAGTTGTGGGTCGCTGAATTCACCAATAAGAGGGTCTTATTTTGGTGCAATAACATGGTGGTCATCCATGTTATCAATAAGCTGTCATCTAAATCACGGAGGGTCATGAGGCTGGTGCGTGCTTTTGTTCTCAAATGTTTGAGAGCAAAGGTTTTATTCATTGCCAAGCACGTGCCGGGGATTGCCAATGGCATCGCTGATGCCCTTTCTCGATTTCAGGCAGACCGCTTCCGCCAGCTGGTCCCAGAGGCCAACGAGAAACCCGAGCCGTTTCCGAGGGACATGTGGAGCCTTGGATTATAGAGCTTTACCAGGCAGTGCAGGGATCCCTCGTGCCCAGAACCAGACGGGCGTATGAGAAGGCGTTCAGCGAATTCCAGGAATTCAGGTGTCAAAAAGGATGGGACACAGGTTTTTCCATAGCAGAGGGGTGCCTATTACAGTACGCCATGCAGTTGCGGTCTGACAGACTGGCCCCAGGTACGATTGCAGGGAGAATATTGGCCATCACATTTACAAGCCGTCTAGCGGGGCATCCCTCTCCTGATAACGGTTTCTTTATGAGCCGTTTAAAGGAGAGTTGGGCCCGCCAAGCCCCCCCAGGCAGGATACCCAGGCCCCAATCACGCCTCCAATCTTGATGGCACTTGAAAAGGTTTGTTTCTCTACTCGCGAATGCGATCTCTTTACCACGGTCTTTTGAACTGCGTTGTTCGGAGCCTTCTGGATTGGAGAGATGGTTGTTGATTCTCAAAGGGACAGGTCAGGTCAAGCGTTACAATTAAGGGACATCTCGTGGTGCGGAGATACTCTTATCCTCCATCTGAGAAGGTCCAAGACTGACCAGAGGGGAAAAGGACGGTGGGTTAGACTTCGCCCTGCCGGGGACCCCTGTATCTGCCCCGTCGGGGTGATGAGGAGGTATTTGGGGTCTCGCCCAAGGGTTGGGGGATCACTATTCACACACGATGATGGATCCCCACTGACATGTTACCAGTTTGGAGCGATCCTTAGCAGATGCATTAGGATGGCGGGGCTCGACCAAGGTAGCTACAGTGCCCATTCATTTAGAATAGGGGCGGCATCACTCGCAGCAGACATGGGGTTTTCGGGTGACCGAATCCAGGCAATAGGGCGTTGGCGCTCGAATGCATACCAGGCCTACATAAGGGAAACGCAACCACGGGTCAGCCAACCAGGGCCAACAACTTCAGTGAGTTACTAACCTTTTATATCTTTTCAGAAGCACCAGTGAGTCAAGAACGGTGCGTTGTGTGGATCACAGGACACAGCATCGTCCACTGGGCGGGGAAGAAGGCTGCACACAGCGGGTGGGGTACCCAGCCGGGCCTAAGTGAACGAGCAAGTATTGTCTGGCTCGATAGGAGAGGGATGCTATGGGAGCAACTCCTTCTGACGTTAACGGGGCGAAGGAAACATTCCCGGCCCCAGATGTAATGGTGATCCACCTTGGGGGAGAACAATCTCCCCAGAGTAACAGGGCTGGGCCTGACGAAACAAGTGAAGTTAGATCTGAGGCTAATACAGGACAGGTTCCCAGCATGCACAATTGTATGGTCAGAAATGCTCCCGAGGAGAGTATGGGCCACAGCGGCGCGCCCAGGTCGACCCGGCCAGACGGAGAGCCAACGCTGCAATTGGTAACTGGCTGCGGCTCAGGGGAGGTAGGGTTATTAAACACGTGGACATTTGGTATGATAGGGACGAACTTTTCAGAGGTGACGGGGTTCACCTATCAGATGTGGGATGTGATTTGTACCTCGGGGTCCTGAAACAACACTTGAGGCAGATAATAGGCAGTTTAGGTGTGGCGGCAAACCAGCCAAGTGAAGCTGACGGTTTTGGTGGTGAAGGGCAGAGGTAAGCCCAAGGTTGGAAGTTACAAAGTTCAAAGTTTTAAGTTAGAATAGCATGGGTAGCAGCATCTCCTTTAGAGATGGGAAGGTCCATGGCATAGTCGCCACAGCGCGACCCACTGTATGGCCAACCCAAAGGGAGAGATGGATGGCCGCACCTGCTGGGAGGAGCATCTGCCAAACAGCGGGTAACGGTGTTCTCAACCTTTGCTGAAATTAACCCCAGAGGTGGGGCAGGCACGAACAACCCGCCCGGCCTGGGGAAACCCAGGGCACGAGGCAGGGCGTAAGTTAATAGTAAAGTAGGGACAGGAGGTTACCCTCTCGATTTAATGGAGGAACAGGGGACAAGGTACGCACAGAATGTGGAGACCAAGAAGGGAGAAGAGGGGACCTCCTCCAAAGGGGTTGTTTAATTAGTAGTTACTAAGGTTAGTAGAAATAAGGACCCCAGTTCAGGAAGGGGGGGAGGTGGGAAGGGTGACCCCATCCCTCCCCCTTCCTGTTAATATTCAATAAAGAGTGCAGCCGTTTAATCCCATTGAGCGTGTCCTCGTCTTATTTGGGGGGTGCGCCGATAAAACTGTTGTTCCCTAATGCCCATATCCAGTCTGCTCGACATGAAGACTCGCCTCGACAGGGTATATACTATAGTATTTTAACCATATGTTGCCAAGAAATCATTAATACGCTTGAAGGCCCTGATTTTTAGCTGGGTAGGCTTTCTCCACACACTTTTAAAAATTCCAGTTAGCAGGGTTCAGAATTCTTCTTATCAGGACCAAGAAGTAATACATCCCTAGAGACCATATTCAAAATTAATCTTGATGCTACCTAGACCATTAAGGAAATCAATAATAAAAAATTCATTAGACTTCAGCCAGTTTAGTTGATTAAAAAAAACCAGGCATGTTGACTTTATATCTTTCTAATACAAATTAAGAAAGTAATAGTCCCATGACTGATGCTGTATATAAAATGGATTCTGCATGTGAATATTTTATATCTTGGATGAAATACAAGTGAGCAGGTCTCCCCCTAACTCTACCTGTGTGCTAAGTTTAGCTAGTCTTCCTTCCCTTTAACTCTCTGTACAATAGAACTCACTGTCTCTTATGCCTCTTATGCAGCTAGTGGTGATCTGCTTAAATTGGGCACTTTATTGGCATTGAAGAAGCACCATGGAATTTCCCCAGAATGCACCAAGACAAACCCAGCTAAGCATAACATTAAGTGGGAGGACCGTATTTGGCAGGTATGTGAGCTATACTATGGACTAACCTGCAGGGTGGACAAAACGATGTTTCTTGTAACTGAAGCAGACAAAAGTTTTAAAAACATGGCTTGCATTTGTTTTCTCTGGGATCTTAGGGCCTTTTCACACGGGCGCCCTCCACCCCCCACACACTTGTGCAGTGGGGGGTTTGCTCATGTGAACACCGCCTGCGGTGGGTGGGCGTCCGTAGGAACGGTGCCCGCTGTGGATGGGGGTGCATGCGTCCTCCCGTACTCCACCCACCTCCACCCAGGCACAGAGCAACCGGTTCCAATGCCGGTTGCTCCATGCGTGGAGATGGATGTGCACCCATGAGAATGGCTGCACACCCATCTTCCCCCCCCCCCCAACTGCAGCCCATTTAAAAAGGGCCTTAAGGAGAAGACCATTCCTTGGTAGCTGCTTCACAATTTACATAGACTTTTTGCATCTGTTTAATATAATTGGCGATTCCTCCCTCCCAGTGAGGAGGTAGCAAAATGACCTGGAACTCTTATGGCTCTCATTTGAATGGAGGTAGTTTTACTGAAGCCTGTTTGCATTTTGATTGTTTTTTGTTTTGTTTCTTTTCTTTTTTTACTGGGTGTTGAGTTCCTGAATTTCAAAATAATTTTTCAGGGAACTTATTCTTTTTCTTTTTTTTTCATTTCTGCTTCCCTTGCCCACACCATTGTACACTGTTTTGTCTTTCTTGAATGGCCCTTTCTGTGGTGGTGAATAATTTTGTTTGGTTCAGGAGCTCTCTTGTAATGCTTCGTTTACCTCATGTTCAAACTTTTGCTCTCCCTCAAGAGATTCACTTTTGTTGCATCTCTTTTATTCTGCAGCCTTTGGCTAAAGCAAATTTTCAGCCTGGAGTTCAGGCTGAGGCTTCTGAAAGTGGCAGCTGCATCGTTCAGATTTTTGCTGGTTTTGCATATCCAACTGGTGATTTCTGAAGTCTGGTGAGCTGAAATGTCAGACAGGTGGCTAGGCAGATAGGAGGTATAGAAGGGGGAGGGGGAGTCAGGCAGTAAGGAGGCCTATTTCAATTTTTTTGGGTTGGTTGGAAATGGCAGTCAGGCAAAAAAAGTGGATAGGAAGGCAAGACCAGAATTTTGGCTGGACCTCATTCTAGTTTGTTTAAAGGATTTGTTTTTTACTAAAACCTAGTCACTTAAGTATGAGATGCAAAGTGCTTTCTGCTAGGAAAGAAGTCAGTTGTTCTAAGAAAGTAAGAAGTGCATACTGGGTCAGACCCATGGACCATCAAGCTCAGCATCCTGTCTCTGACAGTGGCCAGCCAGCTACAGTAGCTCGAGAGAAGTCAAGTATAGGTCATGGAGGTGTGACCCATCTCCTGCTAACCACTCCCAACTAATGGTAGCCAGGGGTTTAAGCCCCAGCTAGTAAGCATTTGTAGATCTATCCTCTAAGAATGTATCTAGTTTCCACTTGCAGCTAGTTATGGTGCTGGCTTTCAGTGCCTCCTCTGGTAACGAGTTCCACAACTATATTGTCCACTGGGTGAAAAAGTACTACTTTTTCTTCATTTTAAATCTGCTGCCATTTAACTTCAGAGAGTGTCCCCTTGTTCTCTTATTGTGAGAAAGGGCAAACAGTTCCCTATTTAGTATTTACTATTTCCAGTCTGCTCATGATTTTATAAACTTCTATCATATCCCCCCTTAAGATTCTTCTCCAACCTAAACAGTAGGGGTGGTCGACGGGAATTTTCCTGTCGAATTATTTTTGATGAGAAAATAGATTCATATTTAAATCCATTAAAAACTTTAAAATTTAAAAAGCAAAAACCTGCACATAAACAAAATGACCATTAGGCTATTCTGTGCATATGTGCCCTTTTCCAAAATGGCACTGGCAGCTTTGCTGCCATTTTGGAAAAGGGAAGCCAGTCTAGAGTTACGGATCTGGCTTTTGCCCCCTATCCCCAGGGGTCCTGGAGTGGTACTCAGAGGGCTTGACTGAAGCACCTCTACTGCTGTGGGGGCTCCGACAGGCTCCCTCGCCACAGGGCACTCACAGCACTGTATTGTGCATGTGCAAAATGGCCACTGGGGTAGTTTTGCACATGCGCAAAATAGCCGCCACCACCCTTGACCAAAATGGCAGTATGTACCACCCCAGGCTGGTAAGTATTTGAGACCAATAAGTATCACTCCAAGGCCCTGGGGAATGGGGGAAAGCTGGATCCATAACTCCAGTCCCGTAACTAGCAGAGTATAATTATGGGATTTTATGGATTAACCGGTAACGGGCTGTTACAGATTAATCCGAAACCATAACACCCATCCCTACTAAACAGCCCTAATCTGTTGAACCTCTCATATAGAAATCAATCCATCCCTTCTATCATCCTTGTTACCCTTCTCTAAATATTTTCCAGTTCTATATCTCTCCTGAGGCAGGGCAACCAGAATTGCACACACTATTCAAGTTGCGGTCATACTAATGATTTATACAGCAGCGTTATGATATTTTTTCCCATTTATTTTCTGTTCCTTTCATAATAATGCCTAGCATTTGGTTTGCCTTTCTGGCTGCTGCTGCACACTGAGCCGATGTCTTCAAGGAACTATCCACAATGACTCTATGATCCTTCTCCTGAGTGGTTACACCCAGATCAGAACCTAGTATTATCTATATAAAGTACAGATTATTTTTTCCTATGTGAGTAGTATATGGGTGCCTCACCTTGAACTTATCAACAGAGGGTACAATCCTCTGGCCCATGTATTCCACCCGCAGGCACAGTGCTCAGCCAGAACACGGGTGCCCAGGTGTACACGCATAGTAAGCCACGCAGGGCAAAGGCGCATGCTGGGTTAAGCTGGGCAGCTTGTGCGGCAGCACCCTATCTTTTATCCAGCTACCAATCTATGACAGGACTGTTCCTTTTTTCCCATGACTATTTAGGTTGCTTACAAGTCTCTGGTGAGGGACTTTTTCAAAAGCTTTTTGAAAATCCAAATGTACTATATCACCCCTATCCATCTGCTTATTAACAATCTCCTAAATTCCAATAGGTTAGTGAGACATCACATGACTTCCCTTTGCGAAAGCCATGCTGGTTTTTACCCATCAGATCATGCTTGTTCTAACTCCCCAATAATCCGGAGGCCCAGGACTGAATGTAACTCTGGAGTGATGGACCAATCCATGTAATGCAGGATGGGAACAATGCAAAATCCCCAATGGCTGACCTTGAAATAAACTGATAAATGGACAGTAAGACCCAGTCCTCAGAACACTGCACCAGCTCAAATTAATTCACTTCAGTCGGACTTCTACTGATGTAGTGCTTTGAAGATTGCTACCCCAAGATTTTGTTGTCCCTTAAATTTGATTTGACATAAAATCCCATGCTGAAAACACTTAATATTTTTCTAATATGGATCTATACAAATGTAGGTACTTGCTCTGTATAATTTTCATTTGTGATTTATATAAGAACTAACTATTTCCATTTGGGGAGACATGTACATTGAAAGTGCAGAATTTTGGCCCTTTTCAAACAGGCCGCGGTGGGTAGAGGGATGGGTGTGCACCTGCGTTGGGTGTAGGTGTATGTGTGGCCATTCCCACAGGCGTACACCCATCTCCATGCACAGAGCAACTGGCATTGGAGCCCGTTGCTCCGTGTATGGGTGATGAGTGGAGATGGGTGGAGTGTGGGAGTGCACACGTGCCCCCACCCACTGCCGGCGCCGTTCTCACAGACGGCCCCCTATTTCACACCCACCGCGGGTGGTGTTCATATGGATGTCTCCCCACCACATACGTGTGCAATAGGAGGGGCTGTGTAAAAAGGGCCATAGAGTACTTAAACACTGAAAACTGACAAAACCTGCTGGCACAGGCCACACACTGTGTTCAGTTAAATAAGAACATTCAAAGTGCATACTGGATCAGACCAACGGTCCATCCAACCCAGCATCCCGTTTCCAACAGCAGCTAGCTTCAGTTGTTTCAGGGAAGTGCACAATGGGTCATAACAAAGTGATCAATTTCCCGCTATTTACCTCTAGCTCCTGACAGTCAGTGGTTACGTCTCCAACCAACTTGACTAATAGCCATTTATGGATCCAATCATCTAAGATTGTTCAATGGCCTCGCAGCTCTTTGGGACACCTTGCTGATTGAGACCATTGACTAAACGGCTCCTAGGAGCTCACTTCCGGAATGTCGACGACCCAGGTTCCCCTGGTTTACAGAGGATCTGTGATGGATGAAGTAGGAGGGACGACAGTTGGAGCAACAGTGGCACCATATTCGTACTGAAGCTGACTGATTGCAGCACAGTGCTAGTTTAAAAGCCTATGCTGTAACTGTGTGGGCAGCAAAGAAGGTGTTCTTTGCTACTGCATCTGTGAAGTCGCTGAGCTTTCCCAGGTGGTACAGAGGCTGGTCAGTCTGGCCTCCCTCCACCTGGAACTGGAATCCTCCCGTGCCCGCTGTGACATGTTTGACTTTTTTGTGGATAAAATCACCCGGATTCACCATGATGTCAATGCCGCACTTATAGCAGTGGGTGAACCTGAGGGGGTGGAGGCCCCACCTTCTCTGATTTCATGGGATCAATTTCGGTGGGTGTTGCCCGCTGATGTGGCAGATGTCCTTGGGGCGGTTAGAGCCACTTGTTGTGAATTAGATCCATGCCCATCTTGGCTGGTTAAGGTCTGCTGAGAGACATCAGGGCCATTGCTGGAGGGGGTTGTCAACGCCTCCTTCAAGGAGGACAGAGTGCCAGGTTGCCTTACGTAGGCGGTGGTGCAGCCTCTGCTCAAGAAACCATCTCTTGACATTGACTCCCTTGCCAGCTATCAGCCAGTTTGTAACCTTTCCTTTTTAGGAAAGGTTATTGAACTGGTGGTGGCTCAGCAGCTTCAGGGGCATCTGGATCAGTTAAGTTTTCTTGATCCTTCACAGTCTGGCTTTCGCCCTGAGTTTGGCACTGAGACTGCGCTTGTGACTTTGGTCGATGACCTGAGTCTCAAATTAGATTAGGGCAGATGATCTCTTTTGATTTAATTAGATCTGTCTGCAGCATTTGATACCGTTGACCACAGATGTTGGTGGCCCATCTGTGGGATCAGGCCAGGTTGGGCAGAATTGTTCTTGAATGGTTCAGCTGATTCCTGGCCAGGAGAACTCAGCGGGTGGTTCTTGGGAAGTGTTCTGTTCATCATCTCCCCGGGACCTCACGTGTGGAGTCCTACAGGGTTCCATTCTGCCCCCGCTCCTGTTCAACACATATCAGAGGGTTCAGCGTATGTTGTCATCAGTACACCGTTGATACACAACTTTACCTCTCCTTTTCTGCAGACCTAGACCCGTCAGTCTCAGTGCTTACCCAGTGTTTGGAAGCTGTGGGGAATTGGATGAGGGCGAGCCATCTGAGGTTGAATCCCGAGAAGTCAGAGGTGATGTAGGTGGGTATGACTGAGAGGGTGGTGGCTCCTGTCATTGATAGGGTTTGACCCCCTTTAGCTACTCAGGTCTGTAGTCTAGGGATGCTTCTTGATTCACAGTTCCGCCTGGATTCCCAGGTGGTGGCTGTGGAGGGGAGTGCTTTTCGCCAGTTACATCTGGTGCGACGGCTGAGGTAGTATGTCTCAGACTCTGACCTGACCACCATGATCCATGCCTTCATTACCTCTAGACTGGACTACTGAAATGCCCTCTACATGGGGCTACCCTTGGTGACAGTCCAGAGGCTGCAGCTGGTGCAGAATGCAGTGGCCCGTCTCCTGACAGGGAAGGTTCATCACAAGCACATTACACCAGTGGCTGCCTATTGTCTTCTGGGCCTAATTCAAGGTATTGGTAATAACATATAAAGCCCTAAACAGTCTTGGCCTGCCTCATACCCCGGGTCGTGGGGTGGCCCCTGCAGTCAGCCAGTGTTGCCCGACTCGAAGTCCCCCGGGTTTCCTGGGTGGTGATGATGGGGAGGGTGTTCTCGGTGACCACTCCTAGGTGGTGGAATTCCCTCCTGCCGGGCCCCAGATCTCCCCTCTTTCTGAAGACCGTGTAACAGTTCGGAAGGCTGTTCCGCCAGGCTTTTGGAGGGGTGGGTTGGGGTGGTTCTGGTTCCACTCTTTTAGTAAATTTTAATGAGTTTTAAATTTTGAACTATGATTTTAATTGTTGATTTTATTATATTGATTTTGTTGTGAGCCACCCCGAGCTGCTATGTGAGCAGAATAGAAGTGTGGGATTGAAGTGCTCTGAAATAAATAAATAAATAAATAATAAGAACTTATTTATTTCTGAATAACTTTTTCTAAACCCATTTAAAACTAGTGGCCTTAAATTCTAACTTTTTCTGAACCCATTTAAAGCTAGTGGCCTTAAATCGCAATATCTTCTGGCAATGAGTTCCACAGGCTAATGGTATGTTGAGTGAAAGAAAACTCCTTTTTATTTGCTTAGTTTTATTTGCTTTAGATCTGCTGCTAGCTAATTTAAATAAATTAATGAAATTTTGTTCTGTTATTTTGAGAGAGGGTAAATAACAGCTCCTTATTTACTTGTTCGGCACCTCGCAGGATTTTATCACATCTCTTCTCATAAACTGAAGAGCCCTCTTCTGTCAAGTATCCTCTTATATTAAGTCATTCCATAACTTTGATCATCTTTGTTGCCCTTCTTTGAATCTTTCCCAGTCCTAATTATGTGAAGGTAAAGCAGCCCCTATGCATCTTGAGTGGAACAGCTGGCATTCTACCTTATACGGGCTACATAAAAGCAGTTGATGTCTCCTTGTTCCCTCCCCATGTCAAGGCCAGGCACAATCTAGCTCTTAACTATTGTCAGGTTGGCTTTCTAATGAAGACTATGAGCAATGCTTACAGAGCTGTACAGTTTCTTTAATCATGAGTGAAATTTATTAATGGTGTCTAATTTATTCCCTTTTTGGTGTGCACACCCAACTCCTATTAACACTGGCCCTTTTTACATGGGTGGCACCCATGTAATCTGGGTGTTGATTCATTTATTTTATTTATTTATTTCAATTTTTCTAACCCTGCAGCTCTTGGCGGAATACAACAAGTAGAAATGCATAAAAAAACAATAAATATGAAATAGAAATAATTAAAATTCATTACAGGGCCAGACTAAAGCCCCCCAACCCTCCCAAAACAAAACACAAAACATCCCCCGCACCCACTACCCATCTCCCTTGCCAAAAGCCTGGTGGAATAGGATTTACAGGATTTACAAAAAGAGAGGAGATCCAGCGAAAGGCAGATCTCCAGTGGGAGAGAGTTCCACAGCTGGGGAGCAGCCACCGAGAACGCCCTCTTGGAGGTCACCACCCAGAAGACCCAGGGAAATTCCAAGAGGGCGCCCCCAGATGCAGGGGCGGCTGGTGGGTTTTGATGTTGGAGGGGCAGTAAGGCCGGCGGGCCTAGGGACGGAGCCACGGGGATGGTAGGTGGAGCCACGGGGACGGTAGGCCAGTGGCATGGCATAACCCAGCAGCAAGGAGTTCCCAGGGTTAACATCGGATGGAAGAAAACACTGTCTACATGCACATCAAGCTTAAAATAAATAATTTATACACCCAAAACACTGGCATAACCTAGTAGCAAGGTGTTCCCAGGGTTAACATCAGATAGCATAAAACACAGTCTACATGCACATCAAGCTTAAAATAAATAATTTATAAACCCAAAACACAGGGAAACACCCAAAACACTGGCATAACCCAGCAGCAAGGAGTTCCTAGGGTTAACATCGGATGGAAGAAAACAGTCTACATGCACATCAAGCTTAAAAGTAAATCATTTATAAACCCAAAACACAGGGACCCATCCTTGTAAAGGCCCCCAACCTCTGCTCCCCGAGTCCCCCCCCATGTTTACTCACCCCCCTTCCCCAGTGCCTCATCTCCCCAGGCTGGGGGTCTGGAATGGAAGGCGAGGAGGGTGTGCGAGACTGGGGGATGGGGGGTGCACCCACTCTCCCCCCATTCCCCAGTCTCGCACACCCTTCCATCCCAGGCCCCCAGCCTCTGCTCCCTGAGTCCCCCTGCCACTCACCCCCCTTCCCCAGTGTCTTCCCCAGGCTGGGGGCCTGGGATTGGAAGGGGGGGAGGGTGTGCGAGACTGGAATGGGGGGCGAGTGGGTGCACACCCACCCTCCCCCCTCATTCCCCAGTCTCGCACACCCTCCCCCCCCCTTCCATCCCAGGCCCCCAGCCTCTGCTTCCTGAGTCCCTCCGCCACTCACCCCCCCTTCCCCAGTGGCACTGGGGAAGGGGGGGTGAGCGGCGGGGGGGGACTCGGGGAGCAGTGCCTCTCTGCTCCCCGACCCCCCCAGACACATTTACTCACCATCGTCGTCGGGTCGGGGACAGTGCTGGCACCACTCCAGGCAGGCAGTTCAATGGAGGCGCTCGGTGGCGAGATGGGCTGCCGCGCGTATGCTGAGTCAGTTCAAGCATGTGCACTGCAACCCATCTCGCCGCTAGAGTGCCTCCACCGAATGCCCAGGTGAGGCTAAGCTTCCACCAGGGAAATTTCATTTCCCTAGCAGCACACTTGGACTGAACGCTGAGCTGCCCGGCTTGCATTCAGCCTAAGTTTGTCCCTTCTGGGACTCCAGACTCTGGAGTCCCAGAAGGAGTCCTCCAGGCAGAGGCGCTAGAGCGCTCACTGACTGAGCGCTCTCTGCCTCTGCTCCCCGGTGGCTGAAATTGACTTCGGAGTGCTGAGCCGCTCTGGCTGCAGCAGTCAGAGCAGCGTGGTGTTCCGAAGTGCCACCGGCAGCAGAGACAGAGCGCTCAGTCAGTGAGCACTCTGTCAATGTGGCACCAGGGGGACGGGGGAGAGCGGGGGCAGGACACTGCCCCAGGTGCCCCCACGCTACAGCCGCCACTGCCCAGATGACTTCAGGGGCCAATCCAGGACATGGAGGTTGAGAGGGTGCTGCAGATAAGCAGGGCCCAGACCATATAGGACCTTAAAGGTCAACACCAACACCTTGAATTAGGCCCGGCAAACTACAGGCAGCCAGTGCAGAGAATGGAGCACCAGTGTTATATGTTCCCAATGGCCCGTCCCTGTCAGGAGATGGACCACAGAGTTCTGCACCACCAGCAGTCTCTGGGACATCATCAAGGGTAATCCCACGTAGAGCACGCTGCAGTAGTCTAATCTTGAGGTGATAAATGCATGCATGATGGTGACCAGGTCAGGGTCAGAAATATATGGCCGAAGATGACAGACCAGATGCAACTTACAAAAAGCGCTCCTTGCTGCCGCAGCCACCTGGGCATCCAGACAGAGCTGTGCATTGAGGAGTACTCCCAGGCTCAGGACATGGAGGGATGCACCCCATCAATGATGGGGGGCCTCCACTCCTTCGCCCTTCCCCACCAGCATCAGCTCCATCTTATTGGGATTCAACCTCCGATGGCTTAACGTCATCCAATCCCCCACCACAGCCAGGCAACGGGTAAACACCAAGATGGCCGGACCCAGGTCAGTTGAAAATGAGAGGTAAAGCTGGGTGTCATCAGCATACTGATGGAACCCAACCTCAAACCCTCTCACGATCTCACCCAAAGGCTGCATATGCACATTGAACAGGAGATGGGACAGAATAGAACCCTTCAGCACTCCACACATGAGGTCCTGGGGGGGATGATGATGTAGACTCCTGCAGCACCACATGCTGAATTCTACTGACTAGGAAAGCGAGGGACCTTTAAAGAACAGTCCTGCCCACCCCTGCATGGTCCCACAGGCAGGTCACCTCATGGTCAACCGTGCTTAAAGCTGATGACAGATCTAATAAAATCAGAAGAGTGGACCAGCCCTTATCCAACTCTCAGAGCAGATCATCGACTAAAGCCACGAGTGCCATCTCAGTGCCATGACCCGGACTAAAGCTTGACTGCAAAGGGTCAACAAAACATATGCGGTCCAAATGCCCCTGGAGCTGCATGGCCACCGCCTGTTCAATAACTTTCCCTAAAAAGGTAAGGTTAGCTGGCCAGGGAGTCAATGTCAAGAGATGGTTTCTTGATCAAGGGCCACGCCACAGCCTCCTTCGGACACCCTGGGACCCTGCCCTCCACAAGGGAGGCATTGACCACTCCCACCAGCAATGGCCCCACCATCTTCCAGCTGGCTTTCACCAGCACAGGTCCAGTTCACAAGTTGTGGCCCTCATAACCCCCAGAATCTCCACTGCATTGGCAGGTGACACCTGCTGGAATTGATCCCACAAAATTGGACCAGGTAGGGCATTCATAACCTCAGGTAAAGCCACCACATTAAGTGCAGCATCAAAGACATGATGGATACAAGTTATTTTATCTGCAAAATAATCAATAAACATGTCACAGCGAGTACTGGATGAATCCAGTTCTAGGTGCAGAGAGGCTGGACTGACCGCTCCTTCACCACCTAGAAAAGTCAGCTAGACCAAATTTAGCTGATGATATAATGGTAGCAAAGAACTCCTCTTTGCTGGCCGTATAGCCACAGCATAAGCTTTTAACACAGCTTTAGGTTGCAATCAATGGCTTCAGTATGGGTGCAGCATCACTGTCGCTCTAACTGCCTCCCTTCCTGCTTCAGCTGATGCAGGTCTTCCATGAATCATGGGGCCTGCATCGCCTATGCTCTTGAATTGAACGTCTGGGAGCCAGCCGGTTGATGGCCTCACATAGCAAAGTGTTCCAAAGAGTGACAAGGGCATCGAGCGAGAGGCCGTCGAGGTCAGAAGGTATATCCCCCAGAGCATTCCGGAACTGCTCCGGTTTCATAAGTCTCCGGGGGTGAACCAAACGAACCTGTTCCGCACCTTGCCAGGGGCAAACATGTGCCAGGAGACTGGTCCATAGGAGATAATGGTCTGTCCATGACAAGGGGATAGATGACACTTCCCCCACTGAGAGAGTATGTTTGCTGTGTTGGTCCCAAAAATAGGTCATAGAGACAAAGTAGTGTAGAGAGATCTTTTATTGGACCAACTTAGGTTGATAGAGGTTTGCAAGCTTTCAAACCTCACAGGATCCTTCGTCAGGCAAGTCAGAAATCCAAGTTGTACACTGAGAAAAGTGAGGCACAGGGGTTATATGCAGAGGCTGGGGAGCATTACATCATGGGAGGGTAAGGATAGAGAGGGGTGGGGGAAGAAGTATGCATTTGTGAGGGAGTAGGTGTGATTAGGGATAGGCGAACGCAGTTCGGAGTTCGGCCCGAACTCGGCCTGTTCGGACAACCGAACCCGAATCCGAGCATGAACTGACTAAACCGAACTAGATTCCGAACGTTGAAATGACCAAACAGTTTGGTCAGTTCGGATCGCATTTGGGTGGCAAAAACGTGTCGCTGGAAGGCAAAATGTGACAGGGAGGGGGAGTCAGCTGCGGAGCAGACGTCCAGGAACCAGGGGTGGAGACGCTTGGAGTAGCAGCCAGCCTGCCCAATCACCATCCCTTTTTGCCTCAGACCACTGGCTTCACGGTCTGCAATTGGCCACGGGCTAGGCTGCATGGAGCCAATGGGGCTTGCGGTAAAGAGAAACAAAACTGATTGCCTCCCCCCTTCCCAATACCTTCTGAGCTAGTCACTGTTCCTGAACAGCAGGCGTTTCAGAAGGCTCCCTCTCTCCCAGCAGTTTTTGTTCCTTCCTATTCCTAATCCATTGCCATCCTCCTCCTATTTCACCCATCCAACCCAT
>QEPC01014651.1:1124607-1156211 GCA_003113815.1 Sphenodon punctatus
ATAAGAAGTGTCATACTGTGTCAGACCAATGGTCTGTCAAGCCCTGCCTGCATTCTGTCTCCACAAGTGGGTGCACTGGGAGACCAATCTCTCTCTGCAGGGGACTTCCATTCCTAACAGGTCATTGGGCAATTCGTTCCCTGTTGTTCCAGTCCACATGCCTTACCTTGCATGTGGCGATTCCGTTGCCCTTGTCATAAAACCTCCAGACATCCGACCTTGTCCGCCGAATGTCTGGGAGTGTTACTGGTGACCTCTGTCTAGGGGTCCTCCTTGGCCTGGCACCAGCGCTGTGGCCGGGATCCGATTCCTCTCTGAAATGGGAACACATTAAGAACACCAAAGTAATACCATGCATTTATGATGATGCCTCTAGTCCTCCCTCCTTAGGGTGCTTGGGATGGCAATGGAGAGACCTTGTCTGGGAGATGCAAATCCTGCCCTCCTTGGGGTGCTAGGGATGGCAATGGGAGATGTGACCCTGGCTGGCACGTGCAAACCCTGCCCTCCTTGGGGTGCTAGGGATTGCAACTAGAAAGGCCCTGGCTGGCACATGCAAATCCTGCCCTCCTTGGGGTACTAGTAGAGATGGCAACAGGAGATGTGACCCTGGCTGGCACGTGCAAATCCTGTCCTCCTTGGGGTGCTGCAGAGGGATGAGACCCTTGCTGGCACATGCAAACCCTGCCCTCCTTGGGGCGCTATGATGCCAACTGGAAAGACCCTGGTGACTGGCACGTGCAAACCCTGCCCTCCTTGGGGTGCTAGGGGATGCTAGGGATTGCAACTAGAAAGGCCCTGGCTGGCACCTGCAAACCCTGCCCTCCTTGGGGTGCTAATAGCTATGGCAACAGGAGATGTGACCCTGGCTGGCACATGCAAATCCTGCCCTTCTTGGGGTGCTAGGGATGGCAACGGGAGATGTGACCCCAGCTGGAAAGACCCTGCCCTTATTTGGGGGTGCATAGGGAATGGGATGGCAGCAGGAGAGTGGAGATCCTTGCTAGACTGGCACATGTTTGGGCGGGGGTGCTGCTCGTGCCAGAGCCCCCCACACTACAGTACCCTCTCTCTCTGTGGCAGACATCCGCTGCCACCCACTGATGCCCACGGTTTGTGCCTGACTGATGCCCACCACCCACGCACCCACCCGCACACCAGTGAGCTTGCTCTAACGGATGGAGCCTTTTTTGTCCTTAAAGTAAAAAAATGCTTACAAATCAGACAGCACCTCCTGAGCCTGCTGCTTGGTCCTCATCCGAGGAGCCGGCCGCCACCACCACCGGAGGTCTAGGGGCAGCGACCGCTTCCTCCTCCTCCTTGACCATCAAGTCGGGCCCCAGCCAGGGAATCATCACAGAAGCCTTATTCTTTCTTTCTTTTTTTAAATTACGCAGCCAACCAAACCAAAACACACAATTGGACCTTTAACCAGACAAGGAATTAATAATTTGAATGCAGTTACATAATTGAGGTAATTGGAGAATTTGGTAATTGGAATGACTGATTACTTGACAATAATGGGTAATAATCATCACACTTGGCAGGGGTCCAGTATGCTACAGTAGGCTAAATAGGTCAGAATAGGATAAGATGAGTCATCTCCTTAAGAGATGGGGAGGTGACACCCAGTGCGAGGGGGAGCGCAGCACGCACTGGGGTCATTACCCTGGGAGGGGTACCAGGTGGGGTCAGTAAGTACATGCACGGTCTGCTGGCTTTGCAGGTACTCACTTCCTTACTCAAGCCCACGGTTGGGCCTGTTCCCCTTCGGCCAGAGCCAGGGTGCTGTCAAAGGGGGAACTTCAGTTTGGGAGTGCTGACCTGGGAGGGCACATCCCGGTCAGTACTCGAGTTAATAAGAATTAAGTAGCTAGCATACTGGACCCATATTGCTGGTGCAATCACCCACTGGCCTTGTTGAATATGTTTGAATAAAGAGTGCGGCCAAGTTAAAACCAGATACAGCTTCTGTCTCTCATTGGGGGTGCGCCGACAATACAGTTATTAATACAAAGTGTATATAGTCAGTCATTACATAGGCACACTGCAGTAGAAGTTCAAAGTTACAGATGGTGAAAAAAGAATGTTTTTTACTTTTTAATTTCAAAGTCCTTTTCATCCAGGTGTAGAAGAAAAAAGAAAAAAAAAGAATTCTAATAATTGAACCAATTCATTTTAATTAGAAAATTCAAAAATTAAATATCATTCTCACACCCTTTTTAGTTATGTATTTTTCTTTTGCTCTGTCCCCCCCACCCCTCATTTTAGACCCAGTTGTTTCATTTTTCTTTCCTCTCCCCTTTTTACTTTTGCAATTCTCTAGTTTCTAAAAAGTTATGGAAACCATGTGTGCCAAAAGGAAAAAGAAATGAAGGAGATAAAGAAAGAGGAAACAAGAAAAGGGACAGTTTTTCATTCTCTTGCATTCAATGGCCAAAAGAAAGGAAAAAGGGAAAACATTAATTCTGAAAGTTTTACAATTTTTGGTTTCCACAAGCTCCAGCCAATCATTTTCTCAATTAGATAAGGCATATAATCATGACCTGTAATTTACTACCATGCATTCTGTTTATCACTATATTTTACCTCTTTTTCTGCAGACCCAGACCTGGTGACCTCAGTGATCACCCAGTGTTTGGTGGCTGTGGGGAACTGAATGAGGGTGAACCATCTGAAGTTGAATCCCGACAAGCTGGCGGTGATGCTGGTGGGTAGGGCTGAGGGGGTGGTAGCTCCTGTCATTGATGGTTTGCCCCCCTCTGGCCACACAGGTTCGTAGTCTGGGAGTGCTCCTCAATTCACAACTCCGCCTGGATTCCCAGGTGGAGGCAGTTGCGAGAGGAGCATTTTGCCAATTACATCTGGTGTGACAGCTGCGGTTCTGTCTCAGACTCCAATCTGGCCACCATCATCCATGCCTTTATTACCTCTAGATTAGACTACTGTAATGCACTCTATGTGGGGCTACCCTTGTGGATGGTCCGGAGGCTGCAGCTGGTGCAGATTGCGGCGGCCGTCTCCTAACTGGGACGGGTTGTCACGAGCACATTACACCAGTGCTCCATTCTCTGCACTGGCTGCCTATTATCTTCTGGGCCCAATTCAAGGGGTTGGTAATGACCTATAAAGCCCTAAATGGCCTGGGCCCTGCCTACCTGCATGACNTGTGACCCCAGCTGGAAAGACCCTGCCCTTATTTGGGGGTGCATAGGGAATGGGATGGCAGCAGGAGAGTGGAGATCCTTGCTAGACTGGCACATGTTTGGGCGGGGGTGCTGCTCGTGCCAGAGCCCCCCACACTACAGTACCCTCTCTCTCTGTGGCAGACATCCGCTGCCACCCACTGATGCCCACGGTTTGTGCCTGACTGATGCCCACCACCCACGCACCCACCCGCACACCAGTGAGCTTGCTCTAACGGATGGAGCCTTTTTTGTCCTTAAAGTAAAAAAATGCTTACAAATCAGACAGCACCTCCTGAGCCTGCTGCTTGGTCCTCATCCGAGGAGCCGGCCGCCACCACCACCGGAGGTCTAGGGGCAGCGACCGCTTCCTCCTCCTCCTTGACCATCAAGTCGGGCCCCAGCCAGGGAATCATCACAGAAGCCTTATTCTTTCTTTCTTTTTTTAAATTACGCAGCCAACCAAACCAAAACACACAATTGGACCTTTAACCAGACAAGGAATTAATAATTTGAATGCAGTTACATAATTGAGGTAATTGGAGAATTTGGTAATTGGAATGACTGATTACTTGACAATAATGGGTAATAATCATCACACTTGGCAGGGGTCCAGTATGCTACAGTAGGCTAAATAGGTCAGAATAGGATAAGATGAGTCATCTCCTTAAGAGATGGGGAGGTGACACCCAGTGCGAGGGGGAGCGCAGCACGCACTGGGGTCATTACCCTGGGAGGGGTACCAGGTGGGGTCAGTAAGTACATGCACGGTCTGCTGGCTTTGCAGGTACTCACTTCCTTACTCAAGCCCACGGTTGGGCCTGTTCCCCTTCGGCCAGAGCCAGGGTGCTGTCAAAGGGGGAACTTCAGTTTGGGAGTGCTGACCTGGGAGGGCACATCCCGGTCAGTACTCGAGTTAATAAGAATTAAGTAGCTAGCATACTGGACCCATATTGCTGGTGCAATCACCCACTGGCCTTGTTGAATATGTTTGAATAAAGAGTGCGGCCAAGTTAAAACCAGATACAGCTTCTGTCTCTCATTGGGGGTGCGCCGACAATACAGTTATTAATACAAAGGGTATATAGTCAGTCATTACATAGGCACACTGCAGTAGAAGTTCAAAGTTACAGATGGTGAAAAAAGAATGTTTTTTACTTTTTAATTTCAAAGTCCTTTTCATCCAGGTGTAGAAGAAAAAAAAAAAAAAGAATTCTAATAATTGAACCAATTCATTTTAATTAGAAAATTCAAAAATTAAATATCATTCTCACACCCTTTTTAGTTATGTATTTTTCTTTTGCTCTGTCCCCCCCACCCCTCATTTTAGACCCAGTTGTTTCATTTTTCTTTCCTCTCCCCTTTTTACTTTTGCAATTCTCTAGTTTCTAAAAAGTTATGGAAACCATGTGTGCCAAAAGGAAAAAGAAATGAAGGAGATAAAGAAAGAGGAAACAAGAAAAGGGACAGTTTTTCATTCTCTTGCATTCAATGGCCAAAAGAAAGGAAAAAGGGAAAACATTAATTCTGAAAGTTTTACAATTTTTGGTTTCCACAAGCTCCAGCCAATCATTTTCTCAATTAGATAAGGCATATAATCGTGACCTGTAATTTACTACCATGCATTCTGTTTATCACTATATTTTACCTCTTTTTCTGCAGACCCAGACCTGGTGGCCTCAGTGATCACCCAGTGTTTGGTGGCTGTGGGGAACTGAATGAGGGTGAACCATCTGAAGTTGAATCCCGACAAGCTGGCGGTGATGCTGGTGGGTAGGGCTGAGGGGGTGGTAGCTCCTGTCATTGATGGTTTGCCCCCCTCTGGCCACACAGGTTCGTAGTCTGGGAGTGCTCCTCAATTCACAACTCCGCCTGGATTCCCAGGTGGAGGCAGTTGCGAGAGGAGCATTTTGCCAATTACATCTGGTGTGACAGCTGCGGTTCTGTCTCAGACTCCAATCTGGCCACCATCATCCATGCCTTTATTACCTCTAGATTAGACTACTGTAATGCACTCTATGTGGGGCTACCCTTGTGGATGGTCCGGAGGCTGCAGCTGGTGCAGATTGCGGCGGCCGTCTCCTAACTGGGACGGGTTGTCACGAGCACATTACACCAGTGCTCCATTCTCTGCACTGGCTGCCTATTATCTTCTGGGCCCAATTCAAGGGGTTGGTAATGACCTATAAAGCCCTAAATGGCCTGGGCCCTGCCTACCTGCATGACCGCCTCAGGCCCTGGGTCGTATTGCGGCCCCTGTGGTCGGCCGGGGATGCCCAACTCGAAGTCCCCCAGGTTTTCCAGGTGGTGACGATGGGGAGGGCATTCTCGGTGACCACTCCCAGGCTGTGGAATTCCCTCCTGATTGAGGCCCGCCTGGTCCCAGATCTCCCCTCTTTCTGAAGACAGTGTAAGACCTGGCTGTTCCTCCAGGCCTTTGGAGAGGGAGACGGGTAGGGTGGGTTAAGGGAAGGAGGGATTGGTGCTGCCCTTTTAGTGTAATTTTAGTATATTTTTAGTATTTTTAATGAATTTTAAATTGTGAGTTGCTGATGGAGTATGAGAGTCACCCCGAGCTGCTTTGTGAGCAGGAGGGTTGCAGGATAAAAGAAAACTGAAATAAATAAATAAATTCCCCCCCGCCCCTGGTGGGGATTTGAGCCCATTTGGTGTGATGTGATCCTGAGTCCCTCATAGGGCATCAGTGTTGCGGGCTATTAGATATTGGTATTAAGGCAATAAGGATCCTAGTTGGGTTAACACCAAGAGAAACGTTTTACAAATTATAGACTTTAGAGAAGTATTTGAAGAGAAATGGACCTCAATTAAAAATCCCAAGATAGAGATCAATCATCCCTTTGCCGAAATAGCACTGAAGACAGCTATGCCAAAACAGGCTAGAAATAGTGCAGGGGAATACCCCATACTCTCTGTTAGTGTGCAAAAAAGCTAGGTTAAATAATGGGGGGAAAACAAATTTTGGCTAGATGGAGAAAGAAGGGTATATATAAAGCTATACACCTGTTTGTGAACACTCAATTCAAGATGATAGACACCTGAAGGGGCTTTAAAGTAGAAGGTGAATATTTGGTTATATTTAAAACTTCATAGTATCTTTAATAATTATAAAGTTTAAAAGCATTATAAGAAAACCACTTGTATTAGAATGTATTTTACTTGATGACACCTATTGCATGAAATTACTCTCAAGGATCTATAAACGAGTGTATTCACTTCCCAGATTCCAGATACATATCCAAATGAGAAGAGGATCTTGAGACTGAGATTACACCAGAAAAGATGCAACAGATCTAGAATCATATGCAAAGGTGTTCCTTTTCAATGCTGTTAAAAGAGCCACAAATTAAACTTTAAGAACATATCTGACCTGCCACCCTGTGCCACCCATGCGCCCAGAAGACTAGCAGCACCCGGGGACCGGGAGCACAAGCACCATCCAGGACGCCCCTCTGGACCCCGCCAACACAGAGCCCCACCACAACAGCACGGCATGGCTCCACCCCTGCCGACATGCCTTGGAGCCCTGTGATGCCGCCACACTCCAGCAGGGATCCAGGGGCGGGGCCAGATGCAAGACGCTGACCACGGAGGGCGTGCCTCAGCTGCTGCGCCGCTCAGAGCATCTGAGGCACCACCCTGAGGCATAGGATAAAAGCCTCTTACCTTTGCAGCTTCCTTGATGCTAATCAGAGTCTCCGTGCCCATGAGACTGCCCCCGCCCCTTCGCATTCTTGTGTGGAGTCATAGCTGTTGCTTGGGAGTCTGTGCGCAAGGCGAGTGATTGTGGTGTGCGCGTGGGGTGAGTGATTGTGAACGGGGCGATGTGGAACCAGGTACGTTTGTTTTCCTTGGGGGTTCTGGGTGAGCACTATAGCCTGGGTTCCTCCCGTGGATACAAGCCCTATCCTAGTCCCATTCCCTCCTGGGTCGTGCACCCCCCTAGCCCTCACTTCTCCCCTACAACTCCCTGTCCCTTCCTTCCCCCTGCATGCAAGGTATCCTTAGCGGCATTAAGGCGTGCGCCTCTCCCAGTGCCCGATGATGAGGTAGGCTGGGAACTAATCATCCTGAAAGCCCTATTCCACCCTGAGGGCTTGTTTTTCCCTGGGCACAGCCTTGCTGCTTCCCCTTGTCCCCTTAGGTTGTGTGTGCGCTGTGTGGGTCCCTGTTCCCATCCCTCCTCCTGGGGGTCCCCAACCCCCACAGACCCCAAACTGCTTACATCAAATAAACAAGACATACCCAGTAAACTGTTGCCATGAATGTGGTGAGCCAGGGACCTACCCCCATTGCTAGTGGAGCTGCCCCAAAATAGCTGCATTTTGGTTGCAGGTGTGGAAGTGTATCACTAATGCTACGGGGTTAGTGTTACCATTTCAGCCTCAAATTGCATTGGTAGGAATTTACCCCAAACAACCCATTCCCAAAGCTAGATATGCAGTGTGCCAAGTGCTAATATTGGCAGCAATTCACATGATTGCAAGGCCTTGGAAGTTGGTGGTCAACTTCAGAGACTCTGATTCATGATTTCCATGAAATGAATTGCTGCGGATCTACAGGATAATCTAGAAGAATTCTATACTACTTGGAAACTGTGTTGGATGATTGTCACAGAACATATTGAAGCTGCTACTTATGTGGAAAGCATGGAGTGCTTTCCTGCTGTGAAAGGGGCTGTCCAGGGTACGGAGTGTACAGGGAAGGACTGGGAGAAGAGTGAAAAAGGGAGATGTATGTGGGGAAATGAGAGGGTTGGAGACAGTTGGAACATAGAGGGCCAGGAGGAACATGAGGGGAGTTTAGGGTAAGATGATGGGGTAAAGGTAAGTTCGATCACTATGTTTCTTAGAACTCAAGCACCACAGTATAGTCCAATTGACAATTTGGCAGAGGTCTAAACATCACCCACCTATTGCTGAATAAATACATGTATAAACAGCTTATCTTGCTTTTCCAACACTCTCACCTGAGAATAAATTGCTAATTGAAGCCAAATTTCTTGTGGGGGGGAAATGGCTTCCAGACCAAGATATAATTCTAAGTCTCTGGACATGTTTCTAATGTGCCATCTTGCTAAAGCTGCCTCGACGATTGAACAGAGTGGCCATCCTCTCATGGGTGATAACCCTCTGAGGACAGCAGAAAGGGGTGCCAGATGGCTGGGACAGGTCTCCTGGGTCTTTGGAGCAGGAATCCCCTACCTACATCTCAAACTACCACTCAGAGGTTGCAGTGCAGACAGGGAACATCTCCATGACCTGTATTTGTACTTCTCTCGCGCTACTGTAGTTGGCCACTGTCAAAGACAAGGATGCTGGGCTCAATGGACCATGGGTCTGACCCAGTATGGCACTCCTTATGTAGGATACACATGCACACCTCTTTCAGCCTGGAACCAATTTCCTGTAGCAAACAATGCTGAAGATTTGGTTGACCCTGCTTCACAGAGGGTTTTGTAGCTCAGGGATTCTTCAGGTTCCCTTTGCCTTGCAAGCTACAGTACAGACCAGAGGCAGTCCAGTCCAAAATGTCTTTGTGCAAAACTATACATTTTAGGCTGAGTTACTGTGTGTTAGCAAAGGGGCAGATACCGGGTTCACATCCCAGTTCTGAAATAAAAGTCAAACAAGGGAGGCATCATAGCTATTGAATAGTATATATTCCCCATCAACTGTGGAGAAAC
Source organism: Sphenodon punctatus (assembly GCA_003113815.1). NCBI lineage: Eukaryota > Metazoa > Chordata > Lepidosauria > Sphenodontia > Sphenodontidae > Sphenodon > Sphenodon punctatus. The sequence continues at coordinate 1,133,497 of QEPC01014651.1, forward strand.
ACTTCAAGAAAGACCCAAGGACAGGGGTGTAATTTTGGTGCAAATGCTGGGGGAGGATATCTGCTAGGTACCCTACCCCTTGCCACACCATCAAAAATAACTACTAATTAATATTATTATCCCTCACAGCCACCCCCAGTTTCTTCTCCTGCTCTCCCACCTTATTTTACTCCTGATCATCCACTCCCCTCTAGCCCCCAGGGCAACCACAAATTTACACCTTACTCATCTATGGTCTGCCCCTCATGCTCAGTTTCCCCTTCAACTACCCCTCAGCTTCCCTTTGTGCCTCAACCCTCCAGCTTCCCTCACGCCCCACTCTGCCCTTCCTCCAGCTCCCTGACACCGCCACCTCCAGCCCTTCTCCTTTGGTTCCCCTCTCCACTTGCAACTCATAGCTCCCCATCCATGATCTCCCATCTTGCTTGGATCCCAGTCCTTCCACGTATCCTCCCTTTTTGCCCTACCCAACTGACAGGGACACTATACCATTGACTTTACGGACTGTAATGGTCCACACACCCAGCTACAGCTCCTTGTCTTCTGCAGCCACCATTTTGAAAGAGACACAGAATTCCTAATGGATAAGGAAGATTGGCTCTTCATGCACATGTGTGTATGTCCCCTTTAAATTCTATCCATAACCATGGGCACCTCAGGTCAGCACCAAGATCTTTCACAATGACCTGACCATTTCATTTTTATCAGTATGCATTTTAACGTCAGTAATAGGAAAGGAAGATCAATGGAGAAATGCAAATTCACTGTGTCCTTATGAAAACACAACGATAAATGACAGAATAAGCTTCAGGTCTGTCTTATGTTTTCTCTTTTACTTTGGGCTCACGGTTACTGTTCTACTGACTTGAGTACTGTAATTGAACAATCTGTATTTGTATGCTACATGCTGTTTCACATGATCTCTCAGAATGCCAGGATCAATGACAGATACTAGAAGGTGAAATTTAGACTGACAGAGAACTAGAAGCTTTTTTGCACATCCAACCCCCTTTTTTATATAGTGTTAAAATGTTCTTAATGTTAAACAGAAGGAAAGCTCAGCCAGGCAGCGGTGTTCTGAGTCCTGCCAGCTGGACTGTAATGCAGACCTTTTGTTCCCAACATTACATATTTTTTTGCATCTTGATTAATATACGTTTTTATTCCCCCTGATAATGAAGAGAATTGCTTCTCCTTCCCAAGGGAGTTGAGGATGACCAAGAGGCAAGCATTTGTCAGACACTGCCTACAGCAAATCTTACAGCTGCTCTAGCTAAAGCTGCATCGAAGAAAGGAGTATTAGGTCTCTGGTGACATGGATAACAGACAAAAATGATAATGTATGTAGACAAAGGTAGAGGACAGTGGCGATTTCTGGGATTAAGGATGAGTCAAAGGATGCTGTTGTTTTAATACCCAACTGTGACCACTGACACTCATTTTAAGATGACCCCTGCCTGAACTGAAAATAAAAGGCTATTTAGAAGGCACATCTGCTGTATTACAATTCCTCAGGCCCCATCTTGTCCCTGAACTATCATGATATCAAAGCAGTTGTTAAAATTACTGGTGAGTAGTTTATAAAATAAAGCTACCAACATTTAAAAACAAACAAACAAAAAATCAATGCAAACTAAATGGCAAACCACTAACTTAGGCTGCATTCCCACCTGTGGTGGCGGCAGCAGAAGGGGCAAGGGAAGACGCGGCAGTGCGGAGGAACCGGCTGATGGGAAAAGAGCCAGTGCAAATGGGCATCTGCCGTGGCTTCCTTCGCGCATGTCAGGGCAGGATTTTGCACCTTGACATGCACGAGAGAAGCCGTGGCAGATCCCCATTTGCACTGGTTCTTTTCCCGTCGGCCGGCTCCTCCGCCCTGCCGTGTCTTCCCTCGCCTCTCCTGCTGCCATCACAGGTGGGAACACACTCTTAGAATGAAGTGGAAGTTAGTCAGTCCTCTACCTTCACAGGAGGTCAGAATCCTGAAATCACTTACTCAAGGGCAGACCCACTGAAATCAATGGGACAAATCCAAAGCAAGTGGTTTGAGGAGTGCAGCCATAGGAGACATTGATCAATCAGAGCCTCTGTTTTTGTTTGGTTTTTTTTAAATAGGAAATCATTTCTGTCGATGTAGAACAGACATTTCTTCAGTGAATGCAGTGGGGTGAGTGACTGGTTTGGGGAATTGGTAACAGGATATACAGAACTGTTAATCTCTTTTGCCCAACAAAAAAGGGATCTTATTAATGGGAGACTGTATCATATATAGAGATGCTGTATAGTATCCCAACACTGCTGAAGATAGTATGCTAGATTACATGATTACGGGTGTTTTTACACACACATTTCTCCTGCATGTTTGCTGTTACAGCCTAAACTTTCTGTGTGTCTAAGGTTATTTCCATATCCATTAAAGAAACAGAGAAAAAATGTCAGATACCACAAAGTTCCTATTTTAACCTTTGAAGACAGAATAGTTCAGATGATATCTTTTATTGGACCAAGAACTGACACAAGTTGGTCCAACAAAAGCTCTCATCTGAACTGCTTTGTCTCTGGGTGATTTCAAACATTACGTTTTCGGCATTCACCACAGTCAACCTCAGTCAAACGCGGGGGGTGGTGAAGGAGCCAGGCACATCTGTTGGCCCGCATCCAGATGTTCACCACAGTCAAACACAGCCCGGGGTGAACCTAACCACGCTTCTTGAGGTCAGGGCGGGAGGAGGTTGAGAAGTGTGGTGAATGTTCACCACAGCAGGGGTGAATGAAATGTAATGTCTGAAGGGACACGCCCAGCCGTGGTGGAAGGAAATGACCACGGGCCATGGTGATGGCATGCAGCGTCGCTGCCAGGCAACCAGCAACAAGCGGCACACGGAGGGAGATTTAAAGGGCAGGCAGCAGTAGGGGAATGTGATGGAGAAGTCGATGGAGAGGAGGGAGGAGGAAAACGTGTGGAAGATGGAGCGACAGGGTGAGGAGGAGGTGCAGCAGCAGCAGCAGGTGGAACCCCCGAAGAAGGTAGGGGGTGCAGCTGGGAATGGGTGGGTTGGGGCCGGGGACAGGGGGGGCGTGGAAGGGGGGGAGGGAGGGACTGCAGCCACCAGGAGCCTAACCAGCAGCCCCCATTGTACCCACAAACAGACCAGCAAGAGGGCACATGCCCCGGAGGAACCCGAGGCCGGAGGGAGCCAGCGACAGGTTGCGGGGGCTGCAGAGGAGGAGGCGGCAGCGAAGGGGCTGTCACCCAGGCGCCGGTACTGTCACAGGTTGGTGGGTCCGCACCCCCCACTTTACCAGGTTTGAGTGACTCAGTTTTCCTTGTGCACAGCTCTCTTGAATTAGTTTCTCTCTGGCTAATTCAAGTGTGCCACAATGAAACTCCTTTGTCACACAAGGGCCCGATCCTTCCCGTTTACAGACTCTTTACTCTCTGGGTTTGCAAGAGCTTGAGGGCTCTTGTTGCTCACTTGTGTTCCAATATTAGACACAGACACTTCTTCATAAAGATAATAAATAAGTTTATTGATTACATAAGCAAGATAGTTGATACAGAGTGGTTACTAGAAATCAAAGGTAAGCATAACGCATTCCTGATCTATACTGTTTGAGTTCCTACATACATCTTACCCTATAAAGGTCCATAAGCTTCTTGTTCCTCAGTCATAAAGGTAGAATGACTGGGCGCTGGCTTCTTAGTTGGTAAAGAGCAAAATCATGTCTCTCACCTCATGTTTCTCCAGCCTAGCTGCTGCCAGGCTTTTCACATGTAGATCAGCTCTCAAGATGGCTTTAGGATAGAAGAACTCCTAGAAATCTCTCCTTACATCTCCTGGAGGAAACTGTCTGAGGCTTCTCGAATTCCCTTTGTTCTTGTTATCAGCTTTTCTGTGTCCCTTTGCACGTAGGCAATGTCATCCTGCATTAGCATATAAATGTCTCTGACCATTCGTTTGGCCAGGGTTCCCCCAAATACACATCTTTGGTATCTCTTTGCATTTTCTGTAGCCTGGTGATGTGTCAGAGCCCTAATTTGAGTTTTACAGTTTTCAATTTCAGCATTACATACATGTGGAACCTTTTGCATTACATATTTACCAGACTTGTAGTCCGCATGTAGTCCCGTGTTACACGTGTGTGACCCTATGTTTCTCCATGACAGGTACCACGGCAAGGGTCAGTGGGGGCACCAGGAGACCCACAACCTAATTGCTATCTGGGCGACACTGGAGATGCAGGCCGAGCTGGCGATCAATGCCTGGAATGAAGAGTTGTTCACCAGGATAGCCATGGAGATGGGGGAGGCCGGATACGACCGCACGCCCACACAGTGCTAGACTAAGATCAAGGAGCTCAAGATGGGCTATAAGGACATAACGGACAACAATCAGCACTCTGGGTGGGCGACACGGGCCTCCCCCTACCTGGATGTGCTGAGCTGGGTGTTCCACCGCAAGGGCGCCATAGTCACCCAGTGCCCAGTAGGAGGGGGCACCTGGGAGGAATGACCCGAGGATGAGCACTCACCCACCCCTACAGCCAGAGAGCACCGGGCACGGTCAGGCTCCGGGCACGGAAGCCCCAGAGGAGCTGCCAGGAACTTCGGGCACGTGCGCCCGGCACACCCCGAGCCCGACCTCCGGCGAGAGCACGCACGCCCCAGCTGACTTCGAGGAGGTGGAGGGCAAGGAGGAAACAGTCACCCTGAACCTCACGGCATGCCACCCCAGAGACCAGGCAGACACCAGCCCCAGTGACCGACCAGCCTCGGATCCCAGATGCTGGGAAGGGGCACAGGAAGAGGGAGCCACACAGGGGCCAGCGGTGCCCATACGGGGGTGAAGGAGCGCCCCAAGCACAGGGACAGCAGGGGGCAGGGTAACGACACCCCACATGCTTAACCAACTCCTTTATCACCCCACAGAACCACACCAGGCATGGGAGGGCCATGGCCGGGGATCGCCGACCCAGAGAATGCAGGAGCACCGAGCGCAGGTGCGCAGGCACCAGGAAGACCTAGCGCAGGAGCTGGTCACCACCAGCACGCAGCAGACTGAGGAGATGCTGGATGCTGTCAACCAGCTTGAGGAGGGGACCACGAGGGCCCTGAAACAGGTGGAGGGGAGGGACCGGGCGCTGTTGGCGGAGATGCGGAACACCCGGCAGATAATGAAGCAGGACATGGACCACCAATTGGAGGCACTCCAGGCCCACTCAGACAGTCAGGACCACCGGTCCAAGGAGCTCGGCTGGAAACTGGACCGCTCACTGGAGCAGGGCACGTCCCTCCTCCTGCAGGCCAGGGCCTTGAGTTTCTTCATACTGGCTGCAGCCCTTCCGGGTGCCATGCCAGCGCCCGGACCCGTGCCCCCTCCGCCCCCCTGGCCATACCACAGGCCCTGCTATCACCGCAGCCCCCGCCACCCCAACAGCACCTGGGACTGCGGATCTGGGGACCCGTGCCCCCACAGCTCGGAGGCCAGCAGCTGGGCCACTGGGCACCAATATGGCCACAGGCAGTGCAGGGGGGTGGACAGGGGTCTCCTGGGGGGGTGGACAGGGGTCCCCTGGGGGGGTGGTCGGGGGGCAGGGTCCACGGCCCTTCCGGCTGACAGCACCTCCTCCTCCACCTTGGACGAGGGGGGCTCGGTAGCCTTGGCCATCCCTGTTGGCAGGAGATGGAGAGAGCCTAGGGGCAACAGGGGACGAGGGAGGGGCAGGGGCAGGGCATCATAGGGGATGGGGTGGGGAGGGGGCATCCGGAACCACTGGGAGGTGGGAGGGGGGAAGGGCTGGGGGCACACGGGTGTACTGAGGTCTGGGGATGGGGGAGCACAATAGATGGTATTAGCACACCTAACTGTGCCCAAGTGCTTTCTTTCCTAAAGGTGCATACCACCCCCACCCCACCCCCGGCCTCATGGACATCCTGCACCAGGCACGACTCAGTTGTGTGCCCCACCCCAAGGTACTGTGGCTATGGTCTGACATGGGGGGTACCCTGAGCAGGCCTCCGGGGCTTGGGCCGCTGCTCTTCCCCGTGCATGCACATGCAGTCATTGCTATCTCCACAGGCAGGTGTGTATGCGTGGGGCTGTCCAGCCTTGCATGCCGGCAGCTGTGCGCTGCCCACTCCCTTTGCATCCCTCCACAGCAGCCCCATTGTTCCTGTCTAGCCATTATCTATCGGCCTTGGCCGACCCTGTCTGCCTGTCCAGCCCCCTGGCCTCGCATCCCATGCTGTCCCCACGGCCGCTACGGCTCAGACCCTCCAGGAGCTGTACCATGGCAGCTGCATCCCAGCCTGAGGTCCCGCTCGGAGGCTCCGTTGGCTCTGTCCGTGCCTGGACCACCCGTGAGAGCATGGCCCTGTGTGACCTGTGACATTCGCCCATTGTTCAGTGCAGCCTGCGCTCCCTGCCCACCCGGCTGGATGCCTATCGGTGCCTGAGCTTTGGTATGCTGCGCTTCAGCTATGTCGTGACCTCTGGTGACTGCTGCGTGCACTGTGAGGAGCTGGGGCTCGCCCTCTTCCCTGAGGGGCACTTACCGGACACGCTGGGGGGCCTAGCAGCATGGAGCCCTGCCGAGATGGCCTCCGCTCAGTCTGTGTGTGCCTTCCTGGGATATGTGACCTGCCTGTGTGAGGGTGGCCCTGCCGTGTCCGTGTCCTACTTCATCAGCGTGCAGGGCGCCCGTGGGTATCTGAGCTCCTGTGGGGCTACCTAATACCATCTGCTGGAACTGTCCCACCTGCCCTGGCCCCCTGCGGCCGCTTATGGCTTGCCCCCCCTCCAGGCCAGAGCTGGCGACCCTGTCAGAGGTGTGCAGCCACTCTGATGGGCAACTCGGGATGAGCTGTGCGGATCCCTTCGAGGCCTTCTACCTGATCTGCTTCCACATGACCAGACGTGGCTTCTTCCGGGGACTCTGGCAGTGGCACCACTATGTGCACCTGCTTTCAGAACCGCCCCCTCCACCTGATGGGAGCCCCTGCAGCTGGGTGTAGGGTGCTCTGGGGTCATCTGTCTGCCTCCTCAGTGCCTCCAATCCATCAGTGGCCTGGGTGCTCACGACACTGCCTGCTGTCTCTTCAGGATGGCTGAACCCCCTGGGACCTGCTGTCGGTCACCTGCCCGTCGCCCCCTCACCTGGGACCCGCTGCCACCACCCCGGGCCCCTCAGTGTGGGCTCTGTGGTGGGTCGTTTTGGTGGTTCCCTCCCTCCTGGACTTGGCCCCGTGCCCCCCTTGTTCCTGGCCCCTCGCGCTCCTGCTCTATATGGCTCTGCGCCGGGCCAGTGTCACTTGCGTCCTCAATAAACACCTGTTGTGCTTCACTGTGCCTTGAGTTGTTTCCTGTCTCCTTGGGCTGCTGGGTCCCCCTCCCCCCTTGCCCGCTGGTGTCCTGCCCCCTCCCCCTCCTGGTGGGCTGGCCTTGCCACCTCCCCTGCATCCAACCGGCCATGGAGTTCCCTGTCCCCACCCCTGGTGTGTGCCTCCCTCTGTCCTCCTGCTTGGCTCCCCTTTGTTGTGTGGGTGTGCTGCTTCATGTATGTGTGTGCGCTTCTTGTTTTGAAGTGCGCGCGCCTTCCGTGCGGCCGCTGTTTGCGAGTGTTGCGGCTCCCTCCACCCCCTCCCTTCATGTTTCCCTTTCCTGGGCGGGGCCCTCCTCTGTCTTTGGCTTCGTTTGCCCTCAGGCGACCATGTTTGCGTCCACGCAATCCCGGTGCCTTGTGGGGCTCCCACCGCGGTTCTCGCCACCACGTCATGCCTATTGGGTTCCCTTGGTCCAGGTTCACTCCGGTTGGCCCCGTGTGGTGGTGCCACCCCTGTCACATCTGTTGGGGCCACGCAGCTCACCACGGCCCGCGGTGAAGCAATTGACACCGGGGTGGGATTCACTGTGGTGAATCTCACCGCGTCATGTCTGAAATCACCCTCTATCTCTTATAACAGGACAACTACATGCTTGCGTCTCATTTAAATACACCGAGTCTCTCTGTCACACAGGTGGCAGGGACCCACCCATACAGAGTCACATACACATACCTCACAAAAGCAGACACCTCCATGGCAGTCACACATACGCTCCGTACTAGGGGTGAAACCAGAATAAAAATTATTCTTGCGAGAATCGTGCAACCTTCAAAAAACATTCTGCGCATGTACAAAATGGCAGCCGCAGTCTTTCTGCACATGCACAGCCCCAAGGTGCTCGTTTCGTGCAGGAGTCTCAAAACCCTCAAAATGTTCTGCATATGCACAAATAGCCACTAGGGGAGCCTGAGAGGTTTTTTATTATTATTATTATTTTTATNTTCCACCGCAAGGGCGCCATAGTCACCCAGTGCCCAGTAGGAGGGGGCACCTGGGAGGAATGACCCGAGGATGAGCACTCACCCACCCCTACAGCTGTCTCTTATACACATCTAGATGTGTATAAGAGACAGGGGCATCATAGGGGATGGGGTGGGGAGGGGGCATCCGGAACCACTGGGAGGTGGGAGGGGGGAAGGGCTGGGGGCACACGGGTGTACTGAGGTCTGGGGATGGGGGAGCACAATAGATGGTATTAGCACACCTAACTGTGCCCAAGTGCTTTCTTTCCTAAAGGTGCATACCACCCCCACCCCACCCCCGGCCTCATGGACATCCTGCACCAGGCACGACTCAGTTGTGTGCCCCACCCCAAGGTACTGTGGCTATGGTCTGACATGGGGGGTACCCTGAGCAGGCCTCCGGGGCTTGGGCCGCTGCTCTTCCCCGTGCATGCACATGCAGTCATTGCTATCTCCACAGGCAGGTGTGTATGCGTGGGGCTGTCCAGCCTTGCATGCCGGCAGCTGTGCGCTGCCCACTCCCTTTGCATCCCTCCACAGCAGCCCCATTGTTCCTGTCTAGCCATTATCTATCGGCCTTGGCCGACCCTGTCTGCCTGTCCAGCCCCCTGGCCTCGCATCCCATGCTGTCCCCACGGCCGCTACGGCTCAGACCCTCCAGGAGCTGTACCATGGCAGCTGCATCCCAGCCTGAGGTCCCGCTCGGAGGCTCCGTTGGCTCTGTCCGTGCCTGGACCACCCGTGAGAGCATGGCCCTGTGTGACCTGTGACATTCGCCCATTGTTCAGTGCAGCCTGCGCTCCCTGCCCACCCGGCTGGATGCCTATCGGTGCCTGAGCTTTGGTATGCTGCGCTTCAGCTATGTCGTGACCTCTGGTGACTGCTGCGTGCACTGTGAGGAGCTGGGGCTCGCCCTCTTCCCTGAGGGGCACTTACCGGACACGCTGGGGGGCCTAGCAGCATGGAGCCCTGCCGAGATGGCCTCCGCTCAGTCTGTGTGTGCCTTCCTGGGATATGTGACCTGCCTGTGTGAGGGTGGCCCTGCCGTGTCCGTGTCCTACTTCATCAGCGTGCAGGGCGCCCGTGGGTATCTGAGCTCCTGTGGGGCTACCTAATACCATCTGCTGGAACTGTCCCACCTGCCCTGGCCCCCTGCGGCCGCTTATGGCTTGCCCCCCCTCCAGGCCAGAGCTGGCGACCCTGTCAGAGGTGTGCAGCCACTCTGATGGGCAACTCGGGATGAGCTGTGCGGATCCCTTCGAGGCCTTCTACCTGATCTGCTTCCACATGACCAGACGTGGCTTCTTCCGGGGACTCTGGCAGTGGCACCACTATGTGCACCTGCTTTCAGAACCGCCCCCTCCACCTGATGGGAGCCCCTGCAGCTGGGTGTAGGGTGCTCTGGGGTCATCTGTCTGCCTCCTCAGTGCCTCCAATCCATCAGTGGCCTGGGTGCTCACGACACTGCCTGCTGTCTCTTCAGGATGGCTGAACCCCCTGGGACCTGCTGTCGGTCACCTGCCCGTCGCCCCCTCACCTGGGACCCGCTGCCACCACCCCGGGCCCCTCAGTGTGGGCTCTGTGGTGGGTCGTTTTGGTGGTTCCCTCCCTCCTGGACTTGGCCCCGTGCCCCCCTTGTTCCTGGCCCCTCGCGCTCCTGCTCTATATGGCTCTGCGCCGGGCCAGTGTCACTTGCGTCCTCAATAAACACCTGTTGTGCTTCACTGTGCCTTGAGTTGTTTCCTGTCTCCTTGGGCTGCTGGGTCCCCCTCCCCCCTTGCCCGCTGGTGTCCTGCCCCCTCCCCCTCCTGGTGGGCTGGCCTTGCCACCTCCCCTGCATCCAACCGGCCATGGAGTTCCCTGTCCCCACCCCTGGTGTGTGCCTCCCTCTGTCCTCCTGCTTGGCTCCCCTTTGTTGTGTGGGTGTGCTGCTTCATGTATGTGTGTGCGCTTCTTGTTTTGAAGTGCGCGCGCCTTCCGTGCGGCCGCTGTTTGCGAGTGTTGCGGCTCCCTCCACCCCCTCCCTTCATGTTTCCCTTTCCTGGGCGGGGCCCTCCTCTGTCTTTGGCTTCGTTTGCCCTCAGGCGACCATGTTTGCGTCCACGCAATCCCGGTGCCTTGTGGGGCTCCCACCGCGGTTCTCGCCACCACGTCATGCCTATTGGGTTCCCTTGGTCCAGGTTCACTCCGGTTGGCCCCGTGTGGTGGTGCCACCCCTGTCACATCTGTTGGGGCCACGCAGCTCACCACGGCCCGCGGTGAAGCAATTGACACCGGGGTGGGATTCACTGTGGTGAATCTCACCGCGTCATGTCTGAAATCACCCTCTATCTCTTATAACAGGACAACTACATGCTTGCGTCTCATTTAAATACACCGAGTCTCTCTGTCACACAGGTGGCAGGGACCCACCCATACAGAGTCACATACACATACCTCACAAAAGCAGACACCTCCATGGCAGTCACACATACGCTCCGTACTAGGGGTGAAACCAGAATAAAAATTATTCTTGCGAGAATCGTGCAACCTTCAAAAAACATTCTGCGCATGTACAAAATGGCAGCCGCAGTCTTTCTGCACATGCACAGCCCCAAGGTGCTCGTTTCGTGCAGGAGTCTCAAAACCCTCAAAATGTTCTGCATATGCACAAATAGCCACTAGGGGAGCCTGAGAGGTTTTTTATTATTATTATTATTTTTATTTTATTATTTTCAAGAATCACATGAGAATTGGTTGAGAATTGGGTAATGCTCGACTCCTTCTCGAAACTCTTGTTGAGAACCTGGTTCTCAATGAGATTTTGGAGAACTGCGAGGGCGAGTTCCAGTCCTATTCCGTACCCTTACATAGGCAGGCCCCCCCACAAACTCCCATGCAGAGTCAAACACACCACACCCCTACACAGGCAGGCACACCCCTAACACACAGAGCCACCCATACACACACATTCACAAATATGCACCCTACATTCTGACAACAGACACACAGCACTGCATACATGTGTACAGAGAGAGAGAGAGAGAGAGAGAGAGAGGGAGACAGCAGGCAGGGGCTGGCTTTATGTCCCCCACTACCCCGAGTGACAGGGAAATCCAGAAACAGTGCATCGAACCAGGGGGGAGACCAGGTGAAAGTGGTGCCCAGAGCCCGCAACACCAGCATGGGATAGGGTTGCCACCTTTCAGATTTGACCCTAACACTCCCATAAGCCATAGTGGGGTGGAGTGGATAAGAGGGCCTAGCAGTGTCCACAGTGGTGATGACCGCATGGGATGGGGCCAGAGGAGGGCACCCAGCTGCACTCGCATTGGCACAGTGGGGGCCTGGAAGCTGGAGCAGTGAGGAGAGAGGCGCTGTGGCAGCCAGGGGTTGGAGGCTGCTTCCCTCTTCCCACCTTCCCTCCACCTGACTCCTCTTATTCCTCTTTTCTTTCCCCTTTCCCTCCTTCCTCGTCCATCTCTTTAGGTGCCCGCACACTTTTAAAAAGGCAAAGTAATAGTTTTGGTGCACAGCACAAGATCATCACTTTCCTAAATCAGAATTCAGACTACCACAGCATAGTATTCTGACTGGGTTCAGGATTCAACTCCATTTTGGAGATATTCTGATTTTGGGCCAAGTCTGGATGCACAGCTCTAATATCTAAGCCTCAAAATGAGGTCCCAGAGACTGCTGTAGTAGCTCTTCAGCCTGACCATCATAAGAACATAAGAAGTGCCATACTAGGTCACACCTATGGTCCATCAAGCCCAGCATCCTGTCTCTGACAGTGGCCAATCTCGGTTGCTTGGAGAAATACCCAACAGGTCACTATGGCGCAATCCATTCCCTGTTGTTCACTCCCAGCTCCCAACAGTAAGAGGTTACATTCCCCAAACCTACCTGGCAAATAGCTGTTAATGGACCTATCCTCCAGAACCCTTTCTTAAACCCAGTTATGCTACTGACCTTGACCACGTCTTTTGGCAACAAATTCCACAACTTAATCGTGCGTTGAGTGAAAAAATACTGTATCTTTATTTGTTTTAAATCTGCTACCCGTTAGTTTCATGGAGTGTCCCCTAGTCCTATTTGAGAGGGTAAATAACCATTCCCTATTAACGTGTTCCACGCCACTCATAATTTTTTTAACTTCGATCATATCCCCTCTTAGTCGTCTCTTCTCCAAGCTAAAGAGACCCAGCCTATCCAGCCTCTCTTCATAGGGGAGCTGTTCCAAGCCCCTTTTAGTTTTCGTTGCCCTCCTCTATTCTATTATATCTTTTTTGAGATGGGGCGACCAGAACTGCACACAATATTCATTGTGCAGTGGCATCATAGATTTATATAGTGACATTATGGTATTCTCAGTTTTATTCTCTATCCCTTTACAAATAATACCTAACATTCTGTTTGCTTTTTTTATGGCTTCTGCACACTGAACTGAGCATTCCAATGTATTGTCCACAATAACTCCAAGGTCCTTTACCTAAGTGGTAGTTCCTAATTTAGAATCCAGCATTTTGTACATAAACTTTTAATTGTTTTTCCCTATGTGCATCACTTTGCACTTGTCCACATTAATTTTCATCTGCCATTTAGATGCCCAGTCACCCAGTCTTGCAAGATCCCCCCTGCAATTCTTCACAGTCTGCTCGTGTTTTAACTACCTTGAATAACTTGGTATCATCTGGAAATCTGACCACCTCATTCCTTACTCCCCTTTCCAAATCATGAATGAATACATTAAACACTGGCCCCTATACAGATCCCTAGGGCACGCTGCTATTTACTTTTCTCCATTCTGAAAACTGACCGTCGGCGTTTAGTCCTACTCTTTGCTTCCTATCCTTTAGCTAGTTACCAGTCCACAGTAGGAGACTGCCTCCTATGCCATGATTTTTTTAATTTCCTCAAGAGTCTCTCATGAAGGACCTAATAAAATACTTTCTGAAAATCCAGATACACTATATCAACCGGCTCCCTGTTATCCACATGCTTATTCACACCCTCAAAAAATTCCAATAGATTAGTGAGGTGTGACTTTCCTTTGCTAAATCCATGTTGACTATGGTTGAAACTCAGTCTTTGGAAAACTTTGGAATCTACCGGGGATTCCGGTCCTCATTTCTGAAGTTCTGAGTACCACGGCCAGTCCTCAGAAAACTTAGGGAAATTTTGGAAGCCCTTATTGAGTGCAGGCGCCGTTGTGCATGTGGAATGATCCAGAAGGGGTGACCTTATATGAAATGAAACTTGGTGTCATATTTGATAGGAGAGGAGTATGCGAGGGGACAGTGAGTGATGGCTAAGCCAGATGGCAAGTTTTGATTGGCAGGCAGGGGTAAAATAAATGTGACTGCACAACCATTTTCCATCCTCTTTGGTGAGTTTGGCTGTGTGCACTACATTGCTGATCTGTAAGTAATTGGCTTGGGGGGGGGGTGCCTGGCCTGGCCTGTCATGGTATGACATGACATGACATGACATGGCTTGTCCATAGTGGCAGTGCTGGGGGACAGGGGTTAGTTATTTTCAGTGCCATGCCAAGATTATTTCTTATTTTAAAAAAAAAAGTGGGTGCCACACTGCGTCTGCCTGCTGCTTGGCAGGCACCATGGAGGGCAAAGGGATCTTTGCCTTGCTCCACTTCCCCTGGCCTGGGCTGTCCAAGTAACCATTGCCACATCAATGCCATGCCTTTTTTAAAAAAAATATGTGGGTGCAACTGCTGCCTGCTGCTTGCACTGCTTGGCAACATAGCTCCATTTCCCCTGGCCTGGGCTGTCCATATACTAGGGGCAATGCTGGGGGCTGCCACCAGTGCCAAATATAGTTAAAGTTTGGGTGCTGCCTGCTGCTGCTTGCACTGCCTGTTGGCAAGTTGGCAGCACCCTAGAGGGCTTGGTTAGCATAATGATTTAAAAGTGGGTGCACTGCTAATGGTGGGCCATGCTGTGGGTACACTACTGCTGGGGTTTTTTTGTGGAATTTCTGCTTCCAGTTGCACTTTTGTGGTGGGTTTGTCTTCTTGAGTGATAGGTCCACTCTTGCTAGCCTGCTTTTCTGGGCAGTGCTTGATTGGCAATGCATTTCCTTACACCGGTAGTTGTAAGGAAGTTAAATGCACAACCACTCTCCATTATAAACGGGACTGCTGAAGCCCCTATTTTGAGGAAACCGCTCGAGCTACATTTCTAAAAATTTATCCATGGCTATAATTTGTGAGGACCATCATACAAGCAACGTTTGAAGAAAATCTATGGAGAAAATAAAATGCTATGACTGTTTAAAGTTTAATTGGTTGTGGTCAAAATCCACGGTGTCCTCACAATTTTGAATAATCAATATCTCCTTCCCCTGGATGAGTTTAGCCCCCAAACGTCACAGGCTTGTATCATGAGATCAATAACAACTGCTTCTATACTATAATAGTGATTGGTGCAGCCAAAACCAAATTATTAATGATTTAAAAATCGGTTCTGCTGGTTCGCGCATGCAGTCAAGCAGCTGCTGACCGGCAAAAAACAGCATGAGGAAAGTTACCTGACTGCTTTTTAAAAGCACATAACATCAGAAACCAGCTCTGTCAGAAAGATTTTAAGCTCTAGTCAGTTTTCTGTTAATTACCCACTTGCCTCTTAAAGGTAGCAAGAGGAAGCTCTAGTCAGTTTTGTGTCAATTACACACACACAAGGCCTTCCGTACTTTTGACTCCATATGAAAAGTCTGCAACTTTTCATACCGAGTGAAAAATCTGCAAGTTTTCAAAAGTTGCAGACTTTTCACTTGATATGAAAAGTTGCAGACTTTTCACTTGATATGAAAAGTTGCAGACTTTTCACTTGATATGAAAAGTTGCAGACTTTTGACTCCGTACTTTTGACTCAGTATGAAAAGTCTGCAACTTTTGAGAACTTGCAGACTTTTCAGTCCTAGGAATATCTCCTTCCAGACAATGATCTGAGCAACCAGACTCCACAGTCTTAGAGCGTGAGATCAACACAGAGTACTGCTGGAGTCTGGGAGTGTTTAGTACATCCAAAACTGAGTTATTAATGATTTAAAAAATTGTTTCTGCTGGCTTACGCATGCACCGTTGAGTAGTCGCTGACCAGCAAAAAACAGCATAAGGAAAGTTGCCTGACTCTGCTTTTTAAAATCACGTAACTTTATCAGGAGCCAGCTCTGTCACAAAGACTTTATGCACTAGTCAGTTTCATGTCAATTACCCCCCTGCCCTCACTCCATGAGGACAGCATTAATATACTCTGAAAAAATTGTTCATTGTCAAATTATGATAATAAATTAAAGTTTAATTATGAAAAATATGTAAGTTTAGTTATTGATAAAAATGAATAAGAGTAAGTACATATAGGTACATATATTACATTTATGTAATGAGGATAAAATATGAAATATTCCTCAAATTCTTGAAATAATTTCCATGCTTTTTGGCATGTATGTCTTGTTGCAATGTATGGAGTTGAATGTTTTTTAAATTGTAATTATAATTAATTTGTATGTTTTTTGGAGATTAAGTGAGAGTCAAAATGATTTTGTTGCATTTTTGAAGAGGAAAGTTTTTTGTTTTAAAAAGCTATTGTGCATTTAACGTTTTTTTTTAAACTGTAAAGTTTTTTGTTTTGGTAAATAATGATTTTAAAGTGCATGTACTTACTGCTGATGTTGGACCATGCTGTGGGTACACTACTGCTGGGTTTTGTTTTGTTTTTTAAAGATTTCTTCATGCAACTGAACTCTTGTGGGTTTGTCTTCTTGAGCGATTGCCCCACTCTTGCTCACCTGCTTTTCTGGGCACTGCTTGGTTGGCAATGCATACTGATTTTAAAGTGGGTGCACTACTGATGGTGGTGCATGCTGTGGGTATGGTAATAGTGCGTTTGTCGTCTTGAGCAAATGTCCCACTCTTGCTAGCCTGCTTTTCTGGACACTGCTTGGTTGGCAAATGCATAATGATTTTAAACTGGGTGCACTGCTGATGGTGGGGCATGCTGCGGATACACTACTGCTGGGTTAGATTCCTGCCCCACAGTTGCACTTTTGTGGGTTTGTCTTCTTGAGCGATTGCCCCACTCTTGCTAGCCTGCTTTTTGGGCACTGCTTGGTTGGCACAATGATTTTTAAGTGGGTACACTTGGCGATGAGGAGTTCTGAAGTTCCAAGTTCTGAAGTTGTCCAAAGGTCCGAGTTCCAAATTCTGGGTACTCAGACAACATTCCGAAGTCTGGCTGAGTACCCATATCAGGTACTCGGAACTCAGTCCAAGTACCTGGAAGGCCATTAGGTGTAGCCCTAATGTTGACTCTTCCCCATTAACCCATGTTGATCAATATGCCCCATGATTTTGTTTTTAATAATAGTTTCCACCAATTTTCCCAACTCAGGCTCACCAGACTATAGTTTCCAGGATCATCTCTGGATCCTTTTATCGGCGTTACATTTGCTACTCTCCAGTCCTCAGGTAAGTGGCAGATTTTAGAAATAGGTTACAAATTACCAGTAGTAGGTCTGTAATTTCATATATTAGTTCCTTCAGAACTCAGGTGTAAACCATCTGGTCCCGGTGATTTGTTACTATTTAGTTTGTAAATTTGTTTGAGAACCTCTTCCAGATTTACACTGATCTGTGCCAGCTCTTCTGATTCATCACCTACAAAGAACAGTTCTGGCATGGGTATCTCTCCAACATCCTCAGCCATGAAGACCGAAGCAAAACACTAATTTCACTTCTCTGCAATGGTTTTAGCCCCCCTTTTACCTCCTGGTCATCTAATGGCCCAACTGACGCTCTAGCAGGCCTCTTGCCTCTGATGTATTTAAAAGAGTTTTTATTATTAGTTTTTGCCTCATTAGCGAGTGTCTCTTTCAGTTCTCTCTTGACCTGCCTTATTAACATTTTACATCTAATTTGCCAGTGCTTAAGCTCTTTCCTGTTTTCCTCATTAGAACTAGCTTTCCATTTTTTAAAGGATGCCTTTTTGGGTCCAATAGCCTCTTTCACTCACCTTTTTAAACCTGTGGAATACATTTGATCTGGGCTTCCAACATGGTGTTTTCAAATAGTCTCCTTGCCTCTTGCAGACATTTAATCCTCACCACTGCTCCTTTTAGTTTCCTTCGAACTAGTTTCCTCATTTTAGCATATTCTCCCTTTTTAAAGTTAAATGTTACTGTGTTCATTTTATTTACTAATCTCCCTCCAATAATTATCTGAAATATGATTGTTATGATCACTATTGCCAAGTGACTCCACCACCGTTACCCCTTGTACCAGGTTCTGCACTCCACTTATGACTAGATCTAAACTAGTTCCTCTTCTTGTTGGTTCCAGGACCAGCTGCTCCAAGAAACAGTCATTTTATGGCATCTAGAAACTTTACCTCCATATCATGTCCAGAGAAGACATTCACCTAGCCAATATTAGGATAATTGAAATCACCCATTATTATTGTCTTACCGATTTTAGTAGCCTGTCTAAGCTCTGCTAGCATTTCATAATCAGACTCGCCATCCTGGTCAGGGGTCAATAGCCCCACTGCTATAAACTTCCCTGTTACACGTGGAATTTCTATCTATAGAGATTCTAGACTACAATTCCCTTCCTATAAAATTTGGTAACATCAAACACAAGTGAAACATGTCCATCTCTTCGTGTTATTTTGGAGTGGATGTATAATACAGTGCCTTAATGCAATGCACATTTGAATGAGGTCATGCACCTGTGCCCAAGCACATTAAATAAACAAGAGACATTGTCAAAACCCCACTGTTGTAGTAAAAATCTAATTTAGTTAGGAAAAAATACTATTTTGTTTATTTATGTATTTATTTGACTTAATACCCTGCCCCTCCTGACACAGCAGCTCGGGGAGGCTCACAACAACAACAATTTTAAAAATAAATAAAACAACTCATAGCAGGAGAATTCAAATCCCTCCCCCCACCCCCTAACCCACTCCCCCCACCCATACCCAACTTCCTCACCAAATACCTGGTGGAACAGCCAGGTTTTGCAACCTAGTTGAAAAGAGGGAAGGTCCGAGGCTAAGCAGGTCTCCACCGGGAGGGAATTCCACAGCCTTGGTGCAGCCACTGAGAATTCCCTCTCCATTGTGGGCCCCTGGAAGACTCAGGAGACCTCAAGGAGGGCACCCCCAGATGACCGCAGGGGCCGATCCAGAGCCTGGGGGGTGAGGTGATCCTGCAGATTGGTAGGGCCTAGGCCTTTTAGGGCTTTATAGGCAAACACCAACACCTTGAATTGGGCCCGGAAGACTATAGGCAGCCAGTGCAGAGATTGGGGAAATGGTGTAACATGCTCCCAGCGGCCCAGTCCCACCAGGAGATGGGGCACCGCATTCTGCACCAACTGCAGCCTCCGGACCGCATAGCCCCATGTAGAGTGTATTACAATAGTCCAGTCTAGAGGTGATAAAGGCATGGATGACAGTGGCCAGGTTGGAGTCTGAGATCTACAGCTGAAGCTGTTGTACCAGATGTAATTGGTGAAAAGCGCTCCTTGCTACAACCTCCACCTGAACATTCAGGCAGAGCTGCAAATCAAGGACCACCCCCAGATTCCACACCTGAGAGACCAGCAGAAGGAAAATGCCATCAATGATGGGGAATTCCACCCCCAGTGCCTTGCCCACCAGCATCACCTCCATCTTGTCAGGATTCAGCCTCAGTCGGTTAACCCTCATCCAGTCCCCCACAGCCTCCAAACACTGAGTAAGCACCGAGACTGCCGGGCCTGAGTCAGATGAAAAAGAGAGGCAAATATTGGTGTCATCAACACCCATAAATGGGGGGAAATTCCTTGGTGATGGTTTCAGACAAGTGTCTCCCCATGATTTATTTTACACGTGGGTTACCCATGGCAACCAGTGGTTAATGTGTGGGTAATGGGTGGGGAGGCGCTTGTCTGAAAACATTCCCTGACTCCAAGTATGGAAATCGGATATGCAACCCCATCCCTTGCCCGGGTGCATATGCATGGTTCAGGCTCAGGGACACTCATGCTGACCCCTGGAGTTGTACGACCGCTTTTGGTGGGTTAGAATGTGTTAATGGGTTGTTAAACCAGGACAAGAGCTGATCCTGAGAACACACTTAACACAGTATGCTTGTATGATGATACTTTTGGTAACATGCCAACACATCCCTTATAACATACAGGTATAAGGGTATAGCCTAAATCTATAACAACTAGCAACAACAAGCTATACCCAAAAAGTAGAAGGTTCCCAAAACAGATTAACAAAATTCTATAAAGAAAAAGTTCCTCTAAGTCATAACAGGCAGCCAAAACACAGTTTTATTTAATTCATAATCATCTTATACATTGCTGTGAATGCTAAATGTGATACTACACAAAACTAAGATATATTTGAAATACAGATTGAACGAAAAGGCCTTCACAGAGGCTGTACAATAAGATACTCTTACACAGTGAACTTCTATACAAATCAGCACAATCTTCAAAGAACAAGTAAAGAGCTGCCACGAAGAACAGTCAGCTAAATGGACCCAAACCTTTCTGAAGGGGGGGCCTACACTGAGGCCTCACTCCTTTCTAGTCCACACTGTAGGTGTAGATTACCCAACGTTTCACTCGCAAAAGCTTCTTAAGGGATATTTTCTTCTAAATTCAGGAACCCCAAGACACACAGAAAGTGGCTTGAAATTTTTGGCCCCAGGCAAAAGCTCTTATATAGCCCGTAAAGGTAAAGAAGTCTTTTTGCTAAAAACATACCGTTTCTTGCATTCCCCCTAGGCACCTTTAAATCTCATTTTAGTTATAAAGGTTAGACAAACTTTTTTATTGCACCAAAACACCTACATGTTTGGTTATAGAGGGGGAAATGACCAAACCTCCCTAGTTACATTTCCTTTAATCCATACTCATAGCCCACAGTTTTATTTCGTATGCCCAATCCATGCTAGGACATATGAGCCGCCCCAAATCACCTTAAGTGAGAGGGGCTAGAAATATTTATAAATAGAAATATAATTCTAGCACCATTTGATATGTACACACTTAAGTCTTCACAAATACAGTGAAATACAAAAATAAATACAAAAATGTAAAATGAATGTTCTTTGTCATGAAAAGGTATGTATTCCTACCAGAGTGATCCTCCAAGTGGATGCACTAGGCAGCAGTTAGCATGAGTTCAAATCCCATTCACTTCAATGGGACTCACATCTGCACTAGCTGATCGTGTGCATTTGGAGGAGCATGTACTATCTCAGCAATTAGCTGGCACAAGGCTGATTAGCTGATATCGAATTAGTGTCAAGCTATTATTTGGCAACATAAGCATCCACAACTATTCCAATATTGAGAGTAAAGCATGAATTTGAGTGCACAATCTTTCACCTACTATAAATGAGAAAACTGGACAGACATCTTAAAAAGATACAGCAGACTAACTTGCTATGTAGCTTTGCTCCTTCAAAACAGAATATACTGTAGTAACATGAACAGAACAAAGTATTTCTTCTACATCTAATCCATTCATGCATTACACCATGACAATGGCTGAGAAGAAAAGGAATGAAGCAGTCTTTTCTGAAGCAGAGGGAAGCAGTCCTGAACAGAGCAGTTATCTGATCCAATTTTTTGGTGCTTAAATTTTGTACAGTTCATGTAATCTGATGCTTCTCTGGGCAATATGGTTCCATGGAGGTATTAGCCACACTCCAGGGGAGAGTTTTGATTTTGTGTGTTAAAAGCTTATCATTTAAGTTATTGTAAGAAGCTGCTTTTCCAGTTCTAAGCGTGTGGTCAGTCTTTCTCAGAGATTTTCCATTTTGCTCACAGAAACAATGCATTGCACACATGCACTGTCATAGATTTTTACAACAGATGCTTTTACAGTAGCCTGTAGGTTTGCTGACCTTGGGGGACATTTATGGACAAAGGGTGCAAACCACATTTGTCTATGTGCCCATGGGGGCTGCACAGGCATTAGCTGCCTGCCAAAGTTACACACTACAACTAAGCAGACGCTGAATCATCATTCACTCAGAGAAGTGTTCTCCTTCCCCATCACTGGCTCTCACTTGACTTGCACATGCAGTGCCACCCCTCCCCCAGAGAGCCCAACACAGCTTCTCTCTGCAGTCACTACTCACATGTGGGCTGACCACTTATAAGTAATGTCCTAATGTACAGATGTGCATGCCACACTCCTACATAACAGGCTGCTGACCATGATTATGCTGCACAATGATGCCTCTCAGTGTGAATAAGGATTTGGGATCCTATTAAGCAGGGGTAGGAAACCTTTTCCATCCCAGACGCCACTTTGAAAATGAGTACAAACTCCAAGGGCTGCAGCATACGCGTGGTGGTAGTGGTGTTTTGGGGATGTACTCAAGAAAAGGAGGGCTGCCCCCTATCCTTGTGTGCATGTCCTCATCTCTAATCCCTTACCCTGAGTTCAGTTTTTCAGTAGTTGGATGTAGGAACTGGATCCAGGGACCAGGTTAAGGAAAGGGGCCACATAAAAAACTTGCTGCCGACCACATTTGTCCCATGGACGTGGGGTTCCCCACCCCTGCTCTTAAGTCCTGCATTTCAGTGCACAAATAACACTTGTGCCCAATGTCAGTATATATCTACTCCTCTCACTGTGCTGTGAGCCTTCCAAGGCTTTCAGCCTCTGGTAGAGTTCTTAAATAGAGTCTCTTAGTAAAAGATCCATTGGGCCCCAGCTCACTTGTGAAATCTTGCCTACTAGTTTAAGTGACATGATTTTGACCCATTTCACACGGGTCCGGGAGGAGCCATGGTGTGTGTGTGGGGGGGTATGTGTGGCAGACGTGCGGTACGGGTGCAGCCCATTGCACAGATGCACACCAATCTCCACCAATCTCCACACACAGAGGCACCTCCATTTTCTCCAATGCCTCTGTGCATGAGGGATCGGTGGAGATGGGTGTAGCGCGGGAGCGTGCACACACCCTCACCCATCCCCATTGCTGGTCACATAGACACACACACACCCCTTGCCCACCCAGTCACCCATGGAGGGGGGGGCAATCTCGTGTGAAAAGGGCCTCTGAGTTCTTAACATGAGGGATTGGTTTTCAGAAACTGTGGTACACTCTGAATGTCAGTTCCCTTTAAAGGGTATTGGTCTATGGATTGATTCTTTCCCCTACTTCCCCCCACATTTGGAGGTGGTGTTGCAGTCCCCCAGGATGGGACTTCAACATCCATGCTGACGCAGTGCTATGGGGATCCAAACATGAGTTCATGGCCGCCATGGCAACCATGGGCCTGTCCCAAAGGGTCAATGGCCCAACGCATCTTGGAGGACATACCTTGGACCTCATGTTTTGCACTGGCCTTG
>QEPC01014651.1:1157518-1207203 GCA_003113815.1 Sphenodon punctatus
GACTGCGACTGAATCCTGACAAGATGGAGGTGATGTTAGTGGGTAAGTCGATGGAGATGACAGCCCCCTCAATTGAGGGGGTTTGTCCTCCACTGACTTCCCAGGTGTGGAACTTGGGGGTGCTCCTTGATGCGCAGCTCTGCCTGGATCTCCAAGTGGAGGCTGTGGTGAGGGATGCCTTCCGCCAGTTACATCTGGTGCAGCGGCTTTGGCCGCTGGTGTCAGTTTTGGATCTAGCCACAATCATCCATGCTTTTATTACCTCAGTTAGACTACTGTAATGCGCTCTACGTGGGGCTACCTGATGGCTCAGAAGCTGCAGCTGGTGCAGAACGCGGTAGCCTGGCTCCTGGTGGGGCTGGTCTGCTGGGAGCACATTACACCAGAATATCTTCACTGACTGCCAATAATCTTCTGGGCCCAATTCAAAGCGTTGGTTTTAACCTATAAAGCCTTACATGGCCTGGACCCTGCCTATCTGCGAGACCACCTCACTCCCCGGGTTCTAGATCAGCCTCTGCGGTCGGCCAGGGGTGTCATGTTGGAGTTCCCCGGGTTTCCCAGGAGGCCACGCAGGAGAGGGCGTTCTCGGTGGCCGTGCCATGCCTGTGGAACTCCCTCCCAGTGGGGGCCCGTCTGGTCCCGGACCTTTCGGCTTTCCACAAGACCTGTAAGACCTGGCTGTTCTGTGAGCCTTTTGGTGAGGGAGAGGGGTAGGGTTGGGTTGGGGGTGGGGGGGTTTCTCCTGCTTTTGTTTGTTATGTTTTAAAATGTTTTAATTGTATTTTGTTATTGTTAGCCGCTCTGGGCTACCATGAGGTAGGAAGAGCAGGATACAAATATGGTTAAATAAATAAATTTGCTCTGCACTCCTGGCAAAAACAAGCCTCTATATCCTTACATTCAGTGGTGATGACAAACAAATAAGCCCTCTGTGGTAAAGATCAGGAAACCATCATACATACATATTCACAAATGACTACTCTTTATTTGTATTGTATAGCTATGTCTGGTATCATATTATTCAATATTGAGAAAGGAATGTAACCATGATATGAAAGATTGTATAAAACCTATAGTATACAAGCCACAATGAAAGCTACAATAGCAGCTGAGAGACTGGGACAAGAAAATCTTTTTGAACTACCCATGCTCTTATGTGTATTGATAAGGCAGAGAGCTATTCATTGTGTGTATTACCCCAAAGGGCTAGATTGATATAGCAATCTGCATTAAATATAATCTTCAAAGAGACAGGATATAATGGATAAAGGACCAACAACCTACGTTAATTAACAATGCAAAGTAAGCAGACTGAGTTAAAAGGCTTGCTTGGGAAAGGAATTCTTGACCAACAGCATATGAGATCTTGTAAAAAAAAACTTTGAAACTGTAACAGAAGCAAGGCTTTGGATCCAGCATTTCCATCAAGGCTGAGAGAGATTCAAAGACTGAAATTAACATGTGAGTATACAGCTGCATAGAATAAAGCTAACTTAGAATTGCGTTATCTATTATGTTTATTTGGTTTACTGCATTCTGAGCACAATCTTGCCTTATATATTAATCTTATTTCTTATAATAAATTTATTTTAACTAAGCCAGTGTGCTTAAGTGAATTCCTAACTTTGGGGGTAACACAGTTTGGGGAGATTCTGAGTCATCAAACTCAGATGAACCTGATAAAGTATTTTCTGTGCTTTGGGAAATTCTGAGGCAAAGGTAACTAAGAGAGGTAACACCTTATGGTCTGGAACAGTTCTGCGGAGAGCTGATCCAGTAGGAGCTATAAGAAGTAGAATACCTTGCCTATCCCAATAGGGACACATGTTGGATTTGATGTTTTGCACTAGCCTGGAAACAGGGGTTCCAATTATTGGGGGTGATGTTATGACACCATTGTCATGTTCGGATCATTACCTGTGGAGCTCTACTTTTCAAAGTGGCTGTGGGAAGGGAAAAAAAATTCCCTTCTCTACTTGAGAGGAAGTGTATGAGGAGTTGCAGATGTGAGGGTGGGTGAGAAGGTGAGGCGTGACTGTAACCTAGGCAGATGATGAGGATTGGGACATTCAGTCGGGACTGGAGCTGGGACTAGAGTCTGGGAGCAAGGCTAGAATAAGGACCAAGGAGACAGGAGCAAGGCTGAGCGGGTACCAGGGAAACCGGAGGAGAGCATGGCTAGAAAAGGAAACACAGGAGCCAGGAGAGGAGCATGGGTAGAGAGGGGGGAGTACAGGAGCAAGGGCTCGAAGGGAAAAGGAAGCAAGGAGGCAGGACTGAAGGGGAGGGGGAGGAAGATTGGAGCAGAAAGGAGCAAGGAGGCAAGAGTGGTGCAAGGGAGAGCAAGTTGAGTGGAAAAGGAACCAAGAAAAGAGGACAGGAACTGGGAGTGGGAGAATCCAGCTTTGCCTGGATTTCCAGGTGGCAGCTGTGGCGAAGGGCGCATTCTGCTTCCTTTAGGTGCCCCGGCTTTCCTGGGAATCTACAATGAAGAGTGCGTTCTCGGTGGCTGCACTGCACCTGTGGAACTCCCTCCTGCTTGAGGCCTGCTTGTCCCCGGATCTCCCCTCTTTCCTAAGACAGTTAAGACATGGGCCTTTGGCGAGGGGGTGGGTTGGGTAAGGGTGGAGAATTTATATTGTTTTTATCTCTGTCATGAGTTGTTTTAATGTTTTACGTGATTTTATTTTGTTATGATTGATTTTATATGATGTGAGCCGTCCTGAGCTGCAAAAGCAGGAGGGGGCCAGCAAATAAATTCAACAAATAAATAAATAAATAAATAAAAAAAACAAACACTGGAGGCTGGGAAACAAGGCAGGTAAGGGGGTGGATCAGGTAAAAAGGAACAGGAAAAGCGTGTGTGTGCGTGCACGCGCATTGTATTCCACCCAACTTCCTGCTGCCACTAGCCAGGCTTATATTCTGGCTGTGAGCCAATGAGGAAGCTGGGAGGCATGACAGGGCTGGAGACAGGAGGTGGGGTGTGGCTCTGGAAGACAGAAAAGCCACGTGTGGAAGGCAAAATGCATTGGAGTGGCTGGGCCTGAGGCAGGCTGAGGAAGTGGCACAGGATGGCCGGCCACCACTCCCAAGCTCCCAGGGGCATTGGATGAGGGGGGCTAGGTAGTGACAACAGGGCAGCAATGACCCATCCCTTGTCATTCTCTCCAGGTGTCTGGTAGCTTCGACATTCTGAGCACAAATTGCATCCCCTTATCTTGGTTAAGGACTGTTGATGGTGCCATTCTGTTGCAAAAGCATTCAGTATATTCACCATTCTCCAATTAGCTTTTTACTTGTGCTAGTAAAAAAAAAAAGTTTTAAAAATCACTTTTTAAAAAAAAAAACATAAAACACTGATATCAAACTTGCAATGAAAGTTTACTTTGTTGAAAAAATTGAAAAAATGAGGAAGATATTTGAGAATCTCACAATTGATTTAATCTAAGAGAGATATGATTTTACTCAGACTTCATTGAAAATTTCAGCCAGCTCTACTGTTTACTATAAACTATAGTCTTGTTGCAACTAGCTGATGTCAATCAAATATTAGTAAATTATCAATTAATGATTATTGATTGGAAATTGGGATTTTGAGTGAGTTCAACTATTCATAGCCAGTGAAAATATTGGCAGCCAGATGAAAACTAATTTTATCAATTTTTGAGGGAAAGGAAAATTAAAAGCTACAGATCTTTCCTCATTAGAAAAGAGTTTGGGGGACTATAACTTCTTTTAAACAACTCAGGGATGGGAACTTAAATTTTGCCTGACATTGGGGCCGATCCCATACCCCGTGAGTCCCGCGTGCACCTGCATGGGAACCTCGTGCACCTCTATTGCGAGCACACTCTGCTGCGCAGAAACTGTGCACACGTGTGTGGGAACTGCGGGCCCTAGGATCAGCCCCATTATCCTTCATTGAATAGCCAGGCTCAGCCTTGTTGCAGAAATGCACTTTGGTTTGGCAGAAATAAGGCTGTTGGAAAATCACTCAGTGAGCATACCCAGCAATGTTTTTGCTCTGCTTCTTAAGAGTGATACACTGGGTGTTTTTAGACGAGCATGGTTGGAGGGTCTCCTGAGTGGAACAGCCACGGAGCGCTCACACAGGTGGACTGACTGGGGAGGAATTGTAAGGGGCAGCTCCCTGGGTGGCCATAGCACCCATTCAGGCAGCCTTCATGCACTCCTGCCACCATAAACCAGCTGTGCAAACAATTCAGCTGTTTCCCCTTCTGCCCACCTGGCAACAACCTCCACTCCAGGCCCCGCCCTGATGCCCGCCCTCTGTCTTGATGCACCGTCCCGGCTGCAGCAGCCAGTAACCCCTTCCTGCCCAAGGTCGCAGGAGTCGGTGCAGTCACCAGCAGTCCCGGGTGATAACAGAGGCACATACTGAGCGGGATACAAAGGATGCTGCTGTCTGAGCTGATGTCCTCCATGGCATTGGCTCTTCTCTTCAGTGTCGTGAGAGGGTTTTTTTGTGCTTTGAGCCAACATGGTGTTGTATTTTGCACAAGTGTCCTTTAAGAGCTCTCCAGAGAGTTCCTGGGAGGGCTGTGGGTGGGACTGGGGAGGTGGCTGGCTGTGGACCAATCTGCTGGCATGGGTGGGTGCCCTGGTTCATACAGGGAGGGGATTTGTGGGCACCTGTCCCCGTGTACTTTTTTGGCTTCCCCCGCACAGGGCACTCCAGCTTTTTCACCAATGTTCCATGAGTGGGTGCTGCTTGGGTCACAGGAGCACACCTCCACCCACACCACCTTCACATGAATGGTCAGGTGAGTGGTTGATGAGTGGACCTGCATGGTTGCATCTCTTCTAAAAACACCCACTATGCAGGCATGCCTAGAAATCCCAATTGAGCAGGGAACAGAATATCTCCAAACACGCAGGGGCAACTTCAAAATGCTCCAGGAAAAATCAGACTCTGGCAAAATAGGTCCTTCTACTCTGACCCTGCTATTTCCACCTACAGAATGTTCCTTCAGTCACTGGAATTGTACACTAGACACAGGAGGTTGAGTTGCAATTGTTTCCACTGACATGACAAAATATCACTCTCTGTTATAACCATCATTGTTTAAGGCAGCCTGAATATCAGGTGTCAGGCAAAAAGGCTGAAGCAGAAAAGTTCCAATGTACCATGGAAATAATATGCACTGAGGTGTGTATATGTGCATGTGTGTGCATCTTTCACACACACTCTGTCTACACATGTGCAAACATATCCCTCCAAGCTGTAAAGGTCTCTGCCAAGAGGGAAAGGAAAGAACTAGATATAATACCTGGCTCTGTGCTTATTGGCATTTTTCCAGTCACACTTCCTCCAGCTCCATGTACTCTTTGAAAAAGCCTGTCAGCCTGTCCTCTCCTTTCTTTACCCTCAATTCTAGGGTCCTTAGGAAAGAGACTCCTTGTCCTCTCCTATGCTGAACAGTTGGTAGCTGAGTGGGCAACGACTAGGCTCATAGCTAAGGTGGGTGTAGGGGGAACTGCCCCTCTGTAAATCTCTGCTCTCCCCCTCTGTAGAAATACGATGTATTCCCGATGTCCACCCCCACCCCCCCTCAGTTTCTTAGGGTGTTTTCACACAAGACACTCTCCACCCACCACCCACCCACTATACATGTTGCAGGGCTTCAACGTTGCCCTATGGGTACCCTGTGTGACATGTATAGTGGGTGGGAGGTGGGCGGAGAGTGTCTTGTCTGAAAAGGCCCTTAGTCTTAGTATCTTGTTTGCCATACAGTCTACCTCCTGTGCCAATGTCCTAGCTAAAGGCCTGGCACTGACACAAGAAAGGTTGCAATTATGTTCCTCCGCTCATTTATTTCCCTTTTCTTCTTCTTCCTGTTTTTGTTTGCTTCTTTATTAATGATCTCAAATCTGCTCCAAACACCCAAAAGCATAAGGTTGCTGCTGTGCAGCCCTCATCTGCCTTGGGGTCTACTGCTATATATGGTAGTGTCAGTCAGGGCGCCAGATGATTTAAGCCAGTTTCCTATTAGTGGTTTAGTTAAACCTGCTGTGCAGCCTTATGTCTCAGGAAGGAAGATGAATGCACATTTTAATGACTGAATCAGCATGTATTTGAAATGGGAACAGCAGCAGCCTCAGCTCTCTGGGGACTTTTCAGGTTTGGCAAGTAAAACACTGAGAAGTTTCCAGTGTATTGCAATTAGGGATGTGCAAACAGAATGGGGTTCAGATGTTCAGCCATTCAGACTGAAAACTTAGTTTGGGTTCGTGGGTTCGGTCCCACGGAGTTCAGACCCCCCCCAAACGTTCAGAAAATTTGGCCACCTGGAGGCTTGGGGCGCTCCAGGGGTGCCCATGGGGGCATAGCAGGCCATCTGAGAAACAGCAGCAGCAGAAGAGACAGGGAAGGCTTGGGACTTGGCATCCCTGGCTCCCTGGGCAGTCAGGCTCAGTGCTTAGCCCCTGGGGGTGCCCGTGGGGGCATGGCTGGCCGTCTGAGACTCAGCAGCAGCAGCAACAGCAGCAGAGACTGTGTGTTGCAGGCTGCCAGGCATCAGTGGAGCAGTGGCAGAGGCCTGGCCAGGGCTTGGTGGCTGGCACCCCTACTTGGCCAGGTGTTGCAGGCTGCCAGGCATCAGTGGAGCAGCAGCAGAGGCCCAGTCAGGGCTTGGTGGCTGGCACCCCTACTTGGCTGGGCATTGCAGGATGCCAGGCATTGATGGAGCAGCGGCAGAGGCCTGGCCAGAGCTTGGTGGCTGGCATCCCTACTTGGCCGGACATTGCAGGCTTGCATCCTACTCGCCGGATCTCAACAAGCTCTTCTGGCCTGTACCGGGTGGCGCACCACTGACAGTGCTGATGGGAGGGGCAGAACATGGTGGTGACACAGCTCCTGGAGGGACAGCCATTGGCTTAGCACCAGACATCCCCTCCATAGGACTAGTATCTGCCTCCCTGTCTCCAATCTGAGATATGTCCTGCGAAGGGGAGTACTGGGACCCTGAGGCTGATTGACTGCCCATGCTGCTGCCACTCTTCCTGTGTCCCCTATAGCTGCTTCTGCTCCTGCTGCTCCTCTTCCTGCTGCCATTGCCCGGGGATCGGGCCCTGCCTATAGCAGCCAGGGTGGGATCCACCAGACCTGGACCACTGGGAATCACATCAATAATGAGGGACATTGGTGACCCATGATCAACATTCGACCCTGAAGCACCTGAACCTGCTCCTGCAGCCACAGCAGAAACAGCCACAGTCTCCTGGACTAAAGGCCTTTCAGTGCCATGAGTGGCAGTGGAGGACACTGACAGGAGGCGATGCCGAACCACACCCCTAGTGCCACGCAGGCTAGGAAGGCAGGCTGATGCAGGGTTTGAGCTTTGCCCACAGGGCAGGCAGATAGGCACTTTGCACAACACGGGTAGGGGTAAAAAATAAAAATAACACCTAAATCTATCTAATCTAAATAAATGAAACTATGAGGTAAATGTGTGGAAATGGGTGAAATAAGAGAAGGATGGCAATGGATTGGGAGGAACACAAACTGCTGGGAGAGCAAGAGTTCTGAAAATGCTTGCTGACAGGATCAGTGGCAGAACCCATGGCACAGCAGAGGCAGCAGCAGCAGCAGCAGCAGACATTGGATTGCTGGTGCACAGAACCCATGGCACAGCAGAGGCAGCAGCAGCAGCAGCAGCCATTGGATTGCTGGGGCACAGAACCCATGGCACAGCAGAGGCAGCGTTGGCAGCAGCAGCGGACATTGGATTGTCCAGTAGCAGAACCCATGGCACAGCAGAGGCAGCAGCAGCAGCAGCAGACATTGGATTTCTGGGGCACAGAACCCATGGCACAGCAGAGGCAGCATTGGCAGCAGAAGCAGACATTGGATTGCTGGGGTACAGAACCCATGGCACAGCAGAGGCAGCACTGGCAGCAGCAATGGACACTGGATGGCCGGGGCACAGTAGCAGACATTGGACTGCATTTAATCCAATTGAGCCTATATAATTTTTCTTAAAGCAGGTGAAGATTTATAATGCATTCAGGCTACAGGATCATTGTGGTCAGTCTCTGTGTAACATTTGAATAAGCAGGTCATTCCAGACTTATCATTAAAGTGGCTTCCTGTTTTAATTAATTCTCATTTTTCTAATTTCTGTACACTTCCCGATTCAGCTTCAATGTTAATTCTCTAGCTGTTCAAGGAATCAATTCTGATCTGAGATTCTAATCTGCGATTGCCGTGGCACAGCAGAGGTATCATTCAGCGGCAGCAGACATTGGCCAGCGAGGGCTTGGTGGAGCACCCCAACTTGGCCAGGTGTTGCAGGCTGGCATCATAGTCAACCGATCTCAAGAAGCTCTACTGCAAATTGGTCAAGCCTTGACTGGTGGTGAATCTCGTGGATACCCAGCCCCTGCCCGTCAGCACACTCATCCGAGCTATACCCATCTACAAGAAAGAGGAGCAAATGGCTGACGTGCAGTGCCAGAACAGCAGCAGCAGCAACAGACATTGGATTGCCAGGGCACAGTAACTGTGGCTGGCACCCCTGCTTGGCCAGGAATTTCAGGCTGGCTGGCATGGATGGAGCAGCAGCAGAGGCCCGACCAGGGCTTGGTGGCTGGCACCCCTTCTTGGCCAGGCATTGCAGACTGACTGGCATCGGTGGAGCAGCGGCAGAGGCCCAGCCATGGCTTGGTGGCTGGCACCCCTACCAGGCTGGGAATTGCAGGCTTGCATAGTACTCAACCGCTCTCAAGAAGCTCTACTGCAAATTGGTCAAACCTTGCCTGGTGGTGAATCACGTGACCACCCAGTAGCAGATATTGGATTGCTGGGGCACAGTACCTGTGGTGCAGCAGAAGCAGAAGAGGAGATTCAATTGCTGGGTCACAGTACCCATGGCACCGGAGAGGTGACGTTCAGCAGCAGCAAAGATTCAATTGCAGGACACAGTACCCATGACACAGCAGAAGCAGCAGCGCAAACTGGATTGCCCGGGCACAGAACCATGGCACAGCAGAAGCGGACATTGGATTGCCAGGGCCCAGAACCCATGGCACAGCAGAGGCAGCATTGGCAGCAGAGGCAGACATTGGATTGCCTGGGCACAGTACCCGTGGCACAGCAGAGGTGGCATAAGCAGCAGCATAGATTGGATGGCCAGGGCACAGAGCCTGTGGCACTGCAGAGGCGGCAGCAGAAGCAGTAGCAGACATTGGATTGCCAGGGCACAGAAGCCATGGAACAGCAGAGACAGCAGCAGCAGGATTTGCCTGTGCGCAGCACCCATGGAGCCAGGATAGTAGGATTTGCCAGGGAAGAGCTTCCATACAGAAGTAGACAGAAGCAGCAGGATTGTGTGGGCACATTTGGATTTGCCAGGACAGAGCAACCATGGACTAGCAGACAGTAGCAGTGGGATTACCAGGCCAGTGGAAGACATCACTCAGGGTTGACAGGGCAGGCAGACAAGCACCTTGGCATGAGCAGAAGGCAGACTGAGTCAGAGTTCGAAGTTGGCAACCAGACAGGCAGCGTGGCATGAGCATCAGAAGGCAGGCTGAGGCAGGGTTCGAGGTTGGCAACCAGGGCAGGAAGACAGGCAGCATGGCATGAACATTGGAAGGCAGACTGTGGCAGGGTTCGAGATTGGCAACCAGGGCGGGCAGACAGGCAGTGTGGCATGAGCATCGGACGGCAGACCGAGGCAGGGTTCGAGGCTGACAACCAGGGCGGGCAGACAGGCAGCATGGCATGAGAGGCAGTAGGGAGGGCAGGCTGGGACCTTGGCAGGGAACTCAAATAGACTGGCGAAGACTGTGCAGCAAGAGAGAGCTCGTCATCTAGGTGGGCTGAGATCGTCTAGCGAGAGGCCGGCTGGCAGGCTTACAGCTTCCCAATGCCACCTGACATCATGAGGTCAGTCAGATAGGCCGGCCGAGGCCATCTAGTGAGAGAGAGAGAGGGGCAGGGTGGGCGCTGGGCATTGGGAGGGAGGGACAGCATCTCAGCAGCAGTAGCCCAGATTGAGGAGGAGCCCAGTCCCAAGACTGCCCCTGGCATGGGATGGCGTGTTCCACTGCACCATCAATCCATGTCCAGGGGCAGCTTGGGGAATCCCAGCAACGGAAGGTTCACCTTGATGAAAAGCAACTGCTCCACCAACTTGGCCCCCAGTCTCAGGAGGTGCGGCGAGAAAATGTCCCCCACCACAGAGAACACCTGCTTGCTGGGGACACTTGTTGGTGGGCAGGACAACAGACCTGTGGCCACTTTGGACAGGGCCAGCCACACATTGGTTTTGCCAGCCCAGTGTCCAAGGGATCACTGCTGGGATTGATGCACAACTCCTCCAGGTGGCTCTCCACTGCTGCTGAGGCGCTGTCGTACTCCCTCCCGTAACTCTGCTTGGGCACCACCTCCACCACTGCCCTCAGCCATGCTGCCTGCCCTGCTGTGCATGGGCGCATGCTCACCAGAGTGGCCTGCACATATGAGCTGCTGCTGCTGCTGGCAATAGGGGTGCTGCTGCTGCTAAGCCTGCTGCTGGTGCTGCTATTTCTAGGGCTGGGGGCAGGGATAGGCCCTGCCAGCTGAAAGGGGTGGCTGCTCCCACACCCACCATCACCAGGGGCATCCTGCTGCTGCTGCTGCGCACTCTCCATAGCTCTCTCTGCCTGCCGGACCCTCTCCAACAGCTCACCCTTCCTTCATGCTGAGACCATTCCGGGCTGTGATGGAGATCATCAGCTCCTCCATGGCCACCATCAGCCAGGTGACCCCTCTGGTCCAAAGTCTCCTTGGGAGACTGGAGGAAATTCTCCAGGGGCAGGATTGTGGCCCTCAGGACAAGAAGCTGGCAGATAAGGGGGTTGCCCTTGTGTGGCAGCTGAAGGCAGGGCTGAAGGCATCCTGCAGCAGGATGAATATGTGTTGGCAACCATGCTCTATGGGCATAGAGGGGTGTCTAGTGTGCCACGCTACCCTTGACCCTGGGGTCCAGCATGGTTGCATCCTCGGCTGTCATCGCTTGAGGACACCACGACTCTCCTGGGGCTTGGCCTTCCTGCCACCCCAAGCTCCACCGACCAGCGGACCGAAAGGCGCGCGCCTAATGGTGTGTGCCTTACAGCTACTTCTCTCCATTTCTGTTCTACTGTATTTCCTCCTCCTATCTTACTCACTAACATGTCTGCCCTATTTTCTCGCCTTTTCTTTCCCTTCTCCCCTTCTCCTCTTCCTGTCCATCTTTTTCTCCCTCTACTTTTCTCCTCCCAGCTTCTTCCTCCCCCCAACCGATCACCACTCTCTAACCTCCCCCATACATCCTTTTCTCCCTTGCCTACCTTCTCTCCTTGCTCCCCTTCCACTCCTCCTGTCTCTAGCCTTCCTCAATGCTCCCCTTCTCCCAATCTTATCCCTATTCCTTGCCTCCCCCCTCATCAACTACCATTTTTCTGCTCCCTCTGGAACTGTCGCTCATCTATCAGTAAAGCTCCCTATATCCATGATCTTTTCCTCTCTCGCTCCCTCCAGCTCCTTGCCCTTACTGAAACTTGGATCACTCCCTCGGACTCTGTCACGCCTGCTACCCTCTCCTGTGGGGGTCTCTCCTTCTCTCACCAACCCCGCCCTGAAGGACGGGGTGGTGGGGTGGGCCTCCTTCTTGCTAAATCCTGTCAGTTCCAACCAATTTCTCCTCCCCCCTCTCTCTCCTTCCATACCTTTGAGGCTCACTCCGTGCGCCTCTACTCCCCCCTCCATCTACGTGTTGCTGTCATCTACCGTCCCCCTGGTCCTCTCTCTTCCTTTCTTTCTGACTTTGAGTCCTGGCTCACTTTCTTCCTCTCTGTTGATATCCCCACTCTCATCCTTGGTGACTTCAACATTCATGTTGATGACCCATCTCAGCCCTCAGTCTCTCGCTTCCTCTCCCTAGCCTCCTCCTTCAACCTCCACCTTTGGACCAACTCCCCCACCCATACTAATGGCCATTCTCTTGATCTTGTCCTCTCTAGAAACTGCTCTGTCGCTGATCTCTCCTTCGATCCTCATCCTATATCAGACCACTTCCTTGCCTCTTTCAACATTTCCCACTGTCCCCCCTCCTCTTCCCCTTCTCTACGCCCCTTCCGTGACCTTCAAGCTATTGATCCCCTGGACTTTGCCTCCTCTCTCTCTCCCCTTCTTCCTACAGTCTTCTCTTCCTCCTCCCCTGACTCCGCTGTCTCTGCTCTCAACGCCTCTCTCTCCTCCACACTTGACTCCCATGCCCCTCTCTCTTCCCGCCCTGCCTTCTCCCACAACCCCCGTCCTTGGCTCACCCCTAGTATCCGCCACCTCCGTTCTTGCACTCGTGCTGCTGAACGACTCTGGCGCAAATCCCATTCTCACGCTGACTTCCTTCACTTCAAATTCTGTCTCTCCACCCTTACTTCTGCTATCTCCCTTGCTAGACAACACTACTATGCCTCCCGCATTGAGTCCTGTTCTCGGGACCCTCGCCGCCTGTTCTCTACCTTTGACTCCCTCCTCAAGCCTCCCTGTCCTCCCCCTCCTTCTTCCCTTTCTGCTCAGGATCTTGCCTCCTTCTTCACCTCCAAGATAGACAAGATCCGCCTCGACATCGCTTCCCACTCCTCTCTTCCCACTCCCACCCCTCTCCCTCCTCCCCCTCCTTCTCTCATGTCCTCCTTCTCCCCTGCCTCCCTTAAGGAAATCTCCTCTCTGCTCTCCTCCTCCAACCCTTCCACTTGCCCCCTTGATCCCATTCCTTCCCGCCTCCTCACCTCCATTACTCCCACTGTCGCCCCTTCCTTCCTGCACATCATCAACCTCTCCCTCTCTACTGGCTCTTTCCCTTCTGCCTTCAAACATGCCACAGTCTCTCCTATTCTCAAAAAGTCCACTCTTGACCCCTCTGACCCTTCTAGCTATCGTCCTGTCTCACTCCTTCCTTTTGCTTCCAAGCTGCTTGAACGTGTTGTCTACTCCCGCTGCCTTGACTTCCTATCCTCCAACTCCTCCCTTGACCCCCTCCAATCTGGCTTCCGCCCCCTTCATTCTACTGAAACTGCTCTCGCTAAGATCACCAACGATCTTCTGGTGGCTAAATCTAAACGTCTCTATTCCATTCTTGTCCTCCTTGATCTCTCTGCTGCCTTCGATACTGTTGACCACTCACTCTTGCTGGATTCCCTTCACTCCCTTGGCTTTTGTGGCTCTGTCCATAACTGGTTCTCCTCCTACCTCTCTGACCGCTCCTTTAATGTGTCTCTCTCCAACTCCACCTCCTCCTCCTTCCCCCTCTCAGTTGGTGTTCCTCAAGGCTCTGTTCTTGGCCCTCTCCTCTTCTCGATCTATACCTCATCCTTAGGCAAACTCATTGCCTCCCATGGCTTCCAATACCACCTCTATGCTGATGACACTCAACTCTATCTCTCTACTCCCTCTCTCTCTCCCTCTGTTCAAGCTCGTCTCATCAACTGTCTCTCTGACATCTCTACCTGGATGTCTCAACGTCAACTCAAACTCAACATGGCTAAAACTGAACTCCTTATCTTCCCCCCTCATCCTTCCTCTCCTTCCTCACTGTCAATAACTATTGATGGAGTCACCATCCTGCCTGTCCCCCAAGCCCGTAGCCTAGGCTTCATCTTTGACTCAGCCCTTTCTTTTAAACCCTACATTGACTCTGTTGCTAAATCCTGTCGCTTCTCCCTCCATAACATTGCTAAGATTCGCCCTTTTCTCTCTGTCTCGTCTGCCAAAACTCTTGTTCATGCTCTGGTCATCTCTCGCCTCGATTACTGTAACCTCCTTCTCACTGGCCTTCCCCGGTCTCACCTTTCTCCCCTCATCTCTGTCCAAAACTCTGCTGCCAGGGTCATCTACCTCGCCAGTCGCTTCGACCATGTGCAGCCCCTCCTCTCTTCGCTTCACTGGCTTCCCCTTCCTGAACGAATCCTGCACAAGCTCCTAGTCTTCACCTATAAAGCTCTTCACAACCTTGCTCCCCCCTACCTCTCTGCACTTATCGCCCTCCATACTCCAGCCCGTGCACTTCGCTCCTCCTCTGTCCCTTCTCTCACCCTTCCACGCCTTCCCTGCTCCCCTAAGCGCCTTCGTCCCTTCTCACTTGCTGCCCCCCATGCCTGGAACTCCCTCCCTGTCCACATCCGCCTTGCCCCCTCCCTTCATACCTTCAAATCTCTCCTTAAAACTCACCTCTTTCGCTCTGCTCTGTCTGACTCTTTATCCTGCTGAGCCACTATTCCTATACCTACGATCGGTTTACCCTTATCCTTGCAACATGGACCTGCCTGCTGTCATTCTCATCGTAACCAAGCCAAGTACGTGCACTTGAGACCTCGCATCTTCATGAATGTTAGACCCCTTGTCTCTCCCTCTGTTCCCCTTCCTAAGTCTCTCCCCCAGCTCCTGTATCTCAGATTGTAAGCCCTAGGGGCAGGGACCATGTCTATTTTATTACTTTGTAAAGTGCCAGGTACACTGCAGGCGCTATATAAATGTTTGTTAATAATAATAAAGGCACCTAAGCCCCATGTCATTGACCACTGAGAAGGGCTGCCCATCCAGCACTATCATTTCCCCCAACATGTGCGTGGCTTTCTGTTGAAAGCCATGCCACCCTCCATGTTCTGCAACTGCCGATGGACTTGGCAGCTGCCCCCACCCCAGCTCCTCCATGGTGGACTGACGCTTCTGGGCCTCAACTGGCTGCTGTTGCTGCTTCTGCTTCTGCTTCTGCTTCTGCTGCTGCTGCTGCTGCTGCTGCCGTTCCCCACTAGCAGCAATACCGCTGCTGCTGCTGCTGCTGTTCCCCCCTAGTAGCAATACCACTCCTGCTGCTGGAGGTAGCCGCTCGAGGATGCTTGCCCACTAATGGAGGTGGACAACTGGCCTCTGCAGTCGGGAACCAGCTGGCGTCCACTGCCCCTGCCTTCCCGCTTAGCAGCACAGAGATGTGGCATGTCTTGAGGTGTCTCGACATCGCAGTTGTGCCAAGGTTGGTGAGCATCTGCCCATGATTCACCACCTTCTGGCACAAACTGCACTTCAGCTCCCTGGGATCATCCACCTGCACCAACTTAAAATGCTCCCAGACAGAGGATTTTTTGCCCCCTCCTGCCTTCTGGCCTGCACCACTGACAGCTCTGATGGGAGGGGCAGAACATGGTGGTGACACAGCTCTCGGAGGGACAGCCATCGCCTCAGCACCAGACATCTCCTCCACAGGACTAATATCTGCCTCGCTGTCCCCAATCTGAGATATGTCCCGCGAAGGGGAGTACTGGGACCCTGAGGCTGATCAACTGCCCATGCTGCTGCCACTCTCTGTGTGCCCCCTGTAGCTGCTGCTGCTACTGCTGCTGCTCCTCTCCCTGCTGCCTTTTGCCAAGGATTGCCCCTAGCAGTCGGGGTGGGATCCACCAGCCCTGGACTGCTGGGGATCACATCAATAATGGGGGACAATGGTGGCTCATGATCAACATCCGACCTTGAAGCACCTGCATCTGCTCCTGCAGCCACAGGCTCCTGGACTGCAGGTCTTCCTGTGCCCTGTGTGGCCGTGGAGGACACTGGCAGAGGCGATGCCAAACCACACCCCTAGTGCCACTGCTGGGAACCTCTGAAGCCTGTCTCCCAAAATCAGGCCTGTGCAGTTTGGGGCGTGGTGATGGGCTCTAACTGCTATTAACTATTCTAAAACCTATGGAACTAAATGGAATATTATCTAATATCTACAAAGGCCTAGTCCTACAAACACACTATAAAATACTGATTCTCTACACACTATCTCTAGCTAGCTAGCTAGCTAGCTAGCTAAGCTAACACCTACAATTATCTATCTATAGTATCTAATATCTAATATATTTATCTATATAGATATATACACAGGGATGGGGTGGGGTGGGACACAGACAGCTCACAACAACCAAAACAGGGAGGGATACAAAACTGAAATGAAACCTAAATCAACCTAATCCTACTCTAAATACATCCAAAAATAGGGGAAGGGAATCAGGGATGGAATATTTACAGGGAGGAGGAAAGGATTCAATGGAGGGGACGGAGAAACAACACAGGGAGGGGTAAAAAATAAAAATAACACCTAAATCTATCTAATCTAATCTAAATAAATGAAACTAGGAGGTAAATGTGTGGAAATGGGTGAAATAGGAGGAGGATGGCAATGGATTGGGAGGAACACAAACTGCTGGCAGAGGGAGACTTCTGAAAACACCTGCTGACAGGATCAGTTGCTAGCTCAGAACAAATTGGAAGCGGGGAGGGCAATTACTTTTGTTACTTGCCGCGCCCGCCTTACCACAAGCCCCATTGGCTCAGTGCAGCCTAGCCCCTGGCCAATCGCAAACTGCCAAGCCAGTGGTCTGAGGAAAAGAGGGATGGTGATTGGGAAGGCTGACTGCTAGTCCAAGCCTCTCCACCCCTCCTCAGATGACCCCCCTCCCCTTCCTGGGCCTGCCAGCCAGGTTTTTCCTGCCCGAACACAGCCAGACTGTTCGGAGTTTTCTGTGTTCAGTTTGGTCCGAACTCCAAACGTCCAACCGCATTCGCACATCCCTAATTGGAATAAATGACAGCAGCAGCTGCTGGATACTATATTCACTATAGTCTTCATTTAGGCTGTACATGTGCTGTTTCGAAGCCTTTCAGAGACACCCAGCAAGATTGTGGGGCTGTTGTCAATATTTTAGGCCCTTACATTAATGCTGTATTCCCAGAGGAGGAATGTGCATTAGGAAGCAGTTTCAATGTACTACTGTGTCTTTCACTGCCTTATACTTGAATAATGTTAATATAAGCTGTTGGGCTGCTGATTGTGTTTCTCCCCAGAGGTGGGTAAAAAAAATCCTGCACACTTGTATTCACAATGTATATAAGCAGCCAGCAGTCATCAGCCATCAGCAGGTGTAAATAGTGTCATTCCATTGATTTCTACCAGTGGAGGATTGCGGCCATAATGTCCATGGGTATATGTACACCCAAGCAGTTCAATCTCAATTATACAAAGTGCAACTATTCAAAATGGGGTCATGTCCTCCATCTGTTTATTTCAATGGAAAATTCCCACAGTCACCCAGTTCCACCAATATGTGAAATTATTCAGCGTCCCCAATGACATTCAGATAAATTGAGGTTACACAGCATGGATGATACTTTTATAGTATTAAGCTACTTTGATAGAATTCCTAGAGAAAACCTTCTGTATGCTCCATGCATTTGGTACATCTTAAAATAGCGCACAAAATATTTTAAGATACCAAAACCAGGCTAAAACAAACACCATCCTTCTATTAGAATAAAGAACCAACTGACAAACCAGTGAGTGTCTGAGAGCACATTAAATCCATACTTCTGAGGGTGAAAACAGACATCTAATGATAACTCCATTTTAACACCACTTTCACATTTCTTATGAATGTTGCAGGGCTGTATTGATGCCCTATGCAGCCCTGCACTATCTATCTATCTATCTATCTATCTATCTATCTATCTATCTATCTATCTCACCCTTCCCAGAGGCTCAGGGTGGTTTACAAATCATAAAAATATTAAAATACAAAAAACACTACCCCCCAACCCTACCACAAACCCACCCAGTACCACCACCCCATTCCCAAATCCCCAAACCATCCCAATCCCCAATTTATCCCCGCCCACCAAATGCCTTTTCAAATAAAAAAATCTTGCACCACCTCTGGAAGATGCTCAGGTTCAAATTAACCTCTGGGGGAAGGGAATTCCAAAGCATTGGGCAACAACTGAGAATGCCTCCCTGTGAGCCCTTGTCATACAAACAAGACTTACCAATGGTACCCACAGGGAGGCGCTCCCGGCCAATCGCAGGGGCCTCAGCGGGGCATGGAAGTACAGACAGTCTCTCAGATATGTGGGGCCCAGACCATTTAGGTCTTTAAAGTTCAAAACCAGCACCTTGCATTGTACCCGGAAAGCTATTGGGAGCCAGTGCAGACTTCGGGGCACTGTTGTGAAAAGAGATGAACCACCGCATTGTGCATCAGCTGCAGCTTCTGAACAGTCATAAGGGCAGCCCCAGGTAGAGTGCATTGAATTAATCTAGCCTCGGAATGATGAAAGCATGCATGACAGTGGCCAAATCTGAATGGGAAAGAAAAGGCCACTGTCTTCTCACCAGATGGAGTTGGTGAAAAGTGCTCACGGCCACCGCCACAACCTGAACATTCAGACATAGCAGGGGATCCAGAAGCACTCCAAGGCTGCGAACCTTACTGACCAGAGGGGACTGGACTCAATAGGAGGAGTCCCAATTTCCTCCAGGTTTCACGGCCAGCCAAGCTCAGTCTTTTCTGGATTCAGCTTCAATTGACTGACCCTCATCCAGTCCCTGACAGCATCCAGGCATTGGGTAAGCACCGAGAGACTGCAGTGCCTGGGTAAGTTGAAAAAGAGAGGTAGGG
Organism: Sphenodon punctatus; assembly: GCA_003113815.1. Lineage (NCBI taxonomy): Eukaryota > Metazoa > Chordata > Lepidosauria > Sphenodontia > Sphenodontidae > Sphenodon > Sphenodon punctatus. The sequence continues at coordinate 1,176,005 of QEPC01014651.1, forward strand.
CTGGGTGTCATCAAGATACTGATGGCACCTCACCCCAAACCTCCAAATGACCTTGCCCAGTAGCCTCATATACAACTCTGCTCCACCTGCACATCTGCTGGCCCACCTTTAGATGGATGTCGCCTGGGTGTGAGGTGGAGCAGACCCGTAGGTGGCGTCCACTGAAAAGCACCAATACTGTCTGATCTTTCAAGTTACCAAGTGCTGTAGTTACTTTTGTTCCTCAGAAGACATAGCATAATTTAGCAATATTTATAACTTTTAAATCCTTAATCCCTGACTAGCTACTAATCACTATAGAAATGATTATAAAAATTAAGAATAAATGTGCAATGGGTTATCACTTCAAGGGTCAAATCCTGGTCCTGAAGTCTCAGTTCTTCTCAAGTGAGAAAGAGCTTTGCAACTGATGTTACTGGAAGTAGGTTCTTAATTGGATGGTTGATATAAAATTTAAATTCGATGCCTTATTCAATATTTAAATTGAAATTTCATATGATGGTTATTGCTTGTTAAGTAAATACTAGTAGGCTGGAAGCTTAATAGCTGCTGGAATTGAATGAAGAACATTTTTACTCCAGCCAAAACAGTAACCACCTTTTGCTAGATTCATAGATTTTTGTATTTTTGACACCACACACCAAAATCTGTTCTCCAATAGCTTTCTTTTAAGTTGGCATAGCACGTCATAGGACAGAATTTGGCTTACAGTAATGAAATAACTTCAAAAATCTCATTATCCGACTGTTTTTTTGGTATGGAAACAGAGCATAAATTGCTAGAAAATAGCAGCCATGAGAGTAGGACGTGTTTAATTCTGTCACAAGCACCTTATTAATACATTTCCACTTGCATAAAGCCATTGATAGTGATTGTGTTGCGCAAGCATTATTGAGGATGTATTTTGGCTTGAAAGACCCTATTATTGGCAATAGTGTAGGAGAGCAGAGCAACAAGCCCTGGCTGTTAGATCACAAGGGCCCTTTTCACACAGACTCTCTAACTCTGAAAAAATGGGTGTAACAGTTTATTATACATGTTGCAGGGTAGAGCACACCTGCAGCCCTGCAACATGTATAATACAATGTAACACCCATTTTATGGGTGTTAGAGCGTCTGTGTGAAAAGAGCCAAGTTTGCAAAGCTGGCGTTCAAGGAAAACTGAGCACATCTGAAGTGGCATCACTGGGTGCCTTTACAGGGACAGCACCTACTGCTTTGCTTTGCCTCACACCCAGGTAGCCCTTCTGTCAAAAGGTGAGCTGCCAGAAAGGTGTGCAGGCAGAGTAGAGGCGGAGCAGGCAGTGCATGCTTTGCTTCAGCACTGCTAGCGGCACAAACCAGCAGGAGGTGGAGCTCCGTTCCATCTACCTGTGGATGGCCACTGCAGCTCCACTCATGGCCAGGGGCTGCCCCGGGCAACTCCACAGAGCTAGGCGGGTGGCAGCCTACAGCAGTTGGTGATCTCCTCACACCTCTATGGTATGGGGGAGAGGCAGACTGTGGGCCGCGATAGCTGCTGGCTCTGTATAAACTTGGTGCAGATGGGGCTGCATGCGGGGGAAGCAGGGCTGGTCACCCTTGGAGCAGGTCCAAAGGTGGCCATCTTTGGATCCGTCTAAAGACACCCATTGTAAGACAGAATGGAGCTTCACTCTTAAATTACCCCCAGAGACTTAGGTTGCAGTCAGATGTCATGATTACCACCCTGGATTCCAGCAGCAGCATCACTACTTTCCCTCTGGTTTACCCTGTGGTGGTACTCCCCAACAGATCTACCTTGTAGTATCACGGAGGTACTATAGAAAATATTTATTTATTTAATTAATTAATTTAAATTTTTATCCCGCCCTTCCCTAAAAAGTCTCTGGGCAGCTTACAACAAATATAAAAACTTATTTTAAAATCCATAAAAACAGTAGAATATGAAAACCCCAAAACCCCCAGCACTCCCCAACCCTTGACAAAACCCATCCAATACCACCAACCCATTTCCCAAATCCAACACCCCAGAAAGAAACCTCAACCCCAACCCACCCCCCATCCCCACCCGCCAAATGCCTTTACAAACAGTAAGGTCTTACACCAGAAGATTTCCAGGATCGGACTCAAACAAACCTCTGGGGGAAGGCAGTTTCACAGCATGGGGGCAACAACTGAGAATGCCTCCCTGCAAGCCCTTGTCGTACAAACAAGATTAACAGATAGTACCCACAGGGAGGTGCTCCTGGCTGATTTCAGAGGCTGCGATGGGACATGGAAGGACAGGTGGTCTCTCAGATATGTGGGGCCCAGACCATTTAGGGCTTTAAAGGTCAAAACCAACACCTTGAATTGTGCCCGGGAAGCTATAGGGAGCCAGTGCAGACTACAGAGCACCTGTGTAATATGCTCCCAATACCTCACCCCCAAAAGGAGGTGAGCCGCTGCATTCTGCACCAGCTGCAGCATCCAAACAGTCATCAAGGGCAGCCCCACGTAGAGCATGTTGCAGTAATCTAGCCTCAATGTCATGAAAGCATGGATGACAGTGGTCAGATGTGAATCAGAAAGAAAAGGTCACAGCCTCCTCATCAGATGGAGTTAGTGAAAAGCACTCCAGGCCACCGCTGCAACCTGACAATCTAGGTGCAGCAAGGGGTCCAGAAACACTCCAAGACTGTGAACCTGATTGAACAGAGGGGGCTGGACTCCATCAATAAGAGGAGTACCAGTTCCCTCCAGGCCACAAGGCCAGCCAACCATTGCCTCAGTCATCTCTGGATTCAGCTTCAATCAGCTCACCCTCATCCAGTCCCCAACAGCAGCCAGGCATCAGGTAAGCACCGAGACTGCAGGGCCTGGATTGGATGAAAAAGAGAGGTAGAGCTGGGTGTCATCAGCGTACTGATGGCACTTCACCCCAAACCTCCAAATGACCTCACCCTGGCCTCATTTACACATTGAACAAGAGGGGGAGACAGAATGGAACCCTGCGAGACCTGACAGTGGAGGTCCCAAGAAGACGATAAGCAATCGCCCATCACCATTCTCTGGGATCTCCCTGATAGGAAGGAGTAGAAACATTTAAGTGTGGTACCACGCCCCCTCTCCCCCACCAGGTTCTGCAGTCATGTCAGCAATACCTCATGATCAACTGTATCAAAGACCATTGAAAAATCTAACAGGATCAACAGGGCAGAATTCCCCCAGTCAATCTCCAGGTACATCGACCAAGGACACAAGCACAGTCTCCGTGCCATACCAAGGGCGGAAGCCCGACTGGAATGGGTCCAGGAATCCAATGATATAGAGATGAGCTTGGAGCTGTCGGGCAACTACCTGTTTGATAACCTTCCCTAAAAAGGGAAGGTTAGAGACAGGTTGATAGCTGGCCAGGAAGTCAGCATCCAAAGCTGGCTTCTTAAACAGGGGCTAGACAACCGCAGTTTTAAGAACATCTGACATCCTATCCCAAAGGGAGGTGTTGACAACCCCAGCCAGCAACGTCTCTAGCATCTGCTGGCTGGCTTTCACCAGCCAGGATGGGCAAAGATCTAATTCACAACTGGTTGCCCTCACCACCGCAAGCACCTCCCCCACATTGATTGGCGATACCAATTGAAACTGATCCAAATAAACAGGACAAGACTGAGCGGCCATAACCTCAGACTCTGATTCTGCAGGGAATGGCAGCACCCACGTCATGGTGAATACAAGTGATTTTGTCTACAAAGTAATTAATTAAAATGTCACAGCGGGCATTAAATGACTCTATTTCTGGGCAGAGGCAGACTGGATTAACCATGCCCCTCGCAGCTCCTCTGGACGAGACAGACACTATGATAGCGGAGAAGAAAACTTTCTTCACTGCCATCACAGCCACGGCATAGTCCTTTCAAAAGATCTATGCTGCAATCCGTCAACTTCAGCACGAGTCAAGCGCCACCTGCGCTCTAACCACCTACCCTCCTGCTTCAGCCACCTCAGGTCCCCTGTGTACCATGGGAACCTGTGCTGCCGCAGCAGAGGAAGTGGACATCTGGGTGCAACCATGTCAATGGCCATGGTCAAGATGTCATTCCACAAAGTGACCAGGCTATTGACAGAGTAGCCACTAAGGTCAGTAGGTAAATCCCCCAGAGAGTTCTGGAAACCAATTGGATCCATTAGTCTCTGAGGGTGGACCATCTTAATAGGTGGGCAACGAGGGCATAGAAGAGAAGGGATCTGTGCCTTCTGAAGGTAATGATCCAGCCACGACAAAGGAGTCATAACATCACCCTGGAGTGGTGTTATCTAGGGTGCTTCTACCACACAGTAGATCCAGGCTGCTTGTATCACACAGTAGATCAGTTTACACATCACAAAAAATGCCACCACAGGGTAAACTGTAGGCAAAGCAGTTGTGCTGCCACTGGAATCTATGGGTGGTAATTGTGACTCTGAAAGCAATGTCTTTAGCAAACATTGTCCACTTACTGGAAGCAGCTTTTAATTAAGGTCAAAAGGGGGTGGGGGGGACATAAGAATTTCTGAAGTGTACTTCAAAGTAATCACAAAGCAATGGCTAGTTTTTTGGATGACTCTACTAAGAAATAACATTCATTGGGTTTACTGCAGTTTTTAGTACAGTTGGCAGTACTGCATAGCTCCCATGTCTGGTGCGTTATATACAGCTAACCACCAAAATACATTAAAAGAGGGTTGCTTCCATTGCAAATCAAGGACCTAGTAGGTAAGGAATGACAGGTTAAGATTGTTCAGACAACCTTAGATTTGATTTCCTTTTACATCTGCTTTGTGCATTGATGAAAGCAGAGAGAGAAAAAAGTATATTATCATATAATTAAGACTGCATCTTAACGTATCTATGCAAAGATAATTTTAATAGCTTTGGTGTGTGTATATATATGTATGTTTGCATGTGTGCACATAATTTCTTAGTTTTTAAATAAATGGTTAAAATATCTATTTTCTGCATCATACATCATCAACAGGCTTTTAATTCTTACCTTCAGAAGTACAGCACAGCCTCTTACCACTTATGTTATAACACTAGTTGCTATAGCTGGTAGCTGGCAGCAAGGGAAGGGTACTATTCTTGCTTTACTGGACACAGAAAGGCTAATTCCAGTTGAAGAAAATTTCTCCATGCTGAATATCAAAGGCCTGCTAAAAACAATGGTGGCGTGAGAGCAACAAGAGCAACAACAATTAATAAAAGGTTACAAGTCTCCTTTATAGTGGAAAATGTTAGGCAACTCCATAAACAAAGAGGTCACTACTGTAGTCATGGGAAACTTGCATCAGACCCATGAAAATACAGTATAAATCATCGAGTAGTGATAATGTAATTTATGATATTGATGCCTAGAGAACTGTCAAGATGCCTATCCTGAAAAGAATTCCATGCACTCCTTGGAAACTCAGCATGGTGTGGATTGTTTCTTTGGGGTTGGGAGGTGGATGTCATGGGATCTGGTGCCATTGTGAGAGAGGAGAGCTTTTTCCTGCTGCACTAGCTCCAGAAAGTGTGGGCAACAGAGGATGCCAATATAGCCTAGACCTTCATCGCCTTTGTGTTTTTGTTTTCACTAAGATATGGAGAGCCTGTCTTAGTGAAGTTTCCTTTTGCTAAACATCCTGAAATAAAATATCCAGAGTTTGCTGTCTGCAGCAATTGGTTGTTCCAGGGTCTGTACCTGCACCTTCCAAGATGTGGAATGGTTTTTCATTTTTTGCAACCAAACCCTTTATCCTATGCAAAAATGATCCTTTATGTGCTGCACTACATCTCTCTGCAAATATGGTGGGGTCTTTATTAATTTATTATTATTATTTATTTATTTTATTTATTTATTATTTATTATTTTATTAATTATATCTATTCCTGCACATCCCTGTGACCCTGAAGTCACAGGGTGACCACAACATCTTACAAAAATATACACATAAGTGACATATAAAAACATCATACTCCCCTCATCTCCCACATACATGTCTCAGCATTCTCCAGCACTCACCATCTCTTCCAGCAGGCTCCAGTGTCAACATCCCTGCCATACCCCCAGGAATGCCACACCCTTCCCTGTATGCTACCCCCCACCCCCCAATACAATCTTGTTCTGGTGGACATTTTGTGCATGGGCAGAGCTGGTTCTCTGCCACACAAGAATCTTGTGAGAACGGGTTGAGAATCAGCCAATTCTTGACCTGTTTTTGAAAATCTCAATGAGAACCTGGTTCTTGCTGAGATGTTTCAAGAGCTGGTGGGCCTTGCGGGGCAGCTGGAGTAGGAAGTACTGTGGTTGATAGAGGTTGTGAAAGTGGCAGTTTTGGTGGTTTTATTTGGTGGAGGTGGGATGGGGTTGGTTGTGTTTTTTCTTCTTTTTGAATTTTAAGGGGAGGTTATAGGGAGTGATGACTTGCCCCTCTGGTGAAAGTGGGGGATGTGGGGACTGGGTTTGGGTGGAGATTCTCCCCCACCCCCCAATGAAAAGGGAAGGCAGTGCCAACCAAGGCTGGAGGGACAGGGGGGAGGGGGACAGTGCAGCCATTATTTTTATGGAAACATGGTCTGTTAGGGGGTATCCGGTGCAAACCTGGCCAGGTATCAAGGCCCTTCATCTTGTGGTCGATTTGCCCAGAGACAGATTGGGGATGCTGCTAGTATATGGTGCATCTACCCTCCCTGCATGCTCTAGCCGATCTGGTGTCAGAGGTGGTCTTGCGATCCCTGAGGATGGTGGTCTTGGGGGACTTCAATATCCACATCGACATCAGTCTTCAGGGGGCAGAGCATGAGTTCATGGCTGCCATGGCAACCATGGGCCTGTCTCAGATTATAACTGGCCCAACATGTGAGGGGGGGATACCTTGGATTTGGTGTTTTGCACTGGCCATGAGGTAGGGGAATCATTGGTGGGGGATGTGTCATTTTGTGCCCTTGTCATGGACGGATCATTATCTCCTACGGGCCTGTGTCCTGGCGCATGTCTGCCTCTGGAAAGGTGCACAACCTTGGCGGAAGTCATTGACCAATTGGCTCCCAGGCATCCACTTCCCAAGCACGATTGGCGTAAGTCCCAGTGGTTTATGGAGGACCTATGGCAGCTGAAGCAGGAGGGAAGGTGGTTAGAGCAACGGTGGCATCGGACTCCAGCTGAACATCATAGACTGCAGCATGGAGTCAGTTTAGAAACCTATATGGTGGCTGTGTGGGCAGCAAAGAAGAGTTTCTTTGCTGCCATCATAGCATCAATGAAGTCATGTCCAGATGAGCTTCTCCGGGTGGTGAAGGGGCTGGTTAGTCTGGTCTGTCTCCACCTGGAACTGGAGTCTTCCAGTACTCACCGTGACATGTTTGTTGACTATTTCATGGATAAAATCGCTTGCATTCACCACAACTTCGATGCTGTGCTTGATACAATAGGAGAACCAGAGGTAATGAATGCCCTGGTTTGTCCAGTTTTGTGGGATCAATATCAGTGGGTGTCATCCACTGATGCAGAGGTGTCCTTGGGGCAGTCATAGCCATCTCTTGTGAAATGAATCCATGTCCATCCTGGCTGGTTAAGGTCAGCAAGGAGACATTGGGGCCATTGTTGGCGGGGGTGGTCAGTGCCTCATTATGGGAGGGCAGGGTCCCAGGATGCCTCAAGGAGGCCATAGTGCAAACTCTGCTCAGAAAGCCATCACTTGACGTTGACTCCCTTGCCAGCTATTGGCCAGTCTCTAACCTTCCCTCTTTAGGGAAGGTTATTGAATGGGTAGTGGCATGGCAGCTGGACCGCATTCGTTTTCTAGATCCCTTGCAGTCCAACTTCTGTCTGGGTTATAGCACTGAGACAGTGCTTGTGGCCTTGGTCGATGACCTTCATTGGTTAGAAGGCCAAGAGTTGGATCAGGGTAGGTGACTCTTCTGATCCTGTTGGATCTATCAGCTGTTTTGACACTTTGACCATGATGAGATGTTGGTGACTCACTTGCAGGACCATGCTGGGGTAGGTGGAATTGTTCTTGAATGGTTTCCCTCTTTCCTGGCCAGGAGAACTCAGTGTGTGGTGTTGAGGGACCATTCTTCATCTCCTCAGGATCTCACAAGTGGCGTTCTGCAAGGTTCCATTCTATCCCCTCTCCTGTTCAATGTGTATATGCAGCCCATTGATGAGTTTGTGAGGGGGTTTGGTGTCCTCAATAGGCTGAGGACCCAATTTGACCTCTCATTTGCAGCTGACCCAGGTCCAGCATTCTCGTTGCTTACTCGGTGTTTGGTGGCTGTAGGGACTGGCTGAGGGTGAGCCGCCTGAAGTTGAATTCTGACAAGATGAAGGTGTTGCTGGTGGGGAGGGCCGGTGGGGTTGGAGGTCCCCATCATTGATGGGGTCCATCCCTCCTGGGTCCCTCAGGTTCGTAGTCTGCGGGTGCTCCTTGATTTGCAGCTCCACTTGACTGCCCAGGTGCCAGTTGCATCAAGGAGTGCTTTCGGCCAGTTACATCTGGTATGGTGGCTTCGACCATATATCTCAGACTCTGACCTTGGCACTGTCATCCATGTCTTCATTACCTAGAAACTGGACTACTGTAGCACACTCTACGTGGGGTTACCCTTGGTGATGGTTCAAAGACTTCAACTTGTGCAGAACGTGGCAGCCCGCCTCCTTATGGGGACGGGTCACTGTGAGCACATGACACCAGTGCTTCATTCACTGCATTAACTGCCTATAGCCTTCCGGGCCCGATTCAAGTTGTTGGTTCTTACCTATTAAGCTCTATATGGCCTGGACCCCACTTACGTGCAGGACCGTTTCACCACCTGGGTCCTGGATCAGACCCTGCAGTCAGCCGGGAGCACCCTCCTCGTGGTCCCCTGAGTTTGTTGGGTGACAACGCTGGAGAGGGCATTCTCGGTGGCCACACCATGGCTGTGGAACTCTCTCGTGGTGGACATTTGCTTGTCCCCAGATCTTCCCTCCTTTCAAAGTCAGTGTAAGACCTGACTGTTTCTCCAGGCTTTTGGTGGGGGAGATGGAGGAGGGGGGAGTGGGATGGGATTTTTTTTCCCCTGAGGCTGTTATATTTTATTGTAATATAGATGGGTTTTATGGTTTTATTAATTTTAATTGTAAGCCACCACAAGCTGTTTATGGCAGGATGGGGTGGGATACCAAATATTGGATATATAAATAAATATAATTGTGAGGGCAATTTTCAGCCCTAGTGAGGACACCTTGATCTTGAAGAAGTGCTGACCTTCTGCCCATCCCTTATTCCCACCAACAGCAGTAGTAGAATTCTTGCCACAGGGATGGAGAATGAGAAGGAAGGAAAATCTGGCTCCAAGTTGGAGTCACTGTGACCCAGAGGCACAGCTCGGCCATCTTCCCTTCATACAGCCATCCTACAGCTCCCTGCCATTCCCCAACCCACTGCCTAGTTCCCTGTTGTTGGAGGAGTCCCTTCAATACTCCTGGTGTTGGCGATGACAGCTGTGAAATCCTGGGGCTCCCAAACCCAAGGCTAGACTCTCTTTCCCAGCTCCCATCACCAATAGTGACTCCTGCACCTTACTATTGCTGACTCCCCCTCTCCCTGTGTTCTGGAGTGACCAGTTCAGAGCGCTTCTCCTGTCTGTGCCCAGTTCCCTTCCTGACAGTCTCCAGTGCCACAGAGTGGCAGTTGTAGTGTCTCCACTGGATCAAATCAGCACCCAAGGATTCAGACACAAGCAAGCAAGAGAGACAGAGACAGATCCCTCCCAACCACCTCGCTCCGCCAGTGCATTTGGGGGGGGGGCAACGTGTTAGGCTTCTCGCAAGTCGCTGATTGGCTCTCCTAACTGCACCAAGCCTACTAACCCTCACCCTCGGGGAAGAGGAGGCTGATGGTGGAGCTGGGCTGCTGATGCTTTTTCCAGCTCCACACTGGAAAATTGTGTGGTGGAGGGGGATAGTGCTGTATCCTACACTTTGTGGGGGATGAGTCCTCCGTCCCCTAACCCAGGAATCACACCAATGTAGAGAGATTGGAGGGGAATGAAAGAGTTGGGACCACAGAGAAAGCAAAGAGAAAGGAATTAAAAGAAGGTTTGCTTTCTCATCAGGAAAACTATTAAACCAATGCAACCTTCCTAGCGTCCCTGAACTAAGGCTGTCATTCTGACTGAGGTTGCAGTAATGCTCAGAATAGAGGCTGGGTTTCTTTGTATAATAGTCCCCCATTCCCTGCTACAGCCTTTTACGTTGAGGGAGTGCTATTACCAGAGTGATTTTATAGGGAAAACACCAATAAGGGATTTTTCCTTTTGACCGTGCCCAGAAAACCTCATGCGGTTACAGCTTTTAAACATGTCTGCAAAGCCATCACTCTTTCCTGCACTCAGAGTAGTGATGAATCAGGCAGCAGAAAGGTTCTTCCATGGAGAGATTGTTCCATTGTCATATGTTCCTGTATCATTTCCCAGTGTGAAGACGACAATCTTTCTTTCTGGTAGCATCTGTCACACACAGCCAGTATCACATCCTGTGCTCTCACGCTGTGAAGGAGGGGGGTGATGGGAAGGTGTTTAGGGCCCAGGGGAATGCCAGCCACCCTGTGGAAGGACAGAGGCTTTGGTGCACACGCCTCCTACCAAAAATTCCTAGCCCCGTGGAGCTGGGGCTTTCTCATTCACAGTTTTCTAACGAGATCTAAGGCTGGAGCTGACAGAGGGGAATCTTCTCAAGCACCCATCTCAGCAGCAAGGACCCCTGCAGGGAGAGCACCCCCCGGCGAGGCTCTGGAAAGGTACTGGGCTTGTCTTTTCTGCGTTGGCGGTAGCTCCAGTCTCCCCCGCTTTTGTTGCAATGCCATGGTTGCGGCGTTTCAGCACTCTCGTGCGTGGACAGCTCTCATCTGCAATCCATCGGCACAATCTTGCCTTCCCTTCCCGCCTCTGCTCGCTCCTCTCTTCTGGGCTTCTCGGCTGCTAGAAACGACCCTCTCCCATTGCCCGGGGGGCAATTAAAACAAAGATCCAGCCAACCCCTCCCCACCCCCCGCAGATCCGGGAGAGCAAGAGCACGAGTTAAGGGAAAGTTCGGGTGGGGAACGGGGGGGACTATGGAGGATAAGGGAAAGGGGGGGATGGACCTCCGGCCAGGCAGAGACAAATGGGGCACCTACCAAACACCAGCAGGTAGCGGGTGCTGCTGCTGATTCTGCTGCTGCATCTCAGCAAACTGCTGTCGGTTTTCATCAGGCACATTAAGTCCAAGGATAGAATGGGGAAAACAAACAGGGTCAATCAAATTTGGTTGTTTTCTCAATGGGAAATCGTCCTTCTTAATGGTCCATGTGTGGGAAGGTGGGGAGTGAGTCACTTCCACCCTGTCTCCCCTGGCTGCAGAAACTCAAGAAATCAAGTTCCCCCTCTCCCATCTATTGTAAAATTCGAGCTAAGGCAGAGCGCCAAGGAACAACAACAAAAAGGAAATAAATTAAGAAACCCATGGATTGTAAAGGACTCCTATGCTCATCCATTTCCAGATGTTTAAATCTTGTCTTTTGGGGGTTTTATATGGAAAAGCTGATGTCTAAGTACCGGTTCACAGTAAACCAAAATAATAATGAAGTTAGGGAACAGATGGCTAGTCTTTGTTCATCACTGGTCAGTCACTGAATCATATTTGGAAGGGAGGATCAAATTAGAGGAGGACCGATTTCGTGAGCTTTCCCAGTAAGTCAGATGATAACACGCGTTTTTGAGTATATTAAAAGTTAATACAGTGCCACCACATAAAATGACATTATGTAACCGCATTATGTCATGCATTGCATAGCCAAGATACGGTGTTTCTTTTTCAGCTAGCAGTAAGTTCAATAAGCTTCTTGTAAATCTTTCAGTGACCTTAGCTAAAAGTCCAACCCAAAGTTTGCTGAATCCATTTGTTTTTCCAGGATAATCAGTTTTGGCCATTTTATAATACTGTTGATTGCCTTAAGAATTTTGTTAACTCATCCCAACTCTGAAAATCAATGAGTCTTTTTTGTAGCTTTTGCAAAGTGATGAGCAAAGAAATGAACCAGTATGACCATTTTAAAGAACTTCTTAAGGTCCTGAGTTTGATCATCTCGGCTTGTTATAATCTCATATACAGCCTGATTTTTCAGCCCTTACTTGCATAGAGGCTGTTTTTAAAATGGGATGCACCCACACAGGTCCATCCATCCCCCACACACCTGACTGCTCACCTGAAGGCGGCATGGGTGGGTGTACACTCTCATGACCCACGTCCTACCCACTCATGCTTGCCCATACATGGAGCATTGGGGGAAAATCTGGGATGCTTCGTGAGAGGGCAGGAGTGGGTGGTGTGTGGGTAGGGGTGCACCCCCACCACACACCCATCCCAGCCCTTTTAAATCCCCCAACTCACTGGACATGTGTTGGTGCTCCATGCGCTGAACACGGACCTGCCCCGACCCCCAGCCATGGCCATTTAAAAACAGCCAGAGTAGCATGTCCTCATGTGAGTAGTCCCATTGAGTTTACCAACACAGAGGCTAGAGAGCCAAGTCCACAGAATTTATCCACATGAACATTACATCCTGTTTAATTCTTTAGCACCTATTTGTTTGATACATAGAGAATATCTTGTTCTCACACAAGGACTGGGTCATGTTTTCCAAAAGAGGGCAAGATTAGCTACAGTGCAAATATGATCAGCTATCCAAAAATGTGCAGAAAAATGCTAAATCTTGGAGCTGCAAGCCACTGCAGCCTTCCAGTTTTGTGTATAAGTTATTTATATCATTGCTTAACTATAGAGCAGGGATGGGGAGCCTTTTCCCTCATGTGGGTCACTTTGTAAATTACTACAAGCTCAATGGGCTGTACAGGAGTTGGGGTCAGAGGTACTTATCGACTTTGATCAGGTTAGGGGAAGGAAGAGGAAAGTCCAGATAATGGATCAGTGACATGGACTCATTTCCTAACCTGAGTGCATGTCCTCATCTCAGGGGGCAGCCACATGGGCTGAGGAGGGTCCAGTCTCCACTTTGCCCCATGGTGGGCAAGTACAGCCACCACAATTGGGGCAAGTGTGGGGAGCTGGGTAGACAGTCGTCCCCTCCATGGAACAGACGACCACTATCCGATCTCCCACCATGTGTGGGATGGGCCATGGCACTGGCCACACAAACAAGTGCCTGGCCCTGCCCCACCTCCCTCCCCCGATCTGAGCAAGATCCTGCCCCTGACCACATGAGTTGGCCTGTCTTGGGCAGCCATACCCCATGTGAGGTAAGGCTGCTAAGTGACATGTCCTCAGACTTTTTCTGGAGGACGCATCATGTAGCAACCAGCTGCTTGCCCCACCTCAGGGTGGGGGGGGAAATCTGGTGATCACTGGCTACACGATGAAGTACATCATGCAGCCTGACTGCCCAAGGTGTGGTAGCCTGCACGTAGAGTCTCGTGTGGCTACACCCGTAGCTCCCTTCCCTTGAGCTCTTGGTTCCAGTGCTTGAGGGTTGGGACTAGTTCCATGGGCCAGGAACTGGAAGGGGCCAAATAAAAAAACAGCCATGGGCCCGATTTGACCTATGGCCTGTAGATTTGCTAGCCCTGGTATCTAAGCACCAATATGAGACACACATATAAAGAACAAAAACAATAACAGGATTCTTTAATTTTGAGGGGGGAGGGGTTCTAAATTGTTCTCAGTTGGTGGATAAATATGTCATTTCCCCTTTGAATTTAACAGTCTCTTGAGATTTAACCTGATAACACCCACAACAGGACTCTTGTTCTCGATAGGATTTGCAGAGATGAAAATTATGGGGCCTGTTCTTTCCGCTAACTGACAGCATAAGTTTTAATGCAGCCTAGAAAGAAATTTACCTGCCCCTTTGTAGTTCTTTGGGGGCAGTATGAGAGTGTGTGTGTGTGTGCGCATGTGCGCACGCTGAGACATGTGAATAGAGCAAGAAGTGAAGTCACAAGAAGATTCTAGGTTGTTGGTTTTTTATTTCACTTATGCAAAAATCTAGTTTGTGGTGTTGCTTTTATATATGGAACAATATGTATAAAAGAACCCAGGCCTGCAATTCATAGGGAGGAAAAAAATTCCATGGGAATTATGCCTGAATCAGGACTAAGTGTTGCTGATTCAAACTGATATTGTACATTTTTGTGTAAGGATTTCTATGGGAAATGTGTATCACAGGAACAGGAAATGCATCTAAGTATTCTGTTTTTAAAGGCATAGGAATAAATACTTTGCTAAAATGCCAAGTACATCTTATCCATACACTTGTGCAGATATTGGAACGCAGTATTCTCCATGCTTGCTTTCTATCTTCAGCTCTTCTTTCACATTGGACCCAAAGCTCCACTATTAAAGTCTGTTGGAGTTTTGTCATTGATTTTAATGGTGGAGGATTGTATCCTTAATCACAATTCAGATTCCATACTTGTATATGAGAATTCCTGCTCTTACAAGATAGCAGTACTATATTCTCCATGAAGGCTATTAAATAACATGCCTGCTTCTTGATCTAAGTATACTAATGCCATCTGAGTGTAGTGCTGTTATTTGTCTGCTAGACAGAACTGTAAGACAACATCTGGACTATTGTGGCATATAATTTATGATTTGTCAGGCTAATTCTTGTGTATATGCCTGTTTTAACTCATCTGAATCTGCCTTACTCTGGATGCCTGCTTCAGAGATCACATTCCCAAGCCTTGCTTGGGTAGCTATTAATATAGAATTATTTGGGGAAAGATTGAAATCCTTTCATATGACCAAAATACTTATTTACAAATTGTTAGTTTCCCCATTGGCACCTTTTTATCTCTAACACATGGTGCAAATTTCATTCTTAAAAGATTATTCTTCCCCTCATTCACACCACGGAACTCTGCTGCATGAGATTGACACAGAAGAATTTGGCCCATGTCTACTTTTAAAGTTAAGAAGCAGAAACCTATTTCTCATATTTCACTTTACAGTATAATTGAGAGCTGCATCTCAAAAACAATTGAACCTCGAACCTCGGATTATTTAAATCAACTCATATAAGAGACGTGTGTGCCGAGGGGCTACAGACAGGGATAGGAAGCAAACAAGTCAAGGCATGACATCAGGAAGGATTCAGATGCATGCAACATGCTTGCTGACTGGCTGTTTGCTTGTCCATCCAATATATATTGCTTTAAAGTACAAACTACTCTTTTATTTCTGCTTTATGTTGGATCCATATTTTTTCCTCATACTTATTAAGCCACAGCACACAACAACAATGCAACAACAGGCATAAATAGATGTAGGTGTTGTATTGTTGGCTGCTCTCCCTGCTTTTCAGAGTGTCATAAATATCAATATTGACTTTAACAAGGCAGAGTCCTTGCAGGATCTCTACCCCAGACCAGTCCACAAAGCACTCCCCGCCCCCTCCACGTAGCACTTTATTGACAATATACTCAGTTCCCCAAATTTCCGCACACAAATACAGTCCAAATTACCCCTCACTGGAAGATAGGACACCCAACACATTATCTGCCTTCTGTGACAAGTTTGCCACCTACCTTGCAGATAAAGTTGCTCGTATTTGGCACAACTTGGGAACTGCTAGTTTGGGTGCAGAGTCAGAGTTTGGGATTGGGGAGTCTCACTCGTGTCTGGTTTGCCTGGATCAGCTTCAGTTAGTCTTGCCCACTGATTCAGAGGTTGTGCTTGGAGTTGTGCTGGCAACCAGTTGTGACCTAGATCCATGCCTGCTCTGTGAATTTAGCTGAGAGACATGGGGGCTGTTGCTGGTTCAAGCAGTCAGTGCCTCCCTTTGGGAGTGCAAGATGCTTGATGGCCTCAAAATTTCCGTTGTCTAACCCCTGCTCAAGAAACTGTCTCTTGGTGTTTCAAGATAGCTGGCAACTCCCCTACCAGCTATCGCCGCATCTCTAATCTTCCCTTTTAAGGGAAGGTTATTGAATGGGTGCTTGCCTTGCAGCTTCAGGTGCATCTTGATGATATTGGATTCCTGGATCCATGTCAGTCAGGTTTTTATCCTGGACATGGCACTGAGATTACGCTTGTGACCTTGGTGGACGATATCCACTTGGAAATCGATAAGGAGAATTGTACCCTGTTGATTTTGTTAGGTCTATTGACTTACTTTTATACAGTTGATCATGGGGTGTTGTTGACATGGCTGTGAGACCTGGAAGAGGTTTGTGGGACTACTCTTGAGTGGTTGCACTCGTTCCTGAATGGGAGAAACCAGAGGGCAGTGATGGGCAGTGACTTGTCATTCCCTGAGGAGCTCCCATGTGGGGTCCTGCAGGGTTCCATCTTGTCCCCACTCCTGCTCAATGTGTATCTGAGGCCCCTGGGTGAGATTGTTCAGAGATTTGGAGTGAAGTGCCATCAATATGCTGATGACACCCAACTCTATCTCTCTTTTTCACCTGACCCAGGTCCTGCAGTCTCTGTACTTACCCAGTGCCTGGATGCTGTTGGGGACTGAATGTGGGCAAGCCGACTGAATCTGAATCTGGAAAAGACCAAGGTGTTGATGGCTGGCTGGCCTTGTGACCTAGGGTATGTAGGAACCCATTATTGATGGGTTTAGGCCTCCTTTGGTTACTCAAGTTCATAGCCTTGAGGTGCTCTTGAATCCACTGCTGTGCTTGTATTGCCAGGTTGTGGGGATGGCCAGAAGTGTTTTTTACCAGCTTCATCTGGTGAGATGGCTGAGATCTTTTCTATCAGATTCAGATTTGGCCACCATCATCCATGCCTCCGTAACTTCAAGGCTAGACTACTGAAATGTTCCTGATGTGGGGCTGCCCTTGATGACTGTTTTGAAGTTGCAGCTGGTTCAGAATGCAGTGACCTGCCTTCTGTTGGGGCTGGATCATCGGGAGAATGTTACACCAGTGTTCCAGAGTCTGCACTGGCTGCCAATAGTTTTCTGGCCATGGTTTAAGGTGCTGGGTTTGACCTATAAAGTCCTAAATTGCTTGGGTCCCAGGTATCTGAAAGGCCGCCTCTTTCTTTATGTTCAGACATGGCCCGTGAGGTTGCTGTACGTGCCCTCTTGCAAGTGCCATCTGCCCAATAAGTTTTCACAACAAGGGCATGCAGAGAGGCGTTCTCAGTGGCTGACCCACAATTATGGAACTCCCTCCCCTTCGAGATCTGCCTAAGCCCAAGCCTGGTCATCTTCCAGAAGAGATGCAAGACCTTTTTGTTTGGCCAGGCATTGGCAGGCAGGGATAAGGTTGTATGGGGTTCCATGGAGGGGTTAGGGAAAAGGTTGGGGGTAGCGAGACTAGGAGATCTTTTAGTTGTTTGATGTTTTTATGTTCTGTAAGCTGCCCTGAGCCTAACTGGGAAGGACAGGGTAAAATTAGAATAAATAAAATTAAATGTTTGGAGGAGCCTACATGACCATTTTGCACAATGATCCAACTTCCCTGGATCCAGTACTCTGTATTTGTTTCAATAAACTTGAAAAGAAAATATTTATTCTCCTCTAGGATTTCAGTCCCAGTAAATTCTTGAGGCCCTTGGAGTAACCTGCTGCTATTATCACAAACACTTCCTTTTTCCACATCCAAAATAAGCTACAATTCCCCAGTGAAGTAATGCCAGACTTCAAAAACCAAAGATAATGAAACCCAATATTTTAACTTAAGTTCATTTGGCCATTACAGTTCCCTGAATAGATGGAAAGAGGAAAACTTGCAATGAGAGTAACAGCAGGGGACTGCCAACATGCTCTCTGTTTGAGCTGGCAGAGAGAATGAGTATTAAATATAATTCAACTTAAAATATTAATAAAAGTTAAAGGGATGTTAAAGTGTTGAGACCTGGTTGGTGCCAATGAGGGCTGGTCCTGCACTGGGGAGAGTATGCAGCAATGCTGCTCTAGAGGGGTTCCGAAGGCATTCTACTACCAAGAATGATTGGTTTGGTGGGGGCTGTCGTGGGAGGGGGCAGTGATAATTGTTTGGTCAGTGGGCATGTTAGTTAGGCTCGGGTTGTTTGGGGGTAGATTTTTATGTTGGGGTGGGTATAGATAGTAGGGGGTTCTGAGAAGGGATGACCTGGCCTCCTGGTGAGAGTGGGGGGGGGGGAATGGATGAGAGGGTTTTGGCCTCCTTGTGAGTCAGGGGGGTTGGCCCAGGTAATAGAGGCCGGACTGAACCTCCCCATGAGAGGGTGTGTGTGGGAGACCTGGGGGGTGTCCCCCTCATCGGCTTCGCAATTCAGCCATGGGGGAGGGGGGACAGGGAGGACTCTGCTGGGGGGCATGATCATAGGGGTCGTGATGGGCCACGGCAGATATGGCCCCTCTGGGGGGCATTTATGATCTCGAAGGGGGTTGGGGTGTTTAGTACCTGTTCCCTTTGTTGCCCTCAGGTCAGGTGATGTGGCTGATGAAGAGGGAAGGTTGTTGTTGCTGTGTTATGTTGCTGCTGCAACAGTCATGTGTTGCTGCTGTTAAATGCCAGGTCGGTCGTTAATAAACCTTTTGTGTTCCGGGATTTGATCCTGGACCAGTCAGCCAACCTGGTGTGTATCACAGAGACCTGACTGGACACTGAGTCGGGGCCTATTTTGGCCGACCTTTGGGTACTCCGTGCAGCATCAGCCACAGCACTGGTATTGGTATTGATATTGGTGTGAATTGATATTGGTGTGAATATTGTATTTTGAAAACATTGTTTTAATGAATTTTATTGTGTGTTTGTATGCTGTAACCTGCCTTGAGATGCCATAGGCGTATGGGGGTGGCTAACAAATATAAATAAATAAATAAATAAATAAATAAATAAATATTGAAATCCCCAAGACCACTAATTTAATTAGAAAATACACTTTAAAATCAAGCCATTCTAGATTGCCATCTTGCTTCCGTCTCTGCCCACTCACTACCCTTCTGGCTTGATCATAACAGCCAGTATCCTCAGGAACACCAGGAGCTAGAATATGTGAGCATGATGCTCAGCTGGTCTTATCAGCATAGCTTCATTGAAGTCATTGGGTCAGGTTTCTAATGTTATAAAATACCATTCATTTACACCAGCTATCATTCTGGCCCAATATTTTATACCATTCAAAAGCTGGAAGATTGTGGTTTTGGATGTCTCACAGCATTGGCACTAGCTCCAAAAGCAGGTGGTCCAGAAGCAGTGATTGCTAAAAACCAGTTGATGGAAAAAGGCAAGTCAGTAATGAGAATGATCAGAACTATGGTTCTTCAAGCAATACACAATGCCATTGTAATTGCTAGAAAAAACTGTCATGCATCTTCACTTGTCTGTTGGGTGTCACCAGATTTCCAGTGCTCTATAGCACTATTTTATATGTGTGAGTTCACACACTAGGTAAAAATAGACATGACAGGGGCCTGCTGTGGCCCAGACCTCACCTGCATATCTGTGCAGGTGCTGCCAGATGTTAGCCCAAAATTGCCCTGGGCCATGTCAGAGGCTAGCCCAGGCTCAGACCTCAGAAAACCTCCGAGGTCACTGCCCAGGACAAGGACTGCCCGACTGGGCCAAAGGCCACAGCTGGTTGTCACATCTATTCAGGCCAGCAGACACAATCTGGGTCGGAGACTGTCATGGCTATCACTGGCTGTGTGGGGTGCTGTGCACAGCTCAGCATGGGGGGCGGGGCCAGACTATATTTCTGTTTCCCACAGCCCTCCCTGGGCCCTGGCTGCTGGCCCATTTGTTGTGCATCTCAATCTGGACCATGTCTGCTGCAGCACCCCCATCAATAAGGGGAGTTCCAATCCCCTCCAGGCCACAAGGCCAGCCAACCATCATCACCTCAGTCGTGTATGGATTCACGATTCAGCTTCACTTGGCTCACCCTCATCCAGTCCCCAACAGCAGCCAGGCATTGGGTAAGCGTGGAGACTGCACAACCTGGGTCAGATGAAAAGGAGAGAGAGAGCTGGGTGTCATCCGCATATTGATGGCACCTCACTCCAGACCTATGGTCTAACCACCTACCCTCTTGCTTTAGCAGCCTCAGGTCCTTCATATACCGAGGAGACCTGTGCTGCAGCGGTGGAGGGAGCAGGAGCCCGGGTGCCACCATGTCAATAGCCAGGTCAAAATGTCATACCACAGATCAACCAAAGCACTGACAGGGAGGCCATCGAGGTCAGCGAGTAAATCCCACACAGAGTTCTACAATCATAGTGGATCCATTAGTCTCCAGGGGCAGACCATCCAAATTGGTCCAACACCCCGAAAGGACCAAACAATGGTGGGGCTCCGGGACTTCAGAAGGTTATTCTGGGCCTTATGTCTAGTTTATTCATGGGTTTCATATGTTGGGGGTTTCTCTTGAATCACTTCAGGTCCTCCATAGGTGGAACTCCTCCTGTTTGAATCTATGTGGGACTGTGTTATACTCACAGACTTCTCATGCTCATGTTATCGTTTCAGTTTTACTCATGGACCCTATGTATTGGGGCCCTGTGTGCGTCTCACTGTTGCACTTGCCTAGATCAAGCCCTGGGGTAGTTACTGCACTCTTTACATGTAATGCAGGTTATTCACAGTAGCAGCGTACCTCACCTGCATCAGCTGTGTATGAAAGTGAAATCCTCCTTCAGAACTAAGACTGCAAACCTGGCAGAGTAAGACAGGAATAAACTGTGAAATGGATCTGAAAAGAGAGGCTTTTAATCACAGTAGGCATTTCTAGATTGTTTGCTGGAAAACACCCTCTCAGCTAAGAAGGGATGCTCTGTCCCTCTGTTAAAAAGGTGCCTAGTACACTTTAGGTATTACCTCAATTTAAACAAGATAGCAAAAAATAACAATGTCAAAAAGGGACACTCATAACATGGCCTGCACAGAAATGCCATAAATCAGCATGTGTAAAGAAGAGCCTCCATCATATTTTAAGAATCACGAAGATGCTCATGATCGATATGGTATGTGGAACTATTATACTCCCAGACTTCTCATGCTGATGTTATCATTTCAATTTTATTCATACCGTGTATGGTATGGCTTACCATAGCCAGCAGATGTAAATTAGAGCAGCCCCTAAGATGCTCTACTTCTGAGACTGTCCGAGTTGCTCTATCTTGAGACTCAGAGAGCCATAGCAGGCTCCATGACAACTCTATATCCACATATCCTCTAAGCTGCTGTTAGAACTGGAGAAAATCTAGTTAATATGTTCCTCTTTTTTATGAGTCACAGATTGGAAACTGCTACACTGCCTGATAGCAGTGCACCATGAGGCACCATGCTTTCATCACCTCTAGGCTGGACTACTGTAACACGTTCTACATGGGGTTACCGATGGTGATGGTTCAGAGACTGCAGCTGGTGCAGAATGTGGCAGCCCGTCTCTTTGTGGGACTGGGCCACCAGGAGCATGTTACACCAGTTCTCCAATCTCTGCACTGGCCGCCTGTAGTCTTCCGGGCCTGATTCAAGGTGTTGGTGTTTGTCTATAAAGCCCTAAATGGTCTAGGCCCTACCTATCTGTGGGACTGTCTCACTCCCCAGGCCCTGTCTCACTCCCTGCGGTCAACCGGGGGTGCGCCTTTCGTGAACTCCCTTATTCTGGGGGGCGACTATGAGGAGGGCGTTCCCGGGGGCCGCACCAAGGCTGTGGAACTCCCTCCCGGCAGAGGCCCNGGAGATGGGTGAAGTGTGGGTGAAATTGGGTTGGGGGGGAAGGGATTTTTAAATTGTCCTTGTCATAAGTTGTTTTATATGTTTTAATGTTTGTTTGTTTATTTATTTATTGTAAGCCACCCCACGCTGCTGTGTCAGGAGGAGCGGGGTATCATGATTTTTTATAAAATAAATATAAAATTAAAAATACACTATCTGCCTGCACAGTAAGAGGAGTGTAACCAACTGCTGTAGGATGACAATTGCAATGAAAAACTGAATTAAGTATAAGAAAATTATGTTAATGCAACTGTAGCAGGGATCAGTCTTGAGGGACTGCTGCCCCTTTAAGAATGCAAGGGTACCAGCCAGAAGTGCACTGACTGGGAAGCACCAAGCAAGCTCCTGGAGAAGGACTTGGCAAGGCCAGCCCTGAAGCAACTGGAAAACCCAGTGAAAGGCATTTGGGAGCTTGGCAGGGTGCTGGCCCTTTAAGGGCTGGAGACTTGAAGGGCTAGACACACACCCGTGACCCTGGAGCTATATAAAGAGAGGAAAGCTTAAGGAGACTTCAGTTTAGATCTGGCAGCAGACCTGAGAGGTACTTTCTGCCTCTCCAGCCTCTATGCCTGGACACTTGGACTGAGAAACCCTCTGCACTCTACCCTCTCCAAGGTCCTGAAGGCAACATGGCTAGAGGGCTGATTGGAGGGAACCTGGGCTTAGGACAGTGCAGTCCTGGGGTTTCGCTAATGGCTAAAGAGGCCTGGAGCTAGAGAGACTGTATCTGGCCCAGAGACACTGGGGCTAGAGTCTCAGGAGCCCACCTGAACTGGGGTTAGAGAAGCCCTAGGTTGCCAGAGGGCTCAGGAGCGGAGACTGTTATGGACTATGATTGTATATACTGATGATGGTGAACTGTCTGTATTTGGAGTAACTAAGTTGGGTCTGCAGGGTGTAAGGTGGAGGAGCTGGCAGACACAGAGGCATTGAGAACTCTATGAAAACTAATAGAGACTGAGCTAATTCCCAACTGGATGTTTTCATTACTAATTTCCCAAAATAAATTACAGCCGGGGCTTGATCCTGCAGGGACTTATGCCCTGGGAACCACATCCTACAACAGCAACAGTATGAGATTTTAATTACATAGACAACAGGTACCTACACCAGTTTTACCGTAGTGGAAATAAATTGATTTCAGTGTAGTCCTAATTTACACCAATGAGAAAGGAAAATAAAACCATTACCTTTAAATTTATGGATTCAGATCCTCATCTGCAGCAGAGAAGGTGACAGCTCCTTAACAGCTTCAAGGTGAGCAAAGTAGTTTTTGTGCTCCCTAGTCTATTGGTCCCCCCTGGTAAACAAAGAAAAGTCTACTTTTGCTGGATTCTATTGGACCCAAGTGTCTAAGTTGGCAGCCAAAGATCAATGGGAAGTCACATGCCTTTCATTCTCACCTCTAGCACTGCATTTACCAGTTGCAGGGCCAGATTCAGGAAAGCATAGACTGTGCAATCACACAGTGTTGAAGGCGCCACATGGGCCTGCAATACATGGAGTCTGTGAATAAACTTGTAATTACAATATGAGTGTCAGAATTACCAGCACAAAATATGGGCCAACATGGTCTCAAACATAGGAAGCCCCACATGTAGAGATTTGGTAGAGGTCCCCCCACCACATGAGGCTCATGAATAAACTAGAAATAGCACCAGTGCAGGGAGCCCCATCCCCTGAAAGGAATGTTATGTTTAATGGAACAGCAAAAGCTAATTGTGGAGCATTTCCCCTTTTCTAATGGCCAGGTTAGTGTGTATCAATCAAACTTTACTATGTTATGAGGGGGCCCACACCACCATTTTGCACAGAGCCCCAACTTCCCTGGATCCAACATTGACAGCAGCTGCATTGGGGGTGGGTGGAAAAGGGGTCCTTAATTTGGCTCTGCATGAGTAAAATAGAATGCTCCCCCACTATCTTTAGGGCTATGGGTCCCAATTCAAATATAATTCTGTGAGACTAGACAGCAAGGCCATTTTTAAATGAGATGAGATGTTCCCACTCATGTCCCCCCAGTGGACATGTGGGGGAGCATTCTATTTGAATTTGGAGCTGCGTGGCGTGGGTGTGTGGGTGTGTGCCTCTGCAACCCACACATTCCTAGCCACACATTCCTAGCCATCCCCCATACACAGAGCAACCGACGACAAGCCAGGTTTCTCTCTGTGTGTAGATGGGTGGAGATGGGTGTGTGCCTGTCAGCACCCTCCCCCTGCCACATGGTATGCCACCCCCCCACCGGCAGTCTGTTTAAAAACAGCCCAACAAAGACATGCAAAGTATATAAAACATCAAGCACAACCATGACCCCATCCATAGATGACACAACCCCTTTTGGGGTCCTGGCTCTCAGTTTGGGAATCTCTGCTTTCGGGCAAGAATTGCTGGAGATGTGGAACAAACTACGACTATAGTTCTTAAAGAAGATGTAACTCAGTCCCTCTGTATATCCATTAGATGGTATGGTCGTATGCACTGTGACATCGGCGCCTTAACACGTATGTGCAACGTGCCTGGTAGTAGTGGGAATGTAAACCCTTACTTTTTCCTATAAAAACTGCATTCTTGGTGTTGTGTTAGCATTTTGAACCTGAGCCACTGCTACAGTAGACTAAAGCCAAGACTATCATGTCTTATACTTGGTTCCTGCACTTGGATGTTGTGTTAGTATTTTTTCCTGCATTTAATTTGTTTTAATTAAGGAAGAGGACATAAAAGTATATAGGAAAGTTCATATTTACTTGTTCTGGGTTTCAATCTGATACTCTCACTCAAGATGAGTGAGACCTTACTTTGTAAAAGTCATATTGAAGTCACAATAAGGACATATTTAAATTATTAGCCTGTCCATTCCACTCAAATTTTTCATATTCTGAGACACCAGGAAAAAACAGACGTGATGCTGGTGCGGCAGCACCCCAGGGCAGAGTGGGAAACCACGGCGGCCACTCTCCGAGTCAGCAGGTGGCACTTAGCTAATGTGTCTGTGACCTAGGTGACTGGCAAGCCATCCCAGGCACGCTGGGTAGGGCGGGGGAACGCAACAAATGTGTGGGTGGCCAGCCCTGCCCTCGGCCTGCCCCTAACGTCCCAGAATGATGGACAGCCATGGCAGTCAATGATGGGCCACCATGATATTCTATTCTATATTTTTCTATTATCAGGGGGGAAACTACTCCTGTTATTGGCAGTTCCCCTTTTTAATGGCTTCTCAGAGATCAATTCAGGGGAATCTGCAGGATAACAGCAGATCTAGAACTTTGCCTGAAATTTTAATAGTTGTCTGTGCATAAAATTCATTCCTGAAAAAGGATCAGTACAAGACTTTTGAATCATAAATTCCATTTATGTCCTCAAATTGGGACATAAGCAGGAATTCAGTTGTGTTTAGATTTTGTGCTAACCCTCTAAATAGGAGTGAAATTAATCATTTACCAATAGCCAGTCTATGCAACACTTAAGAATGCACACAGCTGCATAACACACTTTGCAAATCCATTACAATATGTTCACTATTTGAAACTTCATTAATTTTCAAACAGCTTTCTTCAGACTGCATAAAAAAAAAATCTCCCTCTGAGCATGGCCATGCCAGGTTTTAAAGTAAGAAAGCGCTTTCTGTGATATTCAATTTTTAAACGCAAACCAATTTTTTTTAAAAAAAATCCCCCACCAGTGTTGCAATGGATGAAAAGTCATAGGCCTCATTCCAATCTCATATTCCATCATTTTAAATTGGTTGATTTCAGTAGGGGAGCACCAGATTAAAGACCATGACTGCTTTTCTTTCTTTTCTTTCCTCTTATGCTTATAATAGCCAAGTTGACTTTCCTGAAAACATTTTTTTTTAAAAATCAGTTCTGAGTAGCAGGAAATGTAATTTTAAAAAGAATTAAAATGTCCTGTAGAACTAGAGAATTGTGTCTGCAGTGCTAGAATTATCCAGTAAACTTCAAAGTTTATTCCTGGTAGGACCTTTTAGTGATTTTAACTTCTAGACTGTAGGCTGCTTGAGCAAAATGGGCAGACAGCTTTCCTTTAAGCAGAACCTGCTCAAAAGAACCTTAAAAGACAAAAGGGACAGGGACAAGAGGTTGTGATGTGACAAGAGAATGTCAGTGTGATAGGCTCCCCACTCCACAAGAATATCATCATTGCTAAGTGCTGTAGAGGAATATCAATGGTCTGAAAGTCTTTACTGGGCTCCAAGCTGTGCTAGAGATCTTATTTTAAAGCTGGCGATGAAAGACACCTTGGCTCAGAGACAGTGTTACCTCTGATTAAATGAAGACAAACTTGAAATGAGATTTAAAACCTCAATTAAAAATATTCCAATAGCAGGGTTCCTGTGGGTGAAATAGCCTGCAGTAGCTGCAGTGGTATGCCCAGTTTTATCATGATTCTCTGCAGAAACCTAGTATCAAATGAAAGGAAACCCTATAAACTGATAATTAAATGTTAACAATAAAAAAACAGTCCAGGCTCATAATGAAAAGAATAAATTTGCATATTTAGAAGGCTGCCGAATGTTGCTCTTCTCTTTAGTAAAGCTCATCAAGAGAGAAAACTTTCTGCTTCAACTGGGTGAAAAACAAAACTAATAATCTCAGATCAGCCATTATTTTAACATTGCTTCTTCAGGCTGGCTCTGAAAGGGACTTGCATTAAGAGCAACAAGCTTTAGCACATGGAACACTGGCCTTTCTACATTATTGCTGTTTTAAGTCTAATCAAATAAGGGGTAATCAACTTCTAAACCGGTACTACATTGCCATTGCTAAATGCTTCGCACAATTATAAACTCATCCGATTGTCTTTTTGATACTAGAACATTCAACAGAACAATAGCACTATGCTAACTGCTCATTCTGAAACGGTTTGGTTTTTATACTGTGAATCCTTAATCAGATGGAAAGCATAATGTAATTATATATGAGCTCTGAAATATACTCATTTGTGCTCTATTTGTATATATATAAATATATATATATATAATCTGTTTTTTATTTTTATATTTTTTTCTAGGTAATGATAACACAAACATCTTCTTCCCTTGGATGAATTCTGGTACCTATGAACTGAATATCATAACTCCTTTCAAGGATATTAAAAAGACCCTCCATATTTATTTTTCAAATAGCTGCCTGACAGTAAATAGCTTTTGAATGGATCACACTTATAAGAGATCATTAGGTGAATGGGAGCAGCATTTCTCCTGCTAAAATATCTGAAGTTCAGGGTTTGGAAAAGAGATTTTTGCAGAGATGACCCATTTACATGCTGGACTCAGCCCAGAGACTATAGAGAAAGCCCATCTGGAGTTGAATAAAAATCCAGACCTTTTGCATCAGGATATCCAACAAGTCAGGGACATGATTATTACCAGGCCTGACATTGGGTTTTTACGTACAGATGATGCCTTCATCTTGAGATTTCTCCGAGCCAGAAAGTTTCACCAAACAGATGCCTTCAGACTATTGGCCCAGTATTTCCAGTACCGACAGTTAAATCTGGATATGTTCAAAAACTTCAAGGCTGATGATCCTGGGATTAAACGGGCTATGATTGATGGATTCCCTGGAGTGCTAGAAAACCGTGATCACTATGGCAGGAAGATCCTTCTGCTCTTTGCAGCCAACTGGGATCAGAGTAGGTAAATGTAGATAGTGTCCTTATCTTTTTACACACACCCACTCACTGAATATGAATAACCACATTTTCGGCTGTGAGATCTTATCTTTGTGATATAAATAGATTCCCAATATGAGTCCATTTTTGCTAAAGCTGTTGTATAATCCGATTGCATGTCACTTCTTGTGCCTACGCAATGGAGGATTGTAGCTCATACTTTCCCATCATCACCGCAGATTTTAAACCAAACACTTGCAGTAAGTACTTTAATGCCTATTATGCAGTTGCTGTACTAATATTAGAGATGTGTTTGAGCAGATATCTCTGAACATATGGCAATTCACACTAGCCATTTGGTAAATGGCTTACCTTAGTTGTCCCACCTGTCCTAGCACCCAAACTCTAAGATACAAGCATTAGTTCTGTTCATTCCAGGAATCAGAAGCTCTGAATTATATTTGCAAAAATTACATCATACTGTGGTAGGGCAGAGAGTCAATTCTGCTCAACACACCTGATATAGCATGGCACAAAGATCTCTTCAAACCAACAACATCAAATGAAATTGTTAACAATTGATGCAGTGGTTTAGTATCTCTGCTACCATATGTTAAGGATGCATCCATTTTGCTGCATTTCACTCAGCATGTCACTAATCACTCCCCTGGAATATTTCATGGTTATAGTACATGATAAGGTAGAAAAATTTAATGAGACATGGGATTTTAATTTCTTATAGTTATTTTCAGTTGACTTCAGCTTGAGAGACAAACTACAGACCCAGTTTTTGAACTCTACTAAGTTTGAGGTACTCAGATCCAGGATTATGGTTTGGCTCATTATCTAAGAGTGTATGTCTCAGTTTTGTTTTACTGTCCTAAAGTATAAGTCTGCTTGGCTTTTTGGCAAGGACTTCTTTTCCAACAAAAGTGCTGATAAAAACAGTGAGCAGACATTCATCTTCTTGAATGAATACAAACTATCAGCTTTGGTGGCTAGGATCATAGTGGGTGGATCAAGGGATTTAAACATGGTATAGAGCAAGCCTTGGGTGTCTGAAAGTCCTGAAGCAAAAATAATGCATAAGATTAACCTCCTACATCAGGACTTCCTCTAAGAAAGCTCAGGTGCTGTCATCCTCAGGCACACTCAAAGATATCTTGGAAGTGAAATCATTCTTGCTAGTTTTGAAACAGATTTTTTTAAACTGCTGTAGTGATAGTGACTTCGTTTATCTAAAATGAATGGACATGCTGTATATTTTAAAAACTAAACAGAATAAGCCCATAGTCAGAAGAATTAAGAATTGAGTAATAAGAATAAGCAGCTCTACACTTTGCAGAGGTCAAGCTGCATGTAACTACTGGTGGCTCTGATAATATGAAATATTTTATTTATTGACTTGTAGAGCCATTTTTCATTCATAATATGTTTACTGCTATTATGTACCATGAAGGAACTTTTACCCCTTTCCTAAGCTGTGTCCTGAATTCTGTAACGGAGAGAGGGAATAGTGGATGCTGTGAAGAGGTACTACAACAACAGTCTTATGTCTGTACATGGCTTGCAGGAGATTACCCTCCTGCTCTTTAACAGAACTCCCTTGGGCTCTGCACTAAGTGCTGCACTTGGCCTCTAGATAAAATCGAGTGACCACGTCACTTTCCATGACATTCAAATGTACCTCGTTTTGGAGTGCAATGTAGTAGCTATGGCCCTTTTCACACAGACACGATAACACTGATAAAATGGGTGTTACATTTTATTATACTTGTTGCAGGGCTGCAGGTGTGCTTTATGGGTGCCCTGCAACATGTATAATAAAATGTAACACCCATTTTATTGGTGTTAGAGTGTCTGTATGAAAAGGGCCTATTACATTGATACCAAGAACACTAGAAAACCATTTTTGGCTTGGTTATGAAGTAACACAGTCTCTAATTAAATCAACAGAGGAGTCAGAAAGAAACAGACTGGATAGAACATGGCATTAGACAGTTTGTATAGCTATTCACACAAAGAGAGAGGTGAAAACTGCAATGGGAGGTTCTCTGATGAAGCCAAGTATGGTTTAATTTCTCATTTCTGCACTAACATTGCCAGGACAACAGCACCTCTTAATAATAGCATTGGTTCAGTATTGACGCAGAAGGAAGACTGCCATCCTTTCATAGTCATCAACATTACTTCAGTCTCATTTAGAAAGGGCTTCATCTCCCTTTCCTTTACCACTCAATAATAATTTAGGGAGCATAAATCCTTTAAAATCTGCTGAATATATACTCTTTGCCTGAGGACTAGAGAGTGGTTCATGTAACACCAATTTTTATAAAGGGCTCCAGAGGTATAGAAACTATAGACCAGTGAGCCAGCCTAATGGCAGTACTAGAGAAATTGGTAAAGGCCATTCTAAAAAATAGAATTACAGGCGTGAAACAAGCAGCTGCTAAATTGCTGCTTGTGAGAAATTTCAGTGTATCAGGAAGGAACCATGATCAATTTCCTTACTATTTCCTGATATAAATGTGATTTCTTGATTCTCCTAATACCGCAAGGTACCATCCCGATTTACTGACTTTCTGTTTACCATTTACCATATACTGTACCTTGACCACTTACCACATTGCTGAGGATACCATTTTACTTCCAGGTTTTTTGTTTCTGCATTTCTGGCCAATCACTGTGTGAATAGTCTACCCCTTACCCTTCCCCCTAGAGACCCTTAACCTGCATTCCAGTGTCTCCAATCAGAATTGTTTTTCTACATTGTTCCCTTTACTTTGACCATTTGTAGCTGGTTTGCAGATTAGTAAAGGAATCTGTGTACCAGCCAATAAATGTCGAGGAAATACAAGGGAAAATGTGGTATTGCATCAGAATTACTTCTCAGGATTTGAAATGGACAGCAAGGAAGTAAACAGCAAAGTGGTAAACAGGATCCCAAAAGCGGAAAGTCAGTAAATCAAGAAATGAAATGTCAAGACATGACTGAGTACCAAGAGGATCTCAATTTAACCAAAATGGTATCAGGAACTGGGATTTTGATGGAAATTCCCATTTTGGTGAAATCTCATTTCAACCCTAATTATTGTCCTGGGCATATTGACAAAACACAGAATGATAAGGAAGCACTAACATATGTCAGGAACCTAGGGCTTGGTCACAGTGAGTAACTGCAGGATCAGTGCAGGAGAGAGTTAGTGCAGGATCCAGGTCCTTTGTGCAGGTACAGCAGTGCAGAGTCAAATCTGGAGGGTCTCAAACAGGGATCAACTAACAGACTAGGAGATAGGACAGGGTGGGAAATGGATGGACAGGACAGATGGACAGACAAGGCAGACAGACAAGGTGAATAGACAGTAAGGGCATAAGGACCAGGTTCCAAGGAGGGAGCTCAGAAGGGCCAGCCTCCCACTGGCCAAAGGACATACTAGGAACAGAGAGTTCAGAGCCAGGCCAGGGTTTGTGGAGACACCAGGAGATGACACAGGAGGCAAGGCACAGGAACCAGAAACTGACTGATAGGGATGGGCGAACAGATCGCGGTTCGGGTTCGGCTGTTCGGTTCGGCTGCGTTCGGTTCGTCCATTCGGTTTGGCAGTTCAGCTAGTTCGCCGAGTTCGGGTTCGGCTGTTTGGTTCGGTCGTCCGAACAGGCCATTCGATTAGGCCGTTTGGCCATTCGGGAAATGTTGTTATGGGTGTTTTTTTGTTTTTTATATGTTTTTTTTATTTTTATTGGATTTTATATGGTTTTCTTTTTTTATTTGTTTTTTTGTTTTTATATGGGGTTTTTTTATTTATTTTTTTATCTAATATTATATCTATCTATCTACACTAAATGTAACTGCTATTAACTATTCTAAATGCTATGA
>QEPC01014651.1:1216392-1226537 GCA_003113815.1 Sphenodon punctatus
CCCCCCCCCCCCCAGCATTCCATCCACTCCTTGGTTTACTGGTTCATCCCCTGTCCACTGATGACATCAAGTCCAACAGCCATTCTAAGGGCACTTTTAGACGTGTCTCCAATTTTGGCGGTCTTCAAAGAAGTCCACTTTCAGCAATCTCACACAAGTGGAGTTTAGGCATGCTTCCCTGCACCAGAAGTTGCCTGGCCGCCACTGGAAATAGCAGCACTGGGTGGTTCACACAATCTTTTGAAAACTGGACTTGTCAAACGCCAGGTTTGACAAGTCCAGTTTAAAAAAAAAAACGTGCAAGCCACCTGGCACCGCTGTTTCCAATGGACTGTTTCCAAGTTTCCTCCTGCACTCCTGTGTCTCCCCTTCTGGTCTCTTCCACTCTCCCCACATATTCTCCCCTCCAAACCTATACCATTCTCTCTCCCAGACGAGCACTAGTTGTCCCTAAATCCCTTTCGCCCTGCAGCCCCCACAACACAATTAACCCCCACACAATACAATTACAACTCAAACCCCATTCCTTTCACACTCTACCCCCTGCCAGCCCCTCCACATACTTATTCCACTACCTTCCACGACTCCACCCCCCACACCTAGCCCTTCACCACTCTCTCTCAATGACCCAATTGTTCTAATAACGTGGCTAATAGAATGAATGGCCCATTGAAATGAATAGTGGATTGGTTTCCCATTGATGTCAATGAGAGAATTAATCCATAAATACAAATCTTTAAAATTTGAGATACACATTCATAATTAATCCATATGTAAATCCATCCAAGTTTGAACCCTATGGGAGAGTAGTCTTCTATGATAGCATGGAGGGGCAATGTGAATCTTGAAAGTTGTGCCACCCCCCAGACTGAGGGGACATGCCCTGGATTCCTGCTACCTTGCATTGCATGTGTCAGACCAGGATTTGTTGTTGTTGTTTATATTGTGAACACAATGTGCCTGGTGCTGTACAATCAGTAGTTTGAGACAGTTCCATACCCCAAGGGGCTTACAATCTGGGAAGAGAAGGGAGAGGGACACATAGGGAGAGACAAAGATACATTAATGAAGTTGAGAAGTCGCAGGCGCACACACTTACGTTAGTTACAGGGAAGAGGAGGACTCTGAGTGGAGGAAAAAGGAGACATCAGTAACAAGTCTGTGGGGATGAAAAGCTAGGGAAAGCTTGATGGAACAGGTAGGTTTTCAGGAGGAATTTGAAGGTTGGGAGGGAAGGAAGAAATGTTGGGAGCACTCCTGCTCCCTGCTGATCATCAGGTCAACAGGGAGCAGAAACAACCCTCTCCCCCACAAACACATCCCAGTGGGGCACCTATAGTGATGAAGGAGCACAAGACTTTCACTCACTGCCAATCAGCTGGCTGGTGGGTGCAGGATCTCCCCCTGATCCTATGTAAGTCCTAACCTGGAACTGAAGCACGGGGAGAAGGGTCACAATAATTTTTTCCAGGAAGGCCAATTCTATAAGGCCAGTCCTGATTAGATACAAAAGCTTTACGACAAGTCCCATCAATACAGAAAGAGGTATCAACAGAACAGAAACAAGCAGCACATCATGATTCTCCTCACTCTCTGTCTGTCTAGCCTTTGGGAATGATCAGAAACTGTGCACTGCATTGTATATGGTAGCTCCTTGAGTTGCTAGAATGCCCACACAGAAATGCTGTAATTCTTTGTTCCAACTTTCTCCATACCAGGCTTTCCAAACATTAGATATTCTGATCATCATCTAATATGCCAACCTAATTAAAGTGAGTTAAAGCATCTTTGCTCATTGCTGAAGGTACTGCAGGGAAGGGAGAGGAAGAGTTCTCCAATTGGTTAGTTAATTAAATGTACACACTAGACGCTTTGCAAATAATGGGGATGTTGATGCTACTTTCCCTGAAATATTATTGAAATTGTAAAATTTTAATTATTTCTTGTGATAGACAGATTTCATCCCCAGTCCATTATTTATTTTCTAAAGCTTTCCTTTGAATTCAGAGCCTCAAGATTAATTATACTTTACAATTAGGTCTGTTGCCACAATGAAACTCATCTGTGAAGTGCTGAGAGCCCTCAGTTCCCACTGATGCACAGCACTTCGCAAGAACAACTCAGGACTGGTGCAGTTTTTTATGGTAGCAGAATTTGCAGTGGGTATTTCTGTTTGATGGCTCTACTAGGATGTCTCTCACTATCAACCCAAGCTTAATATGGCTAAGATTGAACTCCTCATCTTCCCCCTGCAAAACGTTACCAGTCCTCTCAATTTCCATTGATGGTGTCACCATCCAGCCCGTCCTGAAGGCACATAGCCTGAGGTTCATCTTCCCTCTCCCTTACACCTCATACCCAGTCTGTTGCTGAGGCCTGTTGTTTCTCTCTGCATAATATTGTTAAAATCCAGCCCTCTTTATTGCTTCCACTACCAAAACTTTAGTTCATGCTCTAGTCATCTTTTGCCTTGACTACTGAAACTTCCTTCTTACTAATCTTCCCCACTTTGAACTTGTCTCTTTCACTTCTGTTCCACGCTCTGCTGCCAAGGTCATCCATCTTGTCCATTGATTTGCCAGTGTTCAACCCCTCCTATCCTTCCTCTACTAACTCCCTACCTGGTCACGTTCTTGGCTTAACCTTCAGGGCTCTTCACAGACTTGTTCCCCCCCATCTGTCAACACTTGTTTCTGCCACATTCCTGCCTGGGAGCTTTTCTTCTCCTCTGCCACCACCCTTGCCTGTCCATGACTCCCTTGCTTCCTGAAATATATTTGCCCCTTCTTCCTTGTTGCCCCCATGCTTGAAACTCCCTCCCTGAATTCATTTGCTCTGCTCCTTCCATACCAACTTTCAAATCCCTCCTGAAAACCTACCTCTTCCATCAAGCTATCCTAGCTCCTCACCCACATACACTTGTCACTGGGTGTTTTTAAACAAGATGCTAACATGCATGGCCATCAAGGAGCCACTCATCCAACCACCTGTTTGAAGGTGGTGCAGGGAGATACACGCTCCCATGAGCCACTCACCACCCACTCATGGCCACTGTTGAGAAATCTGGAGTGTGCCATGCAGGACAAGCCAAAAACATGCATGACAACAGGCAACCATACATCCCCTCTCCATATGAACTGGGGTGACCACCCAGGCCAGGAGACAGTTCTGCCAGTACCATGGAGGCTCTCTGCACCTAATCCCTGAGTAACACCATGGCTTGGCCCCCGTTCTACTCCCAGCCCTACCAGGAGTCTTTAAAGGACACATGCATAAGTGGTGTGTTGTGATTCTGTCCTGTGTGCCCTGCCTGGTATGCACCTCTGTGGTTGGCTAGAACTGCCAGCAGGTGCACCATCTCCCAGGGTCATGGGCAGGATGGGGTTAATGCCTACTGTGGTTTCTTGTTTCCATGGTTTCCTCAGCTGGATTCCGCATCTCTCCCTGGCTGAGTGCCACTGGGCAGGGCAGGGCTGCACTGCTGGAGGCTGCAGTTCTCAGACCTTGGCGGCCTCTGTGTGTGGGCCCCTGAAGCTGCAGCGGGTTGACTACAGGCTCCCCAAGCTAACAATCAGAGAGAATTCTGGCTCTGAGCTGGGTATGTGTTGCAGCTTCCGCAGACCAGTCTGAGACCTCAGATACCACGTTTGGGAGGGAAATGTGGGCTCACTCACAGCCCTAGTATTTGTGTTTCAGATCTGGAAGTAGCATTTGTGTTTGTGTTTTACAGAAACCACCTGAATACACTGCCCTAACTGAGAGTAACACCATCTAAAACCGATTATACTTATCAGTAAAATAGTAGAACTGAAATAAACAAGGGTTTTCCAATTCATGAACTGAATTGAACGATTCATTTCCAGGAACAAATCTTCAAATCTGACTGAACCAAACTTGATTCTTTGCATGAACTTTAATTTGTTTAGTGTGACATGCATCATATCTTTAGTATTTGGTAGTTCGGTTGTCTTGATCAATCACACCAGCTTGAGTATGATTTTTGAATTCATTATAATTCACTAAAATAACCTGCAAAACATGACAAGACCAGCTAATCACAAATTATCAAATGATTGAATTAATATTGACTGGATGGTTATCAAATATGAAACTAATGAAAGAATCGACAACCCTGTTGTGAAGTTTGCAAATGGAGTTCACGAACGGGATAATGTGAACAATTTTATGGCTATCTGAATATTCGTTTCAGCTCTGTATTAAGATGGAGAGGAGACTGAATGCCCTTCTCTTTTTAAAAATATGGAGCATGGATTTACTATGGATGACAGACAAAATATGTATCAAAAACAGATGCTTTCCCATTCTTCAAATAGTCACTTGTAAGTTACAAGATAGATACATGCTTGCTTTAGTCCTCAAGTCTATGTTGCTTCATTTGTCCAAAGCATTTTCTTTGCTGGATTTCATGTTGTTTTAGTAAAGAAAAGAAAAAAAAGAAAAAAAAGAAAGAAAAACCACAAGTTATACCTGCTCCCTCTTCCCAAAGCCAACTGAGTCTACTGAGTTACTACTTACACTGGTTTAAGTAAAAGGTTTATTTGTGTTTTATTAGCTTTGAAGTGAAACAAAGGGAGAAACCAGAACCCTGCTTTACCATGTTCCCCGGCAAAATATTCATTCATTAATTCATTCATTCATGCCTCGCTGTTCCCATTAAGGCTTGAGACAGTTTACAACATATAAAAACATCATATGACAAAGAAAAAAATGAAATCCATTAACCCAAATGTGGAAGATGCCTTTTCCTAAATTGCCTTGTTCCATCCATTTCCAATTTAAATTATTTCCCTTTTTCCTTTCAGTCTTCTTTACTCCTGTAAGGAAGACTCCCTAAGACCTTGCAAGACCAAGCTCAAAGGGGGCCAGGGTGGGTTCTTGTGAGGATGTTGCCATCTGGAGTTGCTGGCAAAGAAAGGGTTAATAGTGAGCAGTAAGTCATGTTACCGGGGTAAGAGTGCTCTCAGCTGGGTCGAATGGGAAGCAGTGGATCAGCTGGGAGGTACCAGCCACAGAAGGGAAAGCCAGGAGGTTCACAGAGCTACACCACCAGGGACAAGGTGTCACAGAGAAACATGGGGTCACACACGTGTAACACAGGACTACATGTTTGGTAAATGTGTGGTGCCAAGGGTCTCACATGTAGGTAATGTTACTATACATCCACACTATGTAACGTCAAAGGTTCCACATGTTTGTAATGTTAACTCTGAGAACGGTAGAACTCAAATTAAAGCTCTGGCACCAGCCTACAGGAAATACAGGAAATGCAAAGAGATAACAGAAAGGGTATTCAAAACATCTGGCTTGCTAGACAGCCCTGTGGAGATGTAAATTGACTTCCATGTTTACCTGGGTTGGCTATGTGACCGGATTCCCCAAGGCGGGAAATCCGAGACAAAGAAGAGTAAATGCTATTTAAATGGGAGTAAGATACAAAGAGAAATCATCTTCTTCTTGCAAAGCTGCTGTGAGAGACATCTGCATACGAAAGGGGCCATTCTGGCTACGGCAGGCTGGAGACAGCATGAACTGAGAGACAGGTTTCGCTCTCTAAGTCAAGTGCCCAGCCAGTCACCTTATGGCTGAGAAACAAGAACTTCTGGACTTGCTAGGGTAAGATGAATAACTTAGGAACTCAACCAGTATAAGTTAGGAATGCGTTATATTTACCTTTCATTTCTAGACCACTCTGTTTAACTATCTTGTTTATGTAATCAATAAACTTACTTCTTAACTTTTATGAAGAAGTGGAAGTGTCTAATATTGGAACACAAGTGAGCTACAAGAGCCCTCAAGCTCTTGCGAACCCAGAGAGTAAAGAGTCTGTAAACGGGAAGGATCGGGCCCTTGTGTGACAAAGGAGTTTCATTGTGGCACACTTGAATTAGCCAGAGAGAGAACTGATTCAAGAGAACTGTGCGCAAGGGAAACTGAGTCACTCAAACCCAGTAAAGTAGGGGTGCGGACTCCCAAACCTGTGACACAAGGCTCAGAGGTTGGGCCTGGGATGATGGCAACACTGCATTTTTATGCAAGGCCAATATGGTGCAGCACCAGAGAGAAAGGTGCTGAGTAACATAAGAGGGCTTTGGCAGCTGAAGACAGGGGGTGGCAATAGGACAGTGGGCCTGTAACAGGAAGTGGCTTGCCTGTAGGGCCAAAGAGGAGGATGAAGCCTGGGGAAGGGCTCCTCTCCAGTGAAGAACATGGTTGGGAACCCAATCTGAGCCTGGACACAGAAATGTAGGAAGAATCTATTTATTTATTTATTTATTTATTTAAGCAATTTATACCCTGCCCCCTCCTGCAAAAGCAGCTCGGGATTGCTAACAAACCTCTAAAGGCCTACTAAAATACACATAATATCAAATCACATAAGCCCTAACACATTCATAAAATATAAAAATACAGAATAAATATACACATAAATAAGGGGGCAAAAACCAACCAATGCAATGAACCCCCTCCCCCCCCAAAAAAAAACCCAAGCTCACCCATCTCCCTCGCCAAACGCCAGATGGAACAGTCAGGTATCTGTGATTGTGTTAGGCTGTGGAGACTTGTGCACTGTAAATAATACACCAGCACCAGGTGGAAAGGTTCAGAGTATTGGGGGCTTTTGAGTCTGCAAAAGGGACTGTGTAAATGCATACATTCCAAACTTTGACAGAGAAAACTGGGTACTCTGCATGCCATCCCAAATTTGCATGTGCGTATGAAATTTTGTAATAGCCGGCTGACTAACTTTGGGACTGATCTGGCAAAAAAAAAGGCTGTCTGTCTCTGTGTGTGAGGCTCTGTGCACACATATGTTTGTATGTGCAGGACTGATGGTTCAAGTTAAAACTCACCCTATTAAAAGCCAACATTCTCAAATGGGTGCATTGACTTTAGCTCTAGCATTTTAGTTTTAAAGACACTTAGGGGATCACAGATGGAAGCAATGACAGTCCCTTTCACAATAAAAATAAAATACCCATCATAACGCATGTAAATAAAAGCAATGAGAACTTTATAAGTCACTTTTGGAACATCTTTCCTCCTTTTGGAGAAAATTTTGTAAAATTCTGGCTTCATAAGCTTGTTAAAATAATGCTAGATTTTTAACATCTAAAAAGGATCAATTCAGTGTTTAAACTTTTTTTTAAAAAATCTCATTTAAAATCATACCAGGGTACCCATTTTTGTTCCTTTTACTAT
This sequence comes from Sphenodon punctatus, assembly GCA_003113815.1. Classification (NCBI taxonomy): domain Eukaryota; kingdom Metazoa; phylum Chordata; class Lepidosauria; order Sphenodontia; family Sphenodontidae; genus Sphenodon; species Sphenodon punctatus. The sequence goes on from QEPC01014651.1 coordinate 1,223,614, forward strand.
TCTAAAATCACAACCAAGGAGCATTCTTCTGGCTAGCCTGCTTTGCTTAGAGAGTGGTATCTGAGCTTTGTCCTGTCCCCTCCCCCTCCCCGGTTTTGAAATGGGTGGCACAAGTGAGCTGTCAGTAGCAAGGAGAAAGTAAGCAATATCCAAACTGCAGCTCCACATGCTTTCTCTGGAAGTGAAATCTCATCAACTGCCTTTTCAGACATGGGCTCAAACAAGTGGCAATGCGACAGGCTTAAGCAGGATTTAACTAGCATTTAGCCATTCATTTAACAAACTGTCCAAATCAGACTCCAGTCAGGCTCAAAGCACACATGTGCCAGTGGTAGGCTCTCCACTCAAGAATTTTTAGCTACAGCGTGGTTCAGAATCATCTCTCACAAACACACTCCTGCTCCTACTGCCTTTTTTAGTTTTCATTTTGATCCCAGCAGACATGGGAAACATTTTCTGTCAAATGGGGAAAACTAGTTGTCCTTGGGTGAAATCAGACATGACGCTAACTCCACTTTAACACCACTGTAACATTTCTTGTGCATGTTGCAGTACTGCACAAAGCACCAATACAGCCCTGCAACATGCATATGAAATGTTAAAACAGTGTTAAAGTGGAGTTAGCATCATGTCTGTTTTCACCCCTTGCTCTCTGGGAAATTTGGTTAAGGAGGAAAAGAACTTATTTCAGTCATTGTTCCTCAATCCCGAGAGGGACTGACTGCTTATTTCTGCCTGGTTGTTGTTTCCAAATAAGTAAAGGTACAGCCGATTCTCCTGCCACCCCCTTGGCAATGAATAACAATAGTAGCAGCCAAGGCTACTCTGAAACTAGCCAGGGAGTCACTGCTCTTTTCCCTGGCTGGATTAATGAGGTGATAATGCCCCCTTTTGCCCTTGCTGAACCTTGTACAGACCTTAGACTGCTGGGAAAGTATTACAAGATCCTATTACATGACCCGTCACTGTACCGACCAAATAGGTGCTATGAGACTATGTAAATGTTACAACTCCATTTTGCTTTCTGTGCATTTTCAAAAGCAAAAGATAAATTCCAGTAACTTCGATCTTGGAAAAAGGGGATTGGACACTTAATTCACTGAGATGCTTCTGAAAGTTTATAATTTTGCTCTGCCTTTCTTTTATATCCTCTAAATTCAATTGGGGGGAGGGGGGTGTATCTTTCCTATTCTTGCTTTTTGAGTCTTCCTTGTTCTTTCCTTTTGACTCTTGCTCTGTTCTCCTGTGGTCTGTTGTTCCTCTTAAACTGGACTCCCACCTTTGTTTTTCCACTCTGCTCCCTCCTAGCCCCCACTCCACCTGCATTTACCTCTTATTTGGACCTGTGCACCTTAGATTTTAAGCTGGTACATGAAAAACGCAGGTCATTCACATGGGCCAGATCCTAATTTTCTGTCATCTAAGCAGGGGGGTAGCTAGGTTGGAATGGACCCAGGTACAAGAAATGACGATGTCCCCACACCTACTCTGATACTGCCCCCTACCCTGCCCCACCACCGCTTACACCCACCAGTTTTGTTCCTTATTGCAGAACACCATCAACTTTCTAGTGTCTAGATCTGGCCGTAGGTACAGTTCCTACTGTAGAAATAAAACTTTGATGCAGATTTTATTTCAGGTACACAGCTCAAGCAGAGTGAGACCCCGAACAAAGAGTACAGGCAGTTTATATAGGTTTTCATAGCTGTTGTTCAAAATCAAACATGCATACATCAGCAATCACGAGGTAAGTAAAGGCAATTAGATCATCTATGCCCAAATAAGATAATTTCCCGTTCCTCTTTCTGATCCGGGCCATCTGTCCTAGCCCAAAACCAGCTGCATTAGCAGAAATCTTTGCTGCACAGACATTTGACCCAAAGGTCATCTGTTACCTGTGTGATCATGAGCCCAGACCAAACTGACCGAACTTCCCTATCTAGTCAACTCCTATATGTCATAGCAAAGCAAGTATATGGCCCAACTAAAAAGCGGAAGCTGGAGATTCTGATAGTCTGCAAGGCTAAATACTAAAAACTAGGCCAAGTGTAAACTTCCTTAATTCTATTTTAAAAGATAATGCAACAGTATTCAGATTCTTTGGTTGTACAAGGTTCATATGAAACAGCTGCCTCTTACAGGCCTGTGCAGAGCAAGACTTTGGTTAAAGCAAAAGGCCCAGAAAACCTAAATTTCCACACTACCTTCCAGCCCACCCCCACACTCCAAAAGTACTGAAAAACTGAACTTGGGGGGAAGGGAGCAGAGATGAGGGCATGTACACAAGGCTTGGGAACAGATCAGTGGCACAGATGCATGAATTGGGTTCTTCTCTTTCTGAGCGCACCTGTTAAGCACCCCCGCCCCCCAAACTCCTTTGTGGCTCTTGCATCTTGTACTAACTTTCAGAGTGACCCCTGGGAGGAAAAAGGTGCCTCCGCCCGTAAATAGTGATAAAACCCAGGCTGATGTCCAGTTGGCAGTCCATTGCTTACAGGCACAACAAAGTGCCATATACGTTATTTTTAATCCATCAGTACAGTGTGCAAGTGAAAGGGCATTTACATCTGTTTTTCTCCCTGCACTGATGGGAGAAGGCCCAGGACACAGAGATGAGTTTAAAAGGTCCCAACAATGCAGTTTCTGCTTAATGCCACTAATCTGGTTATCGAGTCAAGACTGCCCAGCACAGTCAGAGGTCAATAGGAGACATGGATGCTCAGTGCATCTGACAGTAATGCAGTGTGGCTGAGAGGAATAATATTTTTAATAATTATTTTAATTTTTGTATAGCACCCCCGCCATGGCATTTAAAGCGCTTCGTATAGAACTAATGAACACAACTTTTAATAATAAAAGTTAATAAGCACCAGACTGAGAGTCAGGTGTCCTGTAGGAAAGCCCTCCCCCCCCCCCCCCCCCGG
>QEPC01014651.1:1229176-1257410 GCA_003113815.1 Sphenodon punctatus
AGTTCAAATGGAGTTTTCTCTATGGCTTTGGTTGGCAATCTGTTCTGCAGATAGCTGGCAGTCATCACTGCTTCTCCCCAGAACTTGCTTGGCAAAATTGCATCTTTCAACATACATCTGGCCATCTCCAGTAGGGTTCTATTTTTCCTTTCTGCAACACCATTACTATTCAGACAGAGAGTCTGCAGAAGCCTGCCAGCTCTGAAGAAAGGTGTGAAAAGGAAAAAGGATACAGTCACTGCAGTGCTCACCATCTGCCACAGCCAGACCCCCACCCCCTCCCAGCACACACTGCTTCTGCCACCTCAGCTCCTGGGTACAGGAGAGAGGGGGCACTGGCAACTGCCCTCAGGGCTTGTGGGTCCTGCAAATCCTCGGTCTAGGGGTGGCTGAACTCACTGCCCCTATGATGTATACCCCTGCATGTAAGTGCAAAAGCAGCAAAATAGTTTCAGCTTATAAAGGAAGAAGGCCTCTTCATGTTTCTTCAAAATGTGTGTCAAAATTCATTTCAAAATGGTAATACAAAAGAAGTAAATCCTGATCCAGTAGAAAAGCTATAGAAAAACCTCTCCACTTTTTCAGCCTTCATTTTATGCAAACCATTTATAGCCACCTATTGCAATCTCAATTCAATTTCACTTTGATAAAGCACTTAATTCTCTTTGGATGGAAGAGAACCTACAAATTGGCTCAGGAAGAAGTAGGTGGCAATTTGAGAAACCTCTAGATAGGATGAATGAGTGAAAAACCAAAAATGAATTTATTCTGTTGTCCAGCATCTTTCCATTATTCTCTACTAGTACGCACACCTACTCCCCTTCAAAGATATTTATACACTTCATTTAAACATAGTTCATCACTGCAGCAAAACACAAACCCTTCAGTGAATTACTCTGAAAACCGTCCTAGACATCTGTAAACTCCATGTCAAAAGTCAGTGCCCATTTCTCAAGAGGTAAATGATTTGCCTGTCACAGCTTCTGAAGGCTCCTGAGAACTTCCCTCCTCCACCCTTATTCCCAGTTTGCCAAATATGAGCCTTTAGGCAGATTATTTTAGTTTAGTCAAAAACATCTGAAAAGAGTAGACCTCTAAGGTGCTTTGAGCTTTCTTCTGAGCCAAGTAAGTCAGTAGGTTCTTCTAGACCCCTACACCCTGACCTTGAGCCTGTTGGGACCAGGCCATCAGGCATGTACGCTTGTTTTCTCCCTGCACTGATGGGATACGGTCCAGGACACAGAAATGAGTTAAAAAGGCCCCAACAATGCAGCTTCTGCCTAATGCCACCAATCTGGTTATCTTATCGAGTCGAGACTGCACATCACAGTCAGAAGTCAGTAGGAGATGTGGCTGCTCAGTACAGCTGACAGTAACGCAGTGTGGTTGGGAGGAATAAGCACCAGACTGGGAGTCAGGGTGTCCTGAAGGAAAGCCCCTCTCTGGGACCTGAACTTGAGCCTGATGGGACTGGGCCAGGTCAGGTGCACTCACATGGGTTGGACCAGGCTCCCTAGCTGTGGGGGTTATATCCCCTCTGCACCCCACAGAGCGTCATGACATCCTGGTGCTGTATGGGGGTATGGCCATGAAAATGGGGCAGAAGAATGCTTCCCTCTGCTCCTCCCTACCCCAACAATGCCTCCCTACCCACAACATCTCCCTGTGGGTACCATCGATTAGTCTTGTTTGTACGGTGAGGGCTCGCAGAGAGACATTCTGGGTTGCTGCCCTGATGCGATGGAACTCCCTTCCCCCAGAGGTTTTGTAAGCCATCCTGAGCCATTTTGGAAGGGCTGGGTAAAAATTGGAATAAATAAATAAATTATCCCTGCCTCTCAGAGTGCTGTGACATAACAGCACTTATAATCTTAGAAGTGGAAAGGACGTCTAATATCATCTAGTCCAACCCCCTGCTCGGATGCAGGATGACTATGACTACAACTCCACTGACAGATGGCTGTCCAGACTCTTTTTGAGAACCTCCAGTGATGGAGAGCTTACAACCTCCCTAGGCAACTTGTTCCATTGTCACACAGCTCTTACTTTTAGGAAGTTTACCACACACACACACACACACACACACACATGCAGTGGGTGGAGGTGGGCGTGCGTCCGTTTACATAGACACACACCCACCTCCAGCCACGGAGCCGCCTCTGGATTTCCGGAGGGCACCGTGGGTTGAGGTGGGTGGAGATGGGTGTGCGATGGGTGGAGGTGGGTGTTGCGCGGGAGCATGCACGCAGCCCCACCCATCCTGCTTGGTGTTCACATGGGCAAATACCGAGCGGATACCCATCCCCCCACCTACCGCCGGCCATATACACGGACACCACCACCCTGCACACCCGTCTGAACACCGAGTGGGGGGGGCGCATCCGTGTAAAGATGGTCAAAATCTGCCTTCCTGTAACTTTCTAGTCCTGCCCTCTGTAGCAATGCAGAACAGTTCCTTGCCATCCTCTTTGTGGCAGCCTTTTAGGAATTTGAACACTGCTATCATGCCTCCCCTTAATCTTATCTTTGTCAGGCTAAACATACCCAGTTGCTTCCACCTTCCCTCATATGACTTGTTTTCCAAAACCTTTATCATCTATTGATAAAAACAGACATGACAGTGGCCCGCTTTGCCCTGCAGGCTTCTGTCACCTGGCCGCCATTTTGATGTGCACCATTGATGATCATTCTTCGAGTGCGGTTGTTCAACCATCTGTGAATCCACCTTATTGTAGTCCTCTAGCCCACACTGTGCAAGCCAGTCAATGAGGGTTTCCATGTGAAACTTTGTCAAATGCTTTGCTGAAATGAAGATATATTACGTCCACAGCATTCCCCTCATCCACTAAATTAGTTACTTTATCAAAGAAAGAGACATGATTAGTTTGCCATGACTTGTTTCTGATAAATCCATGCCGACATCACAATGAGCAATCACTGCATTGTAATCAAGGTGCTTTTAGATTGACTGTTTTATAGGGATGGGAATTTGTATTAAACTCTCAGACAGAAGCCAGCAGGTGGTGCTGGGAGCTGAAACATCATGCCCCCAGGCCTTCACCTTTGGCGTTCCGCAGGGTTCCATTCTGTCTCCAGTGTTATTTAATGTGTATATGCAGTCTCTGGGGGAGATCGTGAAGCGGTTCGGGGTGTGTTGTCACCAATATGCTGATGACACACAGCTGTACCTCTCTTTTTCAATGGACCCGGGTCCTGTCGTCTCGATACTTTCCCAGTGTCTGGAGGCCGTGGCGGATTGGATGAGGCAGAGCAGACTGAAGCTGAACCCAGACAAGACGGAGGTGATGGTAGTGGGGAGGACGAAGGAGGTGTTGGCTCCTCCAATTGCGGGGGGTCTGCCCTCCAGTTTCCCAGCAGGTTCAGAGTCTGGGGGTGATTTTGGATGCGGACCTCTGCCTGGATCGGCAGGTGGAGGCGGTGGCTAAAGCCGCCTTCCGCCAGCTGTATCTGGTGCGGAGGCTGTGCCCATACATCTCCAGACCCGACCTGGCCACTCTCATCCATGCCTTCGTTACCTCGAGGCTTGACTACTGCAACACGCTCTACGTGGGGCTTCCCTTGATATTGGTTCGGAGGTTGCAGCTGGTACAGAATGCAGCAGCCCGTCTCCTTACGGGGACAAGTCGCCATGAGTACATTATCCCAGTGCTCCGTTCTCTGCACTGGATGCCTATTGCGTACCGAGCCAAGTTCACGGTGCTAGTATTGATAAACAAAGCCCTATATGGTCTCGGCCCCTCTTATCTCAGGGACCGCCTCGCCTTCCGTGACTCAGGATGAACCCTCCAATCCACCGGGGTGCCTATCTGGGGGTCCCCCATGTAAGGCGGGGGGCCACCATGGAGAGGGTGTTCTCGGTGGTCAGGCCACGGTTGTGGAACGCCCTTCTGAAGGAAGCCCACCTGGCCCCGGGTCTGCTCGCCTTTCGGCGGGCATGCAAGACTTGGCTGTTCGCCCAGGCCTTTGGAGGGGAGAGGGGGAGGGGTAAATGTGGGAGATTGGTGGGGTGGGGAATTTGGGGAATTGGAGGGTAGGGTGAGGGTTGGGGGTTTTAAAATTATTTTTAAACTGATGTCGGTTTTAATGTATTTTATTGTTTTACTGCATTGTTAGCCACCCTGAGATGCCATGGGCATGAGGGGGCGGCATAGAAATGTCAATAAATTAATTAATTAATTAAATAAAAAGAAGCCAGGACTCTGAGGAACAGCAGCAGCCAGGCAGTGAGTAAGCAAAACCCCTCTGCCCACCTCCCTCCGTTACCCTAAAGCTCATTGGAGTGGTACCATCCCTGTGGCACTGTAGCTTTTAAGTAATCCGGAAATCTGTAACAGGTAAGGTATTTACGGATTAAACCAGAACTGCCATTTTTGGGCACACCCATCCCTAGTGTTTTATAATCTCTTCTAGTATCTTCACAGATATTGAAGTCAGGGTGACTGGTCTGTAATTTCCCTGTTCCTCCTTTTTCGACTTGAGGGAAAGGGGGTGGGTGGGCCACTAAGACACATTGGGCCAGAGATCAGCTGAGGCCCAGCAAAGTTAGACTGGGGCGTAGCTTAGACCCAAATTTCTGGCCCAACAGGCCTCTAGACTCTCTTGCAAATACCAGTCTCTAGAATTGCTGTGGATAAAGATTCTGTAAAAACAAAATTCTCTGCCACATCTGCCAAAAGTTCTTTACTGTTTCCTGGATTCCTTGTATATCTTTCATGCTTCACCACTAATGATAGCTCGTATGCTAAATTCTCCAATAGCTATTACTTCCCATACTTGAAGTGCATTCTCCAACTGCCTACACACATCAGGCCAAATACAGAGTGAATACAGATGGTTTTTAGATCTAGGAAATATGCCATCCTGGATTAGATGATCCTTTACAAAACTCTCTAGCAAGGCCGGGGCCCAAATTCTTCTTGTGAGAGGGCTCACAATGTGCTAAAATCAATAGGAATACCCTGGGAGCCCTGTCACAAGAAGCACATTGTTGTGACACATTTGATACACCAGGGGGTGGGGTGAACAGCTGGCTGCTATGTGACATGTTCTTGGAATTTTTTGCAGAGCTGTCTTACCCCCAACTACGGTAAGGCTGCCCAAGGCGGAGCTACAATTGTGGAGGTGTTGTGCTTGCCCCGCCACATGGAGAGAACTGCTCTGAGGCTGTGAGTGGCAGGAACTGTCACCTGTTGGGTGTGGCCACATCACGGCTGGGGTGGAATCTCCATCAGGCCAGGGAAGGGCGATGAGGCAGGGCTGGGCGCCTGCTCATGTGACTGGTGCCGTAACCCACCCTGGCCATGGTAGCAGCTGTGAGAGTGGCCCAGCTGCTTCAGTAGCCCCGCAGTATGGTGGCCACACTTGCACGTCACAGGGCTGTGCGAGGATTGGGCCTTCACTGCTCATGTGGCCTCACCATGCTTTAGTACCTTCTTAAATCAGACAATCACTGGGTATGCTAGTTTGCAAGACCCAGCCCTCGAAACTTAGCACTGCTTCCTTGGTACAAAATTTGCAAAACAAGGGCAAAATCTGAGTTTGCTAAACATAAATTAATGGAGCAATGCAGAATCTGCAGGATCCTTGGTTTATTCAGTTTAAACATCAATTTAGGTGTAGAAAAGCTGGGTATCTTTTTTTCCTTTGTACAGCAGCAGAAAAACAACAAATAGCATATTGGAATTCATCTTGTAATACAACTTGGTTTGCTGTATTTTGTCTCTGAAGTTATGGAAGCAAAGCCTCTTTAATAATAAGTAACTGTTCGGTGGGGTGTTGGTTTTTTTTGTTTTGTTTTTAACGTATGCAGTACGTAGCTGGCCACTAGAAACAAACAAACAAACCTTCAGCTTCCCCTCCCCCACATATATCAAATGTGTCATAACAATGTGCTAAAATCAATAGGAATAAATCTGCCACATCCTTGTGTTCTATTTCCAATGCAATGTTACCGTGAAGTAATAACAGAGCAAAAAGGACAATCGACATGGTATTACCAAACCCCACAATTTCATCAAGAAGTCCAGTGATACCAAATTACAGCCTTTCTAAATTAAATCATCCAAAGGTTTGACTCTATTGATCAAAATGCTAGACTTTCATGTCATCTTCCTTCCCACACAGGCTTTGCAAACAAAGGTTTCAAGATGTAACAGCCACAATAAATCATGCACTGTTACTAGTGACATCAGGTTCAAGGCAGTGAAAAAGACACTTTCTTGGCATCAAACCTGTCGAATCACAAGAAGAGCTTTGTTCTATTTATTATTATTATTAATTATTTTTTATATAGCACCGGCAGTATACCTGGCACTGTACAATCAGTAGCTATAGACAAGGCCCTACCCCAAAGGGCTTACAATCTAAAAGACACAAGGAAGGGGGAGACGAGGGAGAGGTGAACATCAGGAGAGACAAGGATACATTCATGAGGTTGAGAAAATGCAGGTGCACATGCTTAACATAGTTAGAGGGAAGAGATTTGGAGGGAGGGAGGGAAGAGGATGCAATTTCACTCATGATGAGTCTTTGACTCATGACCAGGGAAAGCCTGACAGAAGAGGTAGGTTTCCAGGAGGAATTTGAAAGTTGGGAGGAGGGAGGGAGCAGAACAAATGTATCCAGGGAACGAGTTCTAAGCATAGGGGGCAGCAAGAGAGAAGGGGCGAAGATGTTTAGAGGAGCAGGGGAGTCACAAGCATACGTTGTTTGGTCATAAGAAAGTAGGTGGCAAAGAGGTTGTTAATCAGGAGAATCAGCCAGAGTCAGTAACTCCTGCCCTTGCATCTGTTCAGACAAGCACAAAGTTAGTCTTGCACATGTTAATAGAAGTACAAACCTTATACTTGTGTGAACAAAAGCAAGAGTATAAGGAGTTAAGGTATTATTGCCCTTGGTTAGGTATTTATTTATTTATTCATTCATTCAGAGACTTACAGCATATAAAAACAGCTAAAAAACTCCTTAACCCCATAAGAGCTCTTCACCCAATCCCCCATGCATGCACTCATCCCACTCAACCCTATCCCTGACTGAAAAACATTTGGTCAAACAAAAAGGTCTTCCATCATTTCTGGAAGATGAGCAGGCTCAGACTGAATCTCCAAGGAGAGACAGTTCCATAATTGTGCAGCAGCCACTGAGAACGCCTCTTTGGATATTTTTAGTTTAGCCTCATTTCTCCTGGATTTCAGAGTCCTAGAGAAACAAACTCGCATGCCGGGGATCGAGGTGGGGGTTAGACATTCACCCCCTCTACCGGAAGTTGACCAGGTGCCATTGGAAACAGCAGACACCCGAGAACTCGTGTATGCTTGGAGACTCAGACTTGCAAAACCTTGATATCAGGGTTTAAGAGGAATCTTTGTTGAGATTCACAAAAAAGACATTTTAAAGTGTCTTCAAACAACTTTCAAAAATGCCTGCATGTTTTGACCAAAGTCATCCTCCGGACTTGATGAAAAAGCATACTGTATATGCATGGCATGTTTCAAAGATATGATTCTAATGATAATAGAATATCTTTTGGATCTTAAGAATAATGTCAAAAATGGATCATCTTGTAGCATTGTAGCATCTTAAACAAGATGCTACAACACACAGCCACCCAGGAGCCATTCATCCAACTGCTCATCTGACGATGGTGCGGAGGGATGCACACTCCTGTGAGCCAGGCAGCACCCACTCATGGTGCAATGCTGAGAAATCCAGAGTGCAGGGAAAGCCAAAAAAGTTTGTGGCAACAGGTGCCCATGCATCCCTTGCCCATTTGAACTGGGGTGACCACCCACACCAGCAGACATGTCCTGTTCATAAGCATTGTGGGTGAGAGAGACAGCCTTCGTAAGTCACTAGAACTAGTCACAAGCGCTGGGGAGCCCAGTTCCCCAGCGCGAGTCACGACTCAATTTCAAGGCCAGCCCGGCGTGTTTCTTCCTCCCCCGAGTTCCATGGCAGGGGAGTGTAAGGCGGCGGCTGCAGTGGCCACACTGGGAGCTAACTGTTAGAATTCCTCCCCACGCACTCCACCTGAGTGACTGCTTGCACTCAATGCTGACGTTTTCACCAAAGTCATCCTCTGGGCTTGATGAGAAAGCATATTGGAGCTTAACGAACACATTTGTATATACATGACACGCTACAAAAGTTATTATACTGATCTAATAATAATAATGATAGAATGATATCTTTTGAATCTTAATAATATTTTTAAGCCACTATAGGGTCTTGTGGATCCTAACAAGGATTTTTCTTATTGATCAGTTTCTTAGGGACTTTGTTCTTTGTATGGTATACACACTAACTGATGTAATGAGATTCGTTTTGGTCTACTACACAGTTCTTTTTCACTGCAGTACAATTTCATTATATCATAATACTACTATTGGCACTGATCCATTTTTCTTTTTATGTATTTCTGATAAACACAAACACACAGTGGTGCTAAAAAGCTTTTTTAAAATGAACCAGATTTCATTGTAATAGCTGCAGTAAAATGTACAGTGTTGCTGCCAGACAGAACTCGATAACCATTGTGTTGGATTTAGGATATAAATATCATATAAACTAAAGTCTTCATAAGTAAATGAAATATAGCAAAAGAAAAGACTGTTTCAGTTGAAAATCTCTGGGATTTCTAGCTACTCCATGTGCCAGAATGGTGAAAGACAGAGCTGCTTCAGGGGCTGTTCCAACTTTTGAACCCTTCTGCTTCAGAACTGCTGCTTTTCACATTTGATCACTACCCCAATATGCCTTTGTTTCAAGGGGTTGCACAGGAGAGCAGTTTACTCCTCGGGTACAATCCTGATTCACTGAAGTCAATGGGTGTTTTTACACACACACATTTCTCCTGGATGTTTGCTGTAACATCCAGAACTTTCTGTGTGTCTAAATCACTCACCCAGATCTTAAACATCCGGATCTTTGAACTTCTGCATGAAACTTCTCCCAGAACCTTTGTGTGTAAAAGGTTCTCCTGGTAAACTGCTTTGCTCCAGGCAGCTGTGGTGACTTGGTTTCCATGGCAGCCTGTCAGGTTTACAGCTGCGGCTACTTTAGGCTGCCTCAGGGCAGTGTTTGTATGAAGAATGCATCCAGGAACTGCCTCAGGGCAGTATGTGTGTGAAAAATGAATCCAGAACTTACTTGTGTACTTGTAAGCCCAGAAGATTGAAACATCTGGAACTTTAATGTGTGTCTAAAAATGCCCAATATCTCATCTCCCACTGACTTTGGAGCGGGAAAGTCGTACCCTTTACATCTAACTATTGATTGTACAGCACCAGGTACACCACTGGCACTATATCAATGTATTATTATTATTATTATTATTTTATTATAGTGGTGTGAAAGGGCACAGAATCTATCCCTAAGCATGTAAACTTAGCTTAAATCTAAAGAAATTTAATCCTCTGTTTGTATAGAAGCACCATAAAGGAACAACAACCACCACAAAATCTAAATAATTTATAACAAGTGTAATCTAGTTTGGGGCTCCAAATACTGGACGAAGCCATGGGGTATTATTGCAGGCAGCATTAAAGTTGCCTTAACTGTGGGTTTCTATAGCTCAGCATGTTTTGATTTATTAGAACACTAATTGCATTTCCATGGGTTATAACACTTGGGTTTGGGAATTATTGCACTATCTCTTAAATGCCCGCACAACCATCTCTGTAACATGATATACTCATTGCCTTAACATAGGGTGTTAACAAACAGGACAATAGCCCACTGGAGTCTGAGTTGGGTCTGTGCATCCCCTACTCACATGCTTAGTGTGTAGAGCCTAATATATGGGCAGCCCCCCTGCGTGTACTTCTTGTGCAGCCTCCACTCACAGGCTAGTGTGACGGGCAGGTATTCCCTGCCACGCTCCACCCACGAATCCCCCCTTCTCAGTATCCACCCCATCATGACTCACAACCGCGGTGAACCATGGGAAGAAGCAGCTGCCCCAGCTGTTTCTTCTGAACTGTGACTCCAGGAGGCAGTCCAGTGCCTGCTATCCCTGTCCACCCCTGGAGTTTCATACCCGGGTTTATTACCTGCAAGGAGTAGCACTTGGTGAATGGAACTAATCTGTTGCTTACTATGCACATAATGCAGAATTTCATGAGCATATTGCATATTTTATTGAATGCCTATAGTGAAAATTGAAAATGAAAGTAAAAAATGAAATCAAAAGCAATCAGTCTTCATATGTTGTCATCCGGTTTCTTGCATCCACACTTCACAGCAATGTACTGGCAGGAATCAGAACACAGTTTTATTGGGGTCAGGCCAAACTTAGTGTTGGAATACCTCTTGGTTCACATAAAACCACCAGTCAAACATGCACCTCTTATACTCTTGCTCTATCATCTTCAGTAACACCATACAGTGTGGGCAGAAAACATCCCCGCTTGTGAAGATGCTCTGCACTTCTCTGAGTGTCGAAGCCCCATAAAGAGCACTTCACATTCCCTGTACCCTGAGTCACTCGTTTCCCCGAAGAGATTCATCTCTACGATCTGATCGAGGCACTCCAGGTGGCTCCACAAGTATCCTCTCGCTGTTATCAGGACAGTGATGAGAAAAAACAGCAGGGAAGGTCCAGCCTCCATTAGTGGTTGCCTTCTGGCAGTGCACAAATGTCAAGAAAAGTCATGATCTCATTTCCATCCCACTCTCTCATCTCATCTGAGGCTCCCACACTTTCATTCTGCTGAACTTGGAAGTGCAGCAGAGTTCCACACAATGAGGTCCTATGTATGCATGGTGGAGTGCAGACACTGCAAATGTGCCACCCTATGAGCACATAGGCTGCCTCGGGAGATGGGTCTGACAGTTCTCTGCTGCACATCATGCCTCACCCAAATGTCAGCAAGGCCAGGGTACTGATCATCCCTCAACATCTCTGGCCTGGAAAGCCAGACCTGCCACAACACCCACAGAAGAAGTCCATTCTCCTGTCCCGGGATAACTGACAAGCAGCAGTAATATTCTATGGTGTTATGATCCCTCATTCTTGTTACAAACAAAAACTATCACTTTTCAAAGATAAGGCATTATGAGCAGGGACCCGAGTTGACTGCATTGCTGCAATTTGCAGTAATTTTTGCAGAATCAGCCAATCCTCACAGAATCCTCGCAGAATCAGCCAATCCTGACCATGACCCGAGGGTAAATAGGCCCCTGGGAGATGAATTGTGGGTGGGTGGGGTCTGAAGGCCCTATGTTTGCGTGAGGGAGGTGCTGAAATTCCAGAGGATTTGAGTTGTGTTTGATTAGCAAAGTTGTGATTCTGTGTCAAACCTATTGCAAATTTGCTTCCCAGCATGCATAGTTGTGCAAATCAAGTTAATTATGCAAATATTAATGCTCGTGGTGAATGCCCCTGAGTGGGGGTCCACCTAACCATTTCTCTAATTTCTTTGTGGGTCGCCCTCCTTCCTGCTCCAAGACAATCCACGTCTCGGCTTACAATTGGGGCCACCGGCTCCAGTGCTTTCCAAGCGGGATTATACAGGGCTTCAAGAATGGCGTCTCTAGGCAGATTGGGCTCTTTCTTAGGGAACAGTATGGACTCCACCCCAGGTAGATCTTCGACTCGCACGGCGGCTACCAAGCCTTTGTGCAAGTCGAGTTCTCCCTGCAGCTTTTCTATTGCTGCCTCACAGGTGTCATGGCTCACTGCGACTTTAGCAGTCTGGGTTTGCTCTGCCAGGAAGCGAGCTGCTGACTGGGCTTGCCCTAGCTGTTCCTGTGCTCCCTCTAACTCCCTCTCTGCCTGCTCTGCCCTGGACAGTGCCACAGTGTACTCCTCCTGGGCTTTCCTCAGGAAGGAAGTTAAATTCCACTTTTCGGCTACCAGCTCGCTCTTGTCTCTCTCCAGCTCCTTACACCAAGCCTCCTATTTCTCCACCTTCTTTCCTTCTTTCCCAGCTCTTTCCCCCTCTGCCTCACATTTCTGCCTAGTTTCCCTAAGCAGATCCCACAAGTCCCCACGAGCACGCCACAGAGCCCAGGCTGTGCAGACATCCCTTTTACTGCCTTTGGGCTTAAACTTCTATCAGTAACCATCATATGTTCTGCTAACTGATGTCACCAGGTCCTCAGTTTTAAAGCATCCTGGCTTCCATGGGAATTCCCCATTTTCCGCTGCCCACTTCTCTAATCTAATTGTCCCAGGCTCCTGGTGCAACATTTCCTCTACCTCCCAGGTATTAATTGCTTCCCCAGAGTCTATTCTAGTGTATCCCTCCTGTACCACCTCTGCATTCCAGTAATACACCCCCCAGGTGGCTGACACAGTCCCACCCCAACATAGTTTTATCAATCGGGGGAACCACACTAGGATCCCCAGACATAAGGCTGTCCAGGCCACTCCCAGAAGTTTGAATGTCCCCCCACCCGACATTACAGGTGAGAGACCCCAATATCCCCAGGGCTGCGCCGGCAGCTGCACCTGCGCCCCCTGAGACCACAACTGTCCCAACATTTTACTCCCAATTCAAGACCACCCGCACACTCCCGGGTGGGACCACAAGTCTCTCAAGACCACCTGCTTACACATGGGTGGGACCACAAGTCTCTATTAATTCCACAGACCTTGGACTGCCTTTAGCAATCCCAAATCTATTTCCAAGTTGCTCCAAACTTGTCTTCCACAAGTTCAGGACCAAAACACAGATCCCTGGACTGCCTCTGCAATCCAAGATCAAATTCCTCTACTATCCTGGGGACGCTTTATACAGCCCCGAGATCCACAACCCACTGCCCCAGACAATTCCTCCCTAACAACCCAGACCCCGAATCCTTAAATCCACAGGTCCAGAGAGGAGAAAGGAGATAGAAAATGACACAGGAAAGAGATAGAAATATTGGGGTTTCGGCTGGCTGCAGCTACGTATGCCTCCATGGACAATCCTGCGTGGATTACCACGTGCTTGCCCACATTATCCACCAATCTGTTAACAGGAGACCCCCTCCCACTCATGACTATTGTGGGGTGGGTACCCCATATCCACCGTTCCTTAAACTTTTGGGGGAATTAGCTTAATGACTTAAGCTGGGGTCTCCACGTGTTCAAAAGGATCAAGCTGAGGACAGTACGTGCTACAGGCAGTTTATGTACCCTCCCCAAATAGAAAGAGAGAGAGAGAGAGAGAGACAGGTGTCCAATAACAAGTTTATTGCTCTACAGAATAGAGAAACACAGCCCCGGTCTGGCTGGTGAGATTTAAAAGGGGAAAATACAAACAGCTTGCAGGGAGTAAGGTAGGAGAAGGAAGTGTCGGCTCAGCAATGGGGAGCGAGAGAACGCAAATGAGGGAGAGAGAGGGGGGGTAAGAGAGGGCTTCCCCAGTTGGCTGGGAACATCTGGACCTGTGGTTACCTTTCCTTGTCTGTTGAGATGGGACAGGCGGCCCATGGATCCAGCGGAGTTCGGGGGATGGAGGAAAAAAGTAGGGGCAGACCAAAGTCTGGGAGATCTCTCAACTCAGACATGCACAGAGTGACCTGCACGTATCTGGGTCCCAAGATTTCTCAGCCGTTGAGGGGAAAACAAGGGGCAGTTAATGGGTGCTAAACAAAGGGTTTGGGGAGGCTACGAAGGGTCGTTGGGGGTACTCAATGGGTTAACGAGGGGAGAAGTCACAACTTTTGCTTCCATTACAAAGGTGACTCCAAGATATGCAAAAGATCTCTTTGACACACAGGGAAACTGTAAACAAAAAGTGAAGGGAGGGAAGGAAGGGCTAATGACAGACTTCAGGATACAATAAGTGTGTGTCTGGTTTCTCTTGGGGAATACGGAGATAGGACGTTGCTGCTCTGAGTCATGGCTACCAGTCCTTTGTCACAACAGGGTGAGCCCCCTCTCCTTAATGACTCCATTCTTTACTCGGAGGGCTCTCCCTTCCAGTCTTTTTCTCAACTTGAGGCTGGTATTTTTCCATGAGTGGTCCCTTTTGGCTAGGAGTTAGGGTGGTTGGGCCTGATCCTTATTTTCCATGCCCCCCCCCCCCTTGCATCCAGTGTGGGGAGACTATCTTTTCCCCAAGCCTCTTTGCCCTTGGTTACCTCTGGGGGCTTTGCTGACCCCCGGGTCCAAGTTAGTTGGCTATCACCACAAAGGGGGAGGGGTACATCCGTTCTGGGGGCGGGGAACAGAGGTCCTGGCTAACACCTCTGCCAATTAGTTCCAGAGAATCAGTGCCCCTGTTCTTTGATGAACTGAACTAAGTGAAGCAGTGTATAGCTGGAGAGATCCGGGAAGTGTTGTGTTGGCACATCAACCGGAATGGTCACCCCAACACAACTTCAGTAACTTTTACATGATTAAAAGTTTAAGAATTTTTTGGTAACAAATAAGGCCTTTCAAAATGTATCTTTACTGTGACTGTGTTTCCTTCTGCCCTATCCACCTGCACCAGGCCAGCTCTTCCCTCATTGTGTCCCATCCACCCTGCTCATTGCCCAGCAGGTGGCTTTTCCCAGTAGGGATCCTTATATCCTTGCCTCTCAGCAAGCTTCAGTTGCCCTTCTGCAGGTTCGATTTTCCCCAGTATGGTCTGTTGATGCCAAAGGTAGGCAAGTGCACAGTGCTGAAATAGGACCCAACTCCACTGTATGGTGTGTCCCACGATCCTGGACACTGAGTGAGTGAGAGCCTTTCTCTTCCATGGCAATACATCGTCAATGACAGCAGTAGGCTTGAATCTGCTGAATCAGCCAGTCCCCATGACCATCCCCTTAGCACCAGGAAGACTGCCTTCCCTCCCTGGAATCCACCCCTCCTGTCCATTGCCTGGCTGATGGTTATTCCTGGTGGAGTTCCTATTGCCCTTCCTTTAGCATATGGCTGACAGCTTTTCCCTGTGTGTGTTCCCTACTGCCGACTGCCAGCTTTACCTGTGTGTTTCCCATTGTCATTTGACCAGCTCTCTCTTCATACATATAGCTGTGTAGCTACTCCAAGAATGATCAGTTTCTGCATGGAAGGATAAATTAAGCCTCGTTCCAATTTAGGGGTAATCCTTCACTATTAAAGTCAATGGGAAGTTTTCCCATTTACTTCAGTGGGTGGAGGATTGTGTCCTTAATTTCTTAAAAGTTTCTGGTAAGGGAATTTATCAAAAACAATTTTTTTAAACACTTAAATGATGTCCTTTGTTTTCTTGTATTCACTATTTTCTGAACCCAGAGAGAGAGAGAGATCTAAAAGACTGGGAAAGGGTTTAACTTGTCCTATTGTGAAAAAACTGATAATTCTTGTAGCGTAGATAAAAGGGCAAATCTTGTCATGAGGGTGAAACTAGTTTCTTGTGTCCACTATTTTCTAAACCTGGAGAGAGAGTTCTAACTGGTCAGAAAATAGCCTAATTTATCCTACTGTGAAAAAACTGATAATTTCTGTAGTGTAGATAAAAGGGGAAAACCCTCTTGTCATGAGGGTGAAACTAGTTAAGAGACTTGAGGCAAAAATTAGGAGTCCTACATGGCCAGTTATCAGTAGTGATTAATACTTAATTGTTCCAGCATTAATGTCTTTTGCTTTTAACATAGGTGAGTGTAACAGAGAGCCTGCAGAGCGCTATGCCCCTTTAAGACTTCCTGTGGCAACCGTCGTTAAGGGCTGCATAAAATGGCGGACAGACTTTAGATTGTTGCCGGGGTCAAATTTTCCATTGAAGTCAATGGGAAAGATTTCCCATTGACTTCAATTGGGAAAGAACCGAACTGAAAAAAAGGAACCAAACTTTGTTACAACCGAAACAAAAAACCCACAATGAAACAACCACAACAAAAACACCCTGTGTCCCACCCCTAGGATCTATGTACATGTACATGTGCTGTTGTATGTAGAGACTTACTTACTGCATGTAGGATCATTACCCCTTGTTTTATGGAAGGGTGAACGCTCATACATTGGCGTTCCCGCTAATTCCTTGAGTAACTCTGGGGTGCCCCTAGTGCACAGAGGAACCCCCAGTGACAGCAAGGTAAACAGGAAAAAGTGCAGATGGCACTAACTACAATAGGTTAGTAAAGGCTAGGCAGGAGTGGGAGGAACATTAAAATAACCTGGAAAATCTGAATAATTGTACAAGATAGCAGATAACGTTCCACATAGGGAAGTACAAGCTTTTTAATATCTGGCCAAATTGCATATGAACAGCTTTTGTCCTCTGTTACATATAAACATTCCTGGTTTGTGAATTACTTGTAATCCTCCAGGAAAACGCATTTAGTTATTGTGGGCAGGATAATTAAGACATGTCCTCAACGTGCAGTAGTGATCAGGAAAGCTAATAAGATCTTAGTCTTTTATCAGCAAAGGGCTAAAGAATAAATGAAAAAGATATTACTGTGCCATTATACGTGCGGCTGTTCTGTTGTCACCCTGAATACTGCATTTTTAGTCATAAGATTCCATTACTTTGTAAAGCACCAGGTACATTGCTGTCACTATATAAATGCTTGCTAATAATAATAATAAGTTCTGAAAGAGAAAAAAGGTATAGCAGAAACACAGGTGACCAAAAAAGGACAACAGAAATAATTAATCAGAAGTAGGGAGGAATCCATGCAGGAAGAGATTAAAAAGTCCAGGATTATTTAAATAGGAAAGAATAAAGATAAGAGTCAATATGCTAGAGTTAAGTAGAACAACAGATGACAAGGAAGGCTGATTAGATGCTCCTGTTTATCCTTCCCTAGAATACAAGGATACGGGAGTTTTCTGCATAATTAAAGGGTAGTTTTAAAATGCACAGGAGGAATATTTTTTCCAGTGATGAAAAATTAACTTGTGGAACTCACTGATGCAAGAAATTGAGGTAACTAGGTTATTATTATTCAAGAATGGATTACAACGCAGGCTGTCTGAATACATAAGGAGTATGCTGCAGTTATATTGGCTAGGGTAAAATTACAGAAGCCATCAATGCTCAGGATTCCATGGGAAAACTGATAATAATTACTAAGAGGTGGAGATAGAGTAAGGAAGTATTGGGAAAAAGATAGAAAATAAAATTGACAAAAATTTAATGCCACTATATAAATCCATGGTGCACCAACAGCATGAATCCTATGTGTAATTCTGGTTGCCCCATCTCAAAAAAGACATTGTAGATCTGGAAAAGGCACAGAAAGTGGCAAAGGTATGGAATAGCTTCTGTATAAAGAGAGACTCAATAGGTTAGAGCTGCTCAGCTTAGGAGAGATGGCAGATGGGGGGAAGGCAAATCATGAGTGGTGTGTGGAGCAACTAAGCAGGGAACTGTTGTTTATGCTTTCTTAAAATAATAGACCTAGCAGACACTGTAAAATTAACTGGCTGTAGATTTAAAGCAAATAAAGGAAGTACTATTTCACTTAGTGTTGAGTTAACCTATGGAATTCATTGCCAGAAGATATTATGAAGGCCAATAGCATAAGTGGGTTTAAAAGAGAGAGAATTGGATCGCTCAATAAATAGCTATTTATTAGTTAAGTTGGTTAGAGGCTAGTTCGATAAATAGCTGTTTATTAGCCAAGTTGGTTAAGTTATGAGACCTCTGACTGTCAAGAGGTGGGAATGAACAGCAGGGAATGGATCACTCCATTATGACCTGTTATTCACTTCTCTGAAGTAAGCAAAGTTGGCCACCATTGAAAGCATAATGCTGGACTAGATGGATGTACTTAAGACTCTTCGCCATTTGGCATTATGAAAAAACTTTATGCTAAGACACTACTATGATTATTTACTTGAATTATTATTTATTTTACTTGTCATGTATATAGTGCTTTTTTTGTGTTCAAATCTTTGGAATCCTTATGAAGTCCAAAGGGGTTTTGTCACCTGTAGCCACCAGCAACATAAGTGGTCCTACTGTTCTGTCAGCAGCCAGAGAAGTAGCCTGAGGATGGCATCCTCCAGCAGAAAGCAAGCCGGTACCTCCATAGCCCCAACAACTCAGGGTAGCTCCACCTGCCAGGATTGTGCCGGTGCACAGGTAGGGTTGGTTCCCCTGCCCAGTAGACAGCTATGCCCTAGCCAATCGGAAGCAGCTCTGATACCCAGAAGGCAGGACAGGAAGTGCCCAGGATTCCCAACATAAGGAGAAGAGGCCTAGCACAAAGTGGCTTACTAATTGGTCCCTTCCAGGTACAGCCTCCCTTGCCTTCACTCTGTAATACACCCCCCCCCCTTGCTTTGCATCCAAACTCCTGCTCCCCACTTCACTCCTGATCGCTGCTTTCATTCGTCCCTTTGACTCCAGTGCTCCTGCTACCTGACTCCCAACTTCTGACCTATGCTCTGCCTGACCCTTTGACCAAGATGCTCATGCTTCCTGACCTACGCTCTGTCTAATAGGGTGAGTCCTGCATACAAGGGCTCTGTGCTGGCTAGGCAGCTACAGTTCACAGGGGCTTAAAAAACTGCCAGGCTGGGAGCATGCTCAGTGAGGTCTGTAAGGCTCTTGGGAGTCTAAGTACTGAAGCATACTCAGTTAGGCTCCTACTTACAAAATCTGGCAAAGTAGCTAGACATGCTCGGTCTGTCCCATTTGAACTGAGTATGCTCAGACCCTACCTAAGGGCTGAGCTCAGTCTACAGAGACTGTTTTTAGATAGTCACACAAAGAAGTTCTTACAGTATCATAACAAAAATGTTTTAGATCTTTACTAAAATGTTCTATGAATTATTTGTGTAAACAGATCTTCTAAAAAACAGCCTAAAACTAGAGCTACTCTGAATAGGCCTTCCGGGTACTTGGACTGAGTTCCAAAGTTCTGAATACCCGGTCCGAGTGCTTGGCCGGACTTCAGAACTTTGTCCAAGTACCCAGAATTCGGAACTCGGGACTTCGAAACTTCAGAACTCGAATCACGGAAACCGAAACTACTCAGCTCCGAGTGTACCCACTTTAAAATCATTATGCCAACCAAGCAGTGCCCAGAAAAGCAGGCTAGCAAGAGTGGGACAATCGCTCAACAAGACAAACCCACCACAAAAGTCCAACCGTGGGCAGAAATCCCCCCCCAAAACCCAGCAGTAGTGTACCCAAAGTATGGCCCACCATCACCAGTGCACCCACTTTAAAATCATTATGCCAACCAAGCTCTCTAGGGTGCTGCAAACTTGCCAACAGGCAGTGCAAACAGCCTGCAGCAGCAGGCAGCACCCAAACATTTAGTATATTTTACACTGGTGGCAACCCCTGTCATTGCCCCTAGTACATTATTATTAATTATTATTATTATTTATTATTATTAAAAGCATTTATCTAGTGCCAGCGATGTACCTGGCGCTTTACAAAGAATAAGATAGACACGGTCCCTGCCCAAGAGCTTACACTCTAAAGAGTACATGGACAGCCCAGGCCAGGAGAAGTGGACCTAGGCAGAGAACCCTCTGGTCTTCATGGTGCCTGCCAAGCAGCAGGTGGTAGCAGTGTGGCACCCACTTATTTTTTAAAAAAATAAAAAAAAAATTGTGGCATGGCACTGGAAACAACTAACCCTTCTCCCCCAGCATTGCCCCTATGCAGTAAGTGGTTGTCTTAGAAGCTCTCACCATTTTGTGTACATAGCAGCCATCTTGGTGATATTGGTGGCCATTTTGAAAGATACAGTCCTTTTATGTCTGGTGGCCATTTTGGGAAGCCTTTCTTTGTGTATGGACAATTTAGCAGAGACTTATACTCAAGTTAAGTTGTTGAGGCAAGATAACTAGCGGGTTGCTGGAATGAAAAATACCAGGCCATGATTAGGATCTGGTATGGGAACAGATCAATGACCCCATGCTGACAGAGTGCCGTAAACAAATTGTAAGGATAAACAATCAATTGGTGTGGCCAGACACCGTTAATCAGACACCTGAATTGGAAATTCAAGGTGATGTTCTGTGGAGAATAGGGAAACCAAAGCACAGAGATGAACTGATTGAGCCAATCATGGTCCCAAGATCGGCTCAAGAAACCTTCCTCCGATTAGCACATGATGTACCTATAGCAGGGCACCTGGTCGGGATAAGACTTTAGACTGGATTCTCCAGCATTTCTACTGGCCCGGAATACATAAACCCATGGACAATTACTGCTTATCATGCCCCAAGTGCCAAAAGACTATGTCCAAAGGTACTTTAAGGGTCCCTCTGGTGCTGCTCCCGCTAGTAATGAAACCCTTCAAAAGAATAGTGGTTGATTCGGTAGGTTCACTTGAACTTAGTACCAGAGGACACCTGGTCGTGGTCATGGTAGATTATGTTACCAAATATCTGAATTCAGTGTCCTTGAAACAAACTACCTCCGCTATTGTGGCTCATGAATTAATGGCCATGTTTTCTAGAGTAGGTATTCCTGATCAAGGACCAAATTTGATGGCCAAGGTTTTACACAACATGTGGACGTTCTTGCAGATACAGCCATGTTGTACATTGATCTATCACCCACAGACTGATGGCTTAGTAGAGCATTTTAATAGGACTTTGAAATCAATGATCTGGCACTTTGTTTATGATGCTCCTCGAGACTAGGATCGTTTTTTGCCCTATCTCCTGTTTGTGATATGAGAGGTACCACATGCATCCATGGGGTTCACCCCCTTTGAACTCTTATATGGGAGACAGTCAAATGGTCTACTTAATCTCATTAAGGATACTTGGTTGCAGAGGCCCTCCCCAACACAGAACGTTCTACATGTCATAGATATCCGTCAAAAAATTAAACATTGTGGTCCTTGCACTTGAGACAATGTATAAAAGGCCCAACAAAGACAACAGGAAAACTATAACAAGTTGGCCAGAGAATGGGTCTTCCAAGTGGGAGATAGGGTCTTACTAATGCTACCTAGGTAAGCCAGCAAGTTATATGCCTCTTGGCAAGGAGTCTTTGAAGTCCTCCGGAGAATAGGCTTGGTAGTCCATGATGTGGATTGTGGAGAACACAGAAAGAAATTCCTGCACGTAAATCTGTTAAAACGGTGGCATGGCAGAGAGACTCTGTATATTGCATCAATGGAGAAAGAAGAATTCCTTGGACTGAGCAACCCCTGATCCCAACAGAAGTCTCAGTAAGATCTAGTCAAAAATTTAACAGAGACCCAGAAACAAGATTTGAGATGTCTAATAGAAAGATATCTTGATGTCTTTTCAACTCTGCCAGGTTATATCTATATGTTTGTAATCTAGGGGCTGTTCCCAGATGACAAACATATAGGATTCTGGCAGGAGTGCAAGAACCCCTCCACCAAGAAATAAAGGAGTTTCTGAGCTGGGGCATTATTGAAAGATCCAGAATCCCATGGTGCAGTCCTGTTGTCCTCATACCAAAGCCAGATGGGTCAATTTATCCTTGTGTGGACTTTAGATACACAAGGATACAATTCTGTATCCGCTCTAGATGCGTACCCTATGCCACGGCTACAGGATCTTCTGGAACAACTGGGAGCTGCCTAGTATATCTCTACTTTGGATCTCACTAAAGGGTACTGGCAAATCCCTCTCTCAAGAGCCTCACAACCCCTTACTGCCTTTTCTACACCTGATGGACTATTCCATTTCCTCATAATGTCATTTGGATTACATGGGGCACTGGCTACTTTTCAACGACTCATTGGAAAAACCTTGGACAAACACAGAACCTATGCTATGACCTATTTGGATGAGGTTCTTATTTTTAGTAAAACTTGGAAAGACCATGTGACCCATTTAACAGCTGTATTGGACACCTTACAGGCTTCTTTGTTAGCAGCCAGTACCAAGAAATGCTGTTTGGGCCAGAAGGAGACCACCTTTTTGGGTTACTTTATTGACAAAGCCATTATCCGGCCACAGCATCGCCTGTGGCCCTAATCATGCTACGACTTGCCTGGACCCTGAAAGATTGTTCTTATGCTTTTTTGACGTTTTTAAGCCCCCCTCTTCCCTTGTCACATTTCATCATGCTACTAGAGAGACCCCAGAAATCTCTCACAAATCATGTTACCCTATAACATTTTAATACCTGTAATGTACAGCCCAATTATGTATAAGAAATATCTTTTTATTTGTCAAATAGAGAACATTTATTGAAAAATGAGTGACTAGAAATGTTTTTTTCACATTTCAAAACTTTGTGTAGCCTTGGCAGGGTGAAGTCAGAGAGAAATTCACAATATACGGGCTTGGGAGCTGAAGCAAAGAGGCATAAGGAGATAACAAGGACACGGGGGCAACTGAGATGGGACATCAGGGCAATTTGGATGCTGTCCTTATTTTTAGCAAAACTTGGGAAGACCATATGACCTATTTAACAGCTGTATTGGACACCTTATGGGCTTCTTTGTTAGCAGTCAGTCCCAAGAAATGCTGTTTGGGCCAGAACAAGATCAGATGGGAAAATAGAATGGGCAAAGATGGAAGCAACTGAGAAGTGATATGGACAGAGAAGCAAGCAAGAAAATATACCTAAAGCTCATAGTGACTGTGCAGTATATGATTCTTCTCGTGAAGCAAACGTGTAAATGTGATAATCACATATATTTTGTACAGAAATCAAACAAATAGAAACATGTCCCATTTGGGGGTTGATTGTAGAATTTAGCTAGGTTCTCTTGCCTCCCAAGAATTCAGGAAGGGATTCTTGGAGCACCCCACAGCAGAGAGGAGTTTGTCTGCACCCCTGTCCTTTGAGATTATGCACTTCAGAATGGTACAATATGCTCCTCCCTTTTTGGACTGGTGTGTAGAGAAGTGAGAAACATACAGGATTGGCCTACCTCCTGCATGGCTCACCCCATAATCTTTGGGATGAGTAACTCTTCTGCAGTTCCTGTTTCCCCAAAGTTCAGGGACTGTAACTGTCCTTGGCCTGCAGTCATGGGATCCAGGGAGGCTGATCCTTAAGTTGCACCTTTCTTGCCTGTACAGTTGCAGCAGTAGATCAAGAACAAGCCGGCTATTTCAGCACACATGAATGTGTTGCTATATATAAGCAGGAGATCTGTAACAGAGACAAATGCAGATTGTGTGATGCAGAGCTGCTGTTGCTATGGTGTCCTATTAAAGCAGCTAATGGTAGCAATAAGCCACATAAAGGAATAATGCATGTGTTTTAAAAGAATCTCATGCAGATATATAATATAGAATAACAGAATGTCAGAATTGGAAGGATCATCTAATCCAAACCCCTTGCTTGGATACAGGATGACCAGCTCTACAACATCCTTGACAGATGGCTGCCTAGCCTTTTTTAAAAAACCTCCAGGGACAGAGAGCCTACAGCCTCCCTAGGCAACTTGTTCCATTGCCAAACAGCTTTTACTCTTAGGAGGCTTTTCCTGATATCTAACTGAAATCTACCTTCCTATAATATCAACCCACTATTTCTACTCCTGCCCTCTGTAGTAATGCCATCTTCTTGGTGGCAGCTCTTTAGATATTTGAAGAATGCTATCATATCTCCCCTTAATCTTCACTTTGCTAAGCTAATCATACCCAGTTCCTTCAAGCTTTCCTCATAAGACTTACTTTCAAGATCCTTTATCATCTTTGGGTGAAAACAGATGTGAGGCACCTCCCTAGTCTGCTGAGGGTGGGAGCACAACTGCAGCCACCACTCCCCACGTTGGTGAGCAGCTCAGAACAAATGTGTGGGCTCCCCTGGATGGGCCAAAAACTGTCCCACTGTCCCCATGCCCCAGGTAGGGTGGAGAAACAAAACAAACATGCAGACAGGCACCCACTGGCCCTGCACAGTCCCAGCACCCTGCCCCATGCCATGACGTACAGACATGGGGAACTGTGGACAAAAGAAGCTGAAGCACCAGCTGCCGCCCACTCTCCACAGTACTCTGGGAGGGCGGAAGTTGGGGAAGTAGGCCCTGGCTGCTATACTGGACACAGGTGCCAGCCAGCCAGCCACAGGGGGAACCAGTTGCCACACACAGAAACGTGACTGCAGGGAGCAAAGGCACACTCCATGTTGAGCACAGGAAGAAAAGGGGAAAGCAGAAGGGAGAAATATTAAAGCAGCCCCTAAAAACCATCCCCCTGGCAGGTTGCCAGTCCAGGCCCTTCCACATGCCATCAACACCATGGATAAGAACATAAGAAGTGCCATACTGGGTCAGACCAATAGTCCTTCTAGCCCAGCATCTTATCTCCTCAGGGGCTTTGGAGAAGCACCCAACAGGTCACAATGGAGGATCCAATCCCTGTTGTTTCCCCCCAGCTCCTGTCATGTTCCCTGATCCTGTCTGGCCAATAGTTGCTAATGGACCTATCTTCCAGAAACTTGTCCAAACCTCTTTGAAACTCAGCTATAGTACTGGCCCTTACCACAGTCTCTGGCAGTAGATTCCACAACCCAATTATACGCCGAGTGAAAAAATATTTTCTTTTATTTGTTTTAAACTTGCCACCCATGAGTTTCATGGCGTGTCCCCTAGTTCTAGTACTAGTACTAGCTGAGAGGGTAAGTAACTGTTCCTTGTTTATTAGTTCCACACCACTCATGATTTTATAGACCTCTATCATATCGCCTCTAGTCATCTCTTCTCCAAACTGAAGAGCCCCAACCTACCAAGTTTCTCCTCATACAGAAGCCCTTCCATGCCCTTGATCATTTTTGCTGCCCTTCTCTGCACCTTTTCTAGTTCAGCGATGTCTTTTTTGAGATGATTCACACTGGTGGTCCATAGGGCAGAGCTCTAAGGGGGGGTCGCAGCAGCTTGGGGGTGGGAGTGGGGAACTCTGCTCCTCCATGAGATATCAAACACAGATAGGAAGTCCTGAAGTTCCAAGGGGAGTCAGAGAAGCTGGGGGCCAGGAAAGGGCTATTGCCCTTCCCTAGAGATCACTCACACTCAAAGTCCATAGGGCATAGTGTCAAGGGGGTCTCAGTAGCTGGGGGTGGGCATCCCCCTCCCCACAGATATCACTCACAGATAGGCACAAAGTTCCAAGGGGTCGCAGAAGCTGGGAGGAGAGGAGAGCATGCCCCCTCCCCTAGAGATCACTCACACAGGAAGTACAGAGCACAACGTTCCAAAGGGGTCACAGCAGCTGGGGGGTGAGGAGGAGGATGACACCCCCTCCCTCCTGGGTTTGCTGTCACTGGACATCCATGGGGTCAGCACAGCTGGAGGGGGGTGGAGGATGGAGAGGAAGTCCATTGCATACAGTTCCAAGAAAGGATCATGGCAGTGGGGTGTGGGGAACCCCGCTTTCTCTGCATACAGTCTCCATTGATACATGCCCCTCTGGAAGCCCCTCACCAGCATATGCTGAGTCACCATATAGAGGGGGTCAAAAGGATCCTCCCTTGTCAGAGCGAGTTGCACCTCCAGCCGTGTCCAGGTCATGGAATTATGGAACTCCCTTCCCCCAGAGGTTCAAGTGAGCCTGAGCCTGAGCATCTTCCAGAGGCGGTGCAAGACCTTGCTTTTTATTAAGGCATTTAGTGGGCAGGGATAGGGAATGGGAGGGTTTCTGGGGGGGTTGAGGTAGGATTGTGAGGGGGATTGGAGTAAGACATAGGGAGGTGGTATTGGGCAGTTTTGTGGAGGGCTGTGGGATGGTTGGGTTTTTGGGGGGGGGTGTATTCTGTTTTTATGATTTTTAATGTTTTTATATATGTTGTTCATTGCTCTGAGTCTTAGGGAAGAGCGGGATAAAAATGTAAATAAATTACCTTAATTAAGTGGCACTCAGCTGCAGTTGGCTCCCCATGCAGGTAGGGAATCATTGCCAGCCTTGTCAGGAGGTCCAGCTCCAGTATCCAATCAAGGCACTTGTGCAAGTCCCTTCACTCACAGCAGGGCACCAGTGAAGGAAAGAAGCAGAGAGGGACCCCCCTGATGCGAGACACAGGCAAAATTCAGGAAGCTCTGAATTCTCCTGGAAAGGTGTTCTCTCATCCACATCCCATAGTCCCATCGGCTCGGGGGGGATAGGGCAACACCCAGAAGCCCTTCTCAGCCACCCTCTCCTTGCAGTCCAGCCCCACCACACGTTAACCCAGCAGCTGCATATACAAGCTCATATACAAGCTCATGGTATGGACCCAGCCACCCATACCCAGCCATGACAGAAGCCCCTGCACATCCCCCCTCAGCCAAACATCAGCCAAAGTGTCAGGCACCCACCCACCCCCCAACTCCTCTGCACCCTACGCACCACCAGGCCCCAGGCCAAGGAATGGTCCTGGACACCTGCCATGGTGTCCCAGTCCACCATCAAGTACACAGAATGAACCTGGAATGGCAGAATGGGGGTCAAGAATGGCACAGATCTTAAAACAAGAGAAAAATATTTGTTATGTTTGCTAGATAAGGAAATACCTGAGTCAGTGGCAGCCATGGGAGAGCACAGCTCCCACAGAGCAATCCAGACAGAGACCTTGAGCATTTCAGGGGATCCACACACCTGACCACTTTGTTACAGGGGGTCCCTTCTGAAACCCCCCCTTTTCAACCTCCCCACCACCTCTGTGATAGATGTCGTGAGTGTGACCCTACATTGTTGCCCACAAGCCGCAGAGGAGCAAGAAGCACAGGGTCAGAACTGGCAGGTACAACCCATCCCTCTCCTCTGTTTGAGAACAGAAACAGATTCAGCTGTGGGGAAAATCTCATTTGGCTCTTGATTTCATGTTTTCCACAAGCTGCACCTGAGCAAGACGTGTAGGGCCAGCTCAGAGTGGCCAGGGTCAGAATTGGAATCTCAGCTCTGTGCATGGACTGTTCCAGTCAATACCTAGTCGTGCAGTCAGCCAGGTGATGGTGGGTTGGTGCTGTCACGGGGCACACCAACACTTCAGAGGCTCTGGTATGGGATCTGAAAGCACCCCACCCATCTGATAGAAATCCATGGAACATGAGCAGTGAGCTGCCCTCCAACTCCTCATCCATGCTGACGAATTCAACCAAGAGATCCAAGCAGCACAAGCCATCTGCTCTGCCTGGCATGAGCCCATCACCAGCTGGCTCAGGCTCCTCTGTGGCCTTCAGGCCAGGGTGCTATGGCACAGCCAAATGTGGGGTGCCCACATGGCTAGGCACAGGGCGCTAGCCCATATCCAGTGGTGCCATTCCTCTCTGGTGGCAATGCAGGCAATGGAAGGGGAGCTGTAGCAGGCCTCAGGTTACTTGTCGGGGACATCACTTACCCATGATTCTTACCCATTAGTCTCAGGCTGAGTGCTTCCTTCTAGCAACTCTGCATATTCAGTTCTGCTTACCAGTTCTCTCAGTACACACTCTGACTCCCTGCAGGAGCCCAAGGATACACTGGGTAACAGCCTCTTAAAATGATAGTATCCAACATTATGTGGCCATCACGATCTGAATGCTCACCATCCCAGACTTCTGCCTTTCTGTTGCCCAGTAGTTCAGTGCCAGAACGTCCACCATCCTGCTCGGATGTCATCCTGCTCAAGTTCTACGAGGCCATCAAGGCACTGCTGCTCGACAGGGTGGTACAACTCATCAACCCAGATCAGGTAATGGAAGGCTTCAGGGAGGGGGGACTTCCAGTTGCATTGGGGCAATCGATGGCACCGACATTGTCGTCCTCCCTCCCAAATGTGATGAGTACATTGACTGGATGGGGCATCATGGAGCAGTCCCTAGGGAAGCAGCATGCCCTCCTCCACCATGTGGCCACTGCAAGTGCTGTGGTCCTGCAGGCAGTTGTGGATGACCACGGATGGTTCACTGATGTGCTCGCCGGCTGTTCGGGCAGGAGCCATGATGCCTGCATCCTGTGGTGCTCTCACTTCTTAACCAGGAAGTACAGGGGAGACTTGAAGCCCAACACCATCACTACCATCAAGGGGTTGTCCATGAAGCTCGTCATCCTGGGGACCTGACCTACCCCGTGACGCAATGGCTCATGAAGGCCTATTCTGTGGCCCACACCCCTGGAGAGGCCCGCTTCACAGCTGAGTGCCTCCAGGACCACGACAGAATGGGCATTTGGGCTGCTGAAGTAACACTGGTGGTCCATTGCAGGTAGGATCTACTTCAGGGTGGAGATGGGCCCCCTGATGGTCACAGCCAATGTGTCCTGCATAACATCATAGAGAGGGATGGTGCTGTCTTGCAGTACCCCTTCCCTGTTGCCCCCCACAAGCCAGTGCCCCTGTACAGGCAGAACGACCTCTGCGAGACTCACATCCCCTGGAGGATCTGGGATGCATTGTGCAGACATATGGCCTGAAGGGACAATGTCAATGTGCAGATCGAGGTGGGA
>QEPC01014651.1:1257510-1270018 GCA_003113815.1 Sphenodon punctatus
CAAGAATGGCACAGATCTTAAAACAAGAGAAAAATATTTGTTATGTTTGCTAGATAAGGAAATACCTGAGTCAGTGGCAGCCATGGGAGAGCACAGCTCCCACAGAGCAATCCAGACAGAGACCTTGAGCATTTCAGGGGATCCACACACCTGACCACTTTGTTACAGGGGGTCCCTTCTGAAACCCCCCCTTTTCAACCTCCCCACCACCTCCGTGATAGATGTCGTGAGTGTGACCCTACATTGTTGCCCACAAGCCGCAGAGGAGCAAGAAGCACAGGGTCAGAACTGGCAGGTACAGCCCATCCCTCTCCTCTGTTTGAGAACAGAAACAGATTCAGCTGTGGGGAAAATCTCATTTGGCTCTTGATTTCATGTTTTCCACAAGCTGCACCTGAGCAAGACGTGTAGGGCCAGCTCAGAGTGGCCAGGGTCAGAATTGGAATCTCAGCTCTGTGCATGGACTGTTCCAGTCAATACCTAGTCGTGCAGTCAGCCAGGTGATGGTGGGTTGGTGCTGTCACGGGGCACACCAACACTTCAGAGGCTCTGGTATGGGATCTGAAAGCACCCCACCCATCTGATAGAAAGCCATGGAACATGAGCAGTGAGCTGCCCTCCAACTCCTCATCCATGCTGACGAATTCAACCAAGAGATCCAAGCAGCACAAGCCATCTGCTCTGCCTGGCATGAGCCCATCACCAGCTGGCTCAGGCTCCTCTGTGGCCTTCAGGCCAGGGTGCTATGGCACAGCCAAATGTGGGGTGCCCACATGGCTAGGCACAGGGCGCTAGCCCATATCCAGTGGTGCCATTCCTCTCTGGTGGCAATGCAGGCAATGGAAGGGGAGCTGTAGCAGGCCTCAGGTTACTTGTCGGGGACATCACTTACCCATGATTCTTACCCATTAGTCTCAGGCTGAGTGCTTCCTTCTAGCAACTCTGCATATTCAGTTCTGCTTACCAGTTCTCTCAGTACACACTCTGACTTCCTGCAGGAGCCCAAGGATACACTGGGTAACAGCCTCTTAAAATGATAGTATCCAACATTATGTGGCCATCACGATCTGAATGCTCACCATCCCAGACTTCTGCCTTTCTGTTGCCCAGTAGTTCAGTGCCAGAACGTCCACCATCCTGCTCGGATGTCATCCTGCTCGAGTTCTACGAGGCCATCAAGGCACTGCTGCTCGACAGGGTGGTACAACTCATCAACCCAGATCAGGTAATGGAAGGCTTCAGGGAGGGGGGACTTCCAGTTGCATTGGGGCAATCGATGGCACCGACATTGTCGTCCTCCCTCCCAAATGTGATGAGTACATTGACTGGATGGGGCATCATGGAGCAGTCCCTAGGGAAGCAGCATGCCCTCCTCCACCATGTGGCCACTGCAAGTGCTGTGGTCCTGCAGGCAGTTGTGGATGACCACGGATGGTTCACTGATGTGCTCGCCGGCTGTTCGGGCAGGAGCCATGATGCCTGCATCCTGTGGTGCTCTCACTTCTTAACCAGGAAGTACAGGGGAGACTTGAAGCCCAACACCATCACTACCATCAAGGGGTTGTCCATGAAGCTCGTCATCCTGGGGACCTGACCTACCCCGTGACGCAATGGCTCATGAAGGCCTATTCTGTGGCCCACACCCCTGGAGAGGCCCGCTTCACAGCTGAGTGCCTCCAGGACCATGACAGAATGGGCATTTGGGCTGCTGAAGTAACACTGGTGGTCCATTGCAGGTAGGATCTACTTCAGGGTGGAGATGGGCCCCCTGATGGTCACAGCCAATGTGTCCTGCATAACATCATAGAGAGGGATGGTGCTGTCTTGCAGTACCCCTTCCCTGTTGCCCCCCACAAGCCAGTGCCCCTGTACAGGCAGAACGACCTCTGCGAGACTCACATCCCCTGGAGGATCTGGGATGCATTGTGCAGACATATGGCCTGAAGGGACAATGTCAATGTGCAGATCGAGGTGGGAGAAAGTACAATGTGCACCAAAGAACTGTTAAATCTGTTTTAGATTAAAGGAAGCACAGGACACAGATAGTAAAAAGGCAACAACTCTTCTATTTAAAACAAAACAGTGTGTAAGTGAAACTCATTTCCCAGAAAACATCCCCCAGGGAAAGTCATGCCACAGGCCTGCCATGCTCTCAACATCAGACTCCATTCCCTCGTGTCCATAAAGGCCAACACCAAGCCTAACACATCCATAGTCTGGACCCTTCTTCTCTGGAGCATATCCCATTTACACCCCCACCCCAACACAGAAGTTTGATTCAAACATAGATCAAACAACTCCTCCCACGGCCACAGCACTCCCCATGAAAACGGGGTGAGAAACTTCAGGTCTAGAGGCCAAACACAGACAACGCCCCCAGCAAGATTTTGTGCGGCCCCTTTCCAGTTCCTGGATTAGGGCCTGGATCTCAAACACCAAAGCACTGAAAAATAAGCTTAAGGGAAGTGAGCAGAAAGGACATGCACACAAGGATAGGAACAGATGCATGGTCTGAACCCTCCTTCTCTTGAGCATATCCCTATTAAACTCCCAACACAGAAGTTCAATTCAAACATAGATCCAGCTGATCAAACAACCCCCTCACGGCCACAATGCCCCCTGCCCCTTCCAAACCCTCCCACAGGTGGCCCCAAACTGTTCCCAAAGCCCCACCCCAGATGGTAGTCCCTGTCTGCACCCAACCCCACCAGATCATATTCCCCAGCTAGGGTGACCATACCTCCCCATTAAAAGAGGATGCTTACGAAAAATACATGGTGCACGATTGTACTGGAACTAATGGAGTCCTGCAACATGCATTTTTCATAATCGTCCTCTTTGAAAGCTGAGGTATGGCCACCCTATCCCCAGCCCCTTCCCTCAACCCTCCCAGATCATAGCCCCCTGCCCCTTCCCTCAACCCTCCCAGATCATAGCCCCCTGCCCCTTCCTTCAACCCCCCCAGATCATAGCCCCCTAAGCCTCTTCCCTCAACCCCCCCAGACCAGACCAGCCCCTTCCCTCAGCTCCAGATCATGGGTCTCCAACCCCTTCCCTCAATCCTCCCCCCCAGATCATGGCCCGAGGGCCTCAGGCAGCAACCCCTTCCCTCAACCTCACCCCCATCATGGCCCAAGATTCTCCAGCCTCTTCCCTCCCCCCCCGCTCAAAAAAAAAACACAGTGAGAAAGCCAGTCACAGTCAGGCTCACATAGGGAAAGGTGGCTAAGGCTTCAAGGCAGCAGGTGGCAAGAGGCACTAGCAGTGGGGAGGTGAAACAGTGCGGCAGTCACCCAGCTCTGACACTCTAGACAGCAACAGCCACTGCCAGCAGCAGGGTGGGAAAGCATTTTGGCGGCCTGGTGGGCAACACCATGCACGTGCCACATCACATGGGGGCTAGCTGCTGACCTGAAGCAAGTTCAAACAGCCGGCGCAGGTCACGGTGCCATGGCAGGGCTGGGCTGCGCTGAATGGGG
The DNA here is from genome assembly GCA_003113815.1 of Sphenodon punctatus. Classification (NCBI taxonomy): domain Eukaryota; kingdom Metazoa; phylum Chordata; class Lepidosauria; order Sphenodontia; family Sphenodontidae; genus Sphenodon; species Sphenodon punctatus. The sequence goes on from QEPC01014651.1 coordinate 1,260,990, forward strand.
ATGGGCCAGGGGTTGGGTCAGCCTCCAAGTGGTGAAGTGAAGTCTTCCCCCTCCCTTCAAGTTAGCCAATTAGCTGCTGCTGCGAAGGGGCCCTTAACTGAGCTGAGTGATGATCCGACCCAACCGGTGGCGGCGCTGCCTGTGGCGTGACCTCTAACACTGCCATGGCAGTGAGATGCAGCGCTATCTATGAGGCCCAAGGGGCGGGGGTTGAGCCTGGCCCTGGAGTGGAGTCAGTGGAGCTGGCAGAGGGGAGCGGCACATTGTCGCCAATCCCACAAAACCCCTGATTGCAGCAGGCTGCAGAGCAGAGCAGCGGAAGCTAGACAGGCAGCACAGGGCCCCCAGGCGAGTATGGTAAAGCTGGCCCTGGTTCCAGGGCGGGCACAGGGAATTGGCCATCAGACTGCATGCTGATGAGACCCACTCGGATGTTCGAGATCCAGGGCGGGTAGTGGTGGCAGCTCAGGGGGGAGGTTGGGAACAGGGGCCCACCCCAGTGCAGCAGTTATATCAGCACTTGCAGTGGCCACATGGTGGAGGAGGGTGTGCTGCATCCCTAGGGACTTGCTCCATGATGTTGCTGAGCCCATAGCCCTCTCTTTCCATAGACTCATGCAGGTCCTGCATCTGCTGCATGTGGCGGTCCCATTCCTGCCTCTTCAGTATTCTCTGAGGCCCTCTGCGGTGATGTCCCCGTGCTGGGTGGCAGACTGCTGCATGAAATGCTGGTGTTCCTGTGAGAGCCCCTGGATGGCATCTGGATCTTGTCCTCCTGGTGCGTAGTCTCATCCATCAGCTGCTGGGCCATATTCTCCTTGCGGTGCCAGGTCAGTGCCCTTCCTGGCCTGGTGCTTCCCTGGTGCTTCCCTCATGCCTGTTGCCTCGACTCCCACTGTATCCCTCACCCTCCATGCCTGCCTGTGCAGCATGAAAGCTCCCCAGCCCGCCATGGTGCCCTCTGACCTGTTTTCTGCACCTACCTTCCCCATGGGGGTCCCTCTGCATCCCAGGCATCCTCGAGTTGCTCCACCTCAGCCTCCTGGATACCTATGAATACAGCAAATAATGGGAGCCATGTTGATGCCTGGCATTACCTGAACAGTCAGTCCTACGGATGAGTCACCTTCTCTCACCCCCGTCCCCTCTTCAGTGTATTCACTTATCGCTCTCCCCTCAGGCTCCATGTCTCCTGTCCTCTCCACCTCCACCTATGGGTCTTCAAGTGGAGACTTCTGGCTCCCTGGCTTGGGTGTGAAGGTGAGGAAGTTCCTGAGGGTGATGTCTGATTCCTCCAAGTCAGAGGCTGGCTGGGGGCCAGGGGCATGGCCAGACACGTTGGTCTGTGTCCCTGAGGGACCAGCCGCTGCCTCTTCAGGGGGGGGGGGGGGCAGGTGCTGCCAGAATAAGTAGGTGCTTCAGGGTTAGGTACCATTGGAGGGGTGTCCACCTGGTGACAGCCCTGGGTGAGCTGGGCGCCAGCAATACGCAGGGTCACAATGGAAAAATCCATGCAAAAAGCATTCAAGGAGGTTCATGTAGGGCTTGGTTTGGTGCCTGTGCCCAGTCTTGAAGTTCCTGGACCTCCTTGAAGTCCCTCCACAGGTCCTTGGCACACTGCCATCACTCATGCCTCATTGGTAGCCCAGTTCCACCATCTGGGTGGCAAGCCGTGGAAACACCCACTCATTCCAGTGTGTCAGGCGCAGATCATATTGCTCCTTCTTGTCCCCTTGGAGGCCAATGAACCCAGGGGACCCTCCTCAGGTGGGTGGGTGGGGGCCTTCTCCCAGTTAGGCAGGGTTCCTTGGTCCCCCCGATGGTGCTGTCCCTGGGGCAGTGGTGCTGGTGGATGCCTGTGAACAGGGTGACTGAGATGCACCCCCACGCTAGGTACACTGACTTACCAGTCTAGGATGTTCTTCCTCCTGCTGCTCCATATTCTCCTTTGGGGTGCTTGTGTGGTGGTGATGGTGTGGGCTGGGCATTGGGCTGGACCTTGTGTAAAAACTGGGGAGGCTCAACATGGTGCTGCCTTTGCTGCTGGTTCCCTTTAAGGGTTCCAGGCCTGTCTTGTAGGGAGGGATGTTGAGGCACGGCCACTCCATTGACCACTCTGGACTTTTCACTGGAGCTCTATCATCCTGGTGGACCAAACCCCATGGTGGGGATAGGCAGGGCCTAATAGACGTGAGGACCTACATTGGCCTGGATTGGCCTGGGTGGGCAGGCCTTGGCCCATGATGCATCTCTTGAAATATTCCGGGGGACTGCCCTGGGGCATATGTAGCCCAACATCTGCCGGTGATGGAACAAACGTGCAGGTGAGTCCTGGGCCAAGGACTGGTTTCACCTTTTGTCACCCTCCTCTGAACCCACTCCAATTTGTCAGTGTCCTTGTTAAAATGCGACGTCCCAAAATGGACACAGTAGTCGAGGTGAGGTCTGATCAGTGCTGAATGGAGTGAAATTATCACCTCCACTGACTTGGAGACAATGCTTCTGTTAATGCAGCCTAAATTCTTTTTGACTTTTAAAGCCCTAAATGAGTAAACGGTCTTGGCCACACGTATCTGAGAGACTACCTGTCCTTCCATGCCCCACTGCAGCCCCTGTGATCAGCCGGGAGCACCTTTCCGTGGGTAGCATCTGTTAGTCTTGTTCATGCAACGAGGGTTCACAGGAAGGTATTTTCAGTTGCTGTCCCAATGCTATGGGACTTCCTTCCCCCAAAGGATCATTTGAGCCTGATCCTGAGTGTCTTCCAGAGGCAGACCTTTCGGTTTATAAAGGCATTTGGCAGGCAGGGACAGGGGATTGAGGGGGTGGGGTTGGTGGGTGGGTTGGGGGTAGGGTTCTGAGTGGGAGAGTTGGATGTGGAAAATGTGGAGACGGTATAGGGTGGGTTTTGTAGGGGGTTGTGGGAAGGTTGGAGGCTTGTGGGGGGGGTGTCGTTTTTGTATTTTACTGTTTTTATGGTTTGTGAGCTGCCCTGAGCCTATGGGAAGGGCAGCATTAAAAAAATCAATTAAATAACTAAATATAAATATAAACAAATAAAACTGCTGCCCTTTCACCTTGATGATTCATGTTCAGTTTTCTGGAAAGATGAAAGGAAACTTGATGGGATTCAAACTCAAATAGCTGTGCTTAACTGCATGGTGGTTTTGTGGAAGTGGTGTTAACTACCCAGGCTGCCCTGTGGGCAGGAGGGGCGGGATATAAATGTTAAATAAAAATAAATAAATAAATAAATAACTTTTTTTTTTTTTAAATGCCCAATTTTATCCTCTCTGTTCTTTACTGGTAACTAAAACAGGTTTTAACCAAGAACTTCCCCGGCAGAATAGCTACCATGTTGACTTTTTTCATCTCTGTACCTTAGGTTTAAGGTTACTTGAGAACACAATTTATTTTCTTGCATTTCTGCTGAAAGGAGAAATTTACTACAGTTCACTTACAAACTAGTTAGAGATGCCAGCCTGAAACTGACAGACTGAAATAGCTTCAGCTATCTAAATTGGATGCTAGAGAAGAGCAAATTGGGGCTATGGCCTACTAATTCAATGCTGTCTGTGTACTGCCCACCAGGGGACTTCTCTCCATATGGTCTAGTCCTGTAGAGATAGGAGCAAAGTCTGAATTACACAGTGATGAGAAAAATTAGTCTGAGCCTAATCAAAAACTCATATTGCTGTGTTAGAAAGTACCCCTGGATCGAGGATGCTGTTAAATTGCTTGCATTTTTTCTGGAAACAGCATCAAATGATTCAAAGTTAGCTTGTTAGATTTTAAGAAGAAAATTCCCTGGCAGCGACCCCCTTTCTATTTCTGATACTCTCCTTTCTTTGGAGGAAAGGAGAAGAGCAAGAATCAAAGGCAGCATGCAGCTCCTCCAGAGGAGATGCATGGATTCTGTGATCCCCAATCCATTCAGGAAAGAAATGGAGGAGATCACAGGATCTACATGGCTCCTCTGGAGTGGGATGCCTGCTGGATTTGATCCCGCTCCTCATCTTTCCTGCCAGGAAAGGAGAGCAGCAGGCATGGAAAGGGGGGAGAAACACAGCCCCCTCCCCTTTCCATCAGAGCCAGCTCCATCAGCCAGCCGCTCTCAGTTGACAGCAGGGAGGGGGAAGAGGGAGAGGAGTGTAAGTGATTGTGCTGTCCCTGGTGGCCGCCTGCCAGCTGGGAAGGGGAGGGGGGCATGCCCGTAGTCTCACTCTCCCCAGATCACTGGAGCGCCTGCCAGTTGTCAGGTGGCCCCTGGGCGCGGGGTGGGCGTTATGCTGGTGCCATCTGTGGCACTGCACAAAGCACTGCCATCTGTGGCATCTGGCTCAAGCCTATGAAGTGTGGGCATGGAGGTGGCAGCAGCGTAGATCAAACACGGGATCCAGCTGCCTCCGTTCCTGTGTGTTAACACCCATGAAGTCTGATGAATTCTTATGAATGTTCACTTTTGCACTGTAAATACTAGTACTGGGTCCACAAGGTGGGAGGAAGGATGACATCAAAATAACAGGAATTTGTGGTTACATTTGACAAGCTTTGGGCAGAATTTGCTAGACTTTGAATCTTTTTTAATTTTTTAAAAAAGGGGAAATATTAAATGATATTTTTGATTCCTGCTGATCAACTTCTTAGAACAGAATTTTGATAAAGTTACATCAAATTTAAACAATTTACCAAAAAAACCTGGGTAGTCCTGTAATACAAAATAAATACAAAGAAATTAGGTTGTACTCATAGATCATCTATGAACAGAAATGAGGACTAAGGGTGGGATTTTTTTAAAATTAAAAAACAACAACTAACATCTAAGGCCACAGTCCACCAAGCCCTTACTCTAGAGTAGTCCCTTTGAAGCTCCAGAGTGTTTGGCAGATCACAGCCCATGTGATTTGGGAGCAGAAGCCTTAGTCACTTTAAAGGAGAATTATACTTTTAAATCAGTTTGGCCTTTGAAAGTCCCACGCGTAGGCTGTGATCATCAACCCACCCCACTGGTACAAGCCTTATTAATTTCGATAGGGCTTGCACCAGCACAGCTCTACTATGATAAAGCTGAGAATGTGTTGAATAAAATTATCCATAATTATTATCAATATTAAAAATATTAATGCAGTATCATAGTTAAATATTTATACCTTTATTACACACTATAAAATTAATTACTTAACTAAGCTGCCCACAATTATTTCCTTGGCCTTTTGCTTCTATAGTACAATGTAGTAATGTGTATAAATGTCTCAACATATTCATTCTAATTTGCTTTACCTGTATATGTCAATTGTCAACATTAAATGTAAACTGTCATTGTGCCTGCTTGTTTGCCAATTTAGTTCTGGAGTGCCTCATACACTTTCTTACACTTTGAGCATCCACAGTTCTTTTGTCTCCCTGGCAGAAAAGGTTGCCACTTCCTGCAGTTTGACCCTGAGACTCCCTTTTGGCCTATAGGACTCTCAGGGTGAAACCAAGAGCGGTGGCAATTCTACTGACAGACATTGGCACCCGACTATCCAGATTATGAATGACAAAATTAAATAGCACAGTACAAATTGTAGCCCGAGTCTCTGGAATGCCATACTAGCAACAGTTTTCCAAGTTGAAAACAATTGCACCTTATTTCCACTCTCCTTACCTGTTTTTAATACAGGCCGCAATCTTCAAATTACTTCCACCACAAGCCACTTGATGTCAATGGGGATTCCTCAGACTAAGTGTTTTGAGGATTGTAACCCAAGGCTAAGTTCCAATGAGCAATTAGTTGTATATAGCTGCTCCTTACTTTGGTTTTATTCCTGAAGCAGTCACATTCAGGAGCAGGAAGAGAAGTATGTACTTATGAAAAATCAGGAAGGAGTACATGATCCTCTACGGTTTGTATTTTGAAGTTACTGTTCAAAAGTGAGCATTTATCAGTGTGGCGACAACAGTATAGCAATCATTACTTCTCAGGTAGGGGGGAAGTTTCCTTCAGTACTAATTTGATTTACTCTGTCTGAATGCTACCAAAGTGAAACAATTACTTTTGGTTTAATTAAATCAATGTAGTTACTTTACTGATTCAATTAAATCAAAGTAGTTACTTCGACTTACACTGTTTGTTGGAATGTGGTCCTCCTACCATTTTTAGTTACTTCTTGTGAAGGATGTTGACAGTGGAGAATCCATGTTGCAATTTAATTTTCTTGGATGTATGGGTTTGTGGAAAGAACCATCTAATTGATAGGGCGACCCTGGAATGTTTGCTCAAGTCTTAGCAATTTGGGAAAAACAATAGATTTTTTTCAGCTGGAGCTGGCCAGATGGAGGTGAGACACCAGGACTTGAGTGATGGCGCTGCAGGTGGGCTCTTGAGAAAGCAGAGATGAGTTCTGTTGGGTATGTGAGTGATAGACCATGGGGAAGGGTGGTAACCAGAGGGACGGAAGGCACAGCAATGTCTGAAAAGGAAGTCTAAACAGGGATATGGGTGTCATAAGGACTTCAACAGGCACAGAAGGCATCGCCAAATGGAATGTGCATTACTTACTTCTATGTGTTATCTTTTCTCAATAAATTGTATTTTGATAAAAATCTCTGGTGTAGCCATTTGGTGACTGGGTATTCTTGCAATGGCCAAAGAGCACCCTCTATACCTAACATACGGAACTGTCCTTTGAAAAAATATTTATTTATTTAAGGGAGGGGGAGACAACAAGGGAGAGGTGAACATCAAGAGAGAAGTTAAAGGCAGAACCACTCTTCATTATAAACAGGGGCCTTCTGAAGCCTCAATTTTGTAGAAACCGCTTGAGCTGCAGTTGTGAAAATTTATTTATGGCTTACATTTGCATGGACCGTCATATGTGCAAAGTTTGAAGAAGGTCCAGCCAGAAAATTAAAAATTATAACTCTTTAAAAGTTAATTGGTTGTGGTCACAATGCACAGAGTCCCAACCCCCCAATGAGTTGAGTCCCCAGATTTCACAGCCTTGGAGCATGAGATCTAGATCAAGTGCTGGTGTAGTGTGATAATGATTGATGCAGCAAAAAACAAGTTATTAAACATTAAAAAAAAATCAGTTCTGCTGGCTGGCACATGCACAGTCGAGCAGCTGCTGACCACCATTTGTGTTGTTAGAAAAAACAACATAAGAAATGTCACGTGACTCTACTTTTTAAAATCATGTAACTTTTTCAGGAGTCAGCTCTGTCACAAAGACTTTAAGCTTTAATCAGTTTCATGCCAATTATCTTTTGCCTCAGAAGCACTGGCAAGAGGAAACTCTAGTCAGTTTCATGTCAATTACCCTCTTGCCTCAGAAGCCACTGGCAAGAGGATAAAAGTTATCCAAGCAAGTTCAGCCATCGCTTCAGAACACCATGGCCCCACCCAAACAAAAAGCAGAGATCTCTTTAACAGTTTGCTTTAAGAGGAATTGAAATGGACCAGGGAGGGATAGCAAAGCTTCCTCCCCACCTTCCAAAAAAAGTTGTGTGACTTTTATTAATTCTCTCCATGGGGAGGATTTTGAGCGATCCATATCTCCTCCCCCTAGATGAGCTGAGCCCCCACACGTCACAACCTTGGAATTTGAGATCTAGATCAAGTGCCACTGTAACATGATAGCTCTTCGTGTAGTGAAAACAGTTATTAAACATTTAAAAATCAGGTCTGCTGGCTGGCGCATGCACAGTGGTATGGAAAGTTCCATGATTTTTATTCATTCATTCCAAATGGAAAGTTGGGTGGCATTTATTCATTAACTCCATGGGGAGGATTTTGAGCGATCCACATCTCCTCCCCCGGACGAGTTGAGTCCCCAGACTTCACAGCCTTAGATTGTGAGCTGGCCGCCAAGTGCCACTGTAACATGATAGCGCTAAAGCGAGTTATTAAACATTTTAAAAATCAGTTCTGCTGGCTGGCGCATGCACAGTGGTATGGAAAGTTGCATGACTTTTATTCATTCACTCCATATGGAAAGTTGTGTGCCTTTTACTCATTCATGCTGTATGGACCAGTCAGCCCAGTCCCAGCATGACAGCTCCCCGCCACTGAAGCCTGTTCCACCATGCTTCCACTGCCACCTCCTCACTGTGTCTGCTGCAGCCCCAGTCGCTGCCTCTGGCTCCACTCCTGATGCTGCTCCTGACCAGCAGGCCCAGCTCCCCTGCCTCCTGGGAGCCCAGGTGAAGACATCACCCACACAACATCCCCCACCTGAAACTGACCCCCCCCAAACCCTGCTTCTCCCATCCCCCTGTAAAACTTCCCAAGCCCTGCTCCCACCTGTCACCTCTTCCACAGCTTCCCCAGCCTGAAACTGACACCACCTAGGGGTGTGCATGTCATTTTCATTATTACAATAACGATAATGAAAATTGTCATTTTTGTTATCATTATTGCAATAACGAAAATGACAAATAATAATAATGAAAATAGAAACAAAAACAACTTTTTGTTTTTGAAATAAAGGGAAAAACCTGAAAAACATATTTCTGGCTATAACCTTTTTTATTCATATTCTATTCTGATGACGCTTGGGGAGATTGTACCCCCAATGGAGGGCACTATGTGTACCAATTTTCGAAAGGATTAGGTCAAGGAAACCGATTTTAGAAGCAATCAAATGTGATTTTAAGAGAAGATCCATACACATTCATGGCTACAACTTATTTATCTTCCATCCAATTTGCATGAAACCTGTGAATATTATGTCCCTCCACAAGCTTAACACTTCTGACAATTTTCAGAAATATTGGATAAAGGGTTCTGATGGTATAAGACATTAACTTGAAAATACATTTCCAGCTGTAACTTTTTTATATTCCATCCCGTTTACAAGACATTTGGCAGCAGGAATGTATCACATACCTTTCCTGTCATCTCTGCCAAACTATAGGACAATTTGATAAAGAGACCCAATTTTATAAGCAATTGAAGTTCTCCCCTTGAAGACCATTATTCAGATAAATAGCAGCACATGCAGTGACAGTCAGAAGCAGGTACCTGTCATGGCAGGAGGAGGGAGGCT
>QEPC01014651.1:1281357-1324144 GCA_003113815.1 Sphenodon punctatus
ATTCTTGCGCCCCCGAACTGCACCTCCCGGCATCCTCCTGGGTGGGGGGGAGGAATTTGACTGCCTGCACTGTACCTCAGCTCCAGCTCACCTCCATCCCGTTCATCACACCCTCACCGGTGCATGAGGTCCCTGTCTGCCTCCTGGACCATTCCCGGGCTGCTCCCTGCCTGTGTGGCCTCCCCCTGTGCCTGTGCTCTGTCCCTGGGGGGCCCCCCATGCCCAGGCTGCCTGTGTAGCTGTAGGGGTGCCCATGCATCCTGTGCTGTTGTGGGGGTTCTGACTGCTGTTTCCCATGTCCTGCCCTGCCCCCGTGGTGCTCCCACCCCCCCGCTTCCCTGGCCACAGGTCCCCCTTCCCCCCCTGTGCCCCTTGTGCCATGTGTGTTGTCCATCCCGCTGTGTCCCCCCTTCCCATCCTTTCCTGTGCGGATGTGTTTGCGGCCCGGCGTGTGTTTGTGCTGTGTGTTCCGCTATGACCTCATTGTCTTTGTGCCTGTTGTGTGTGCTGCCTCAGCCGCTCTTCTCCCTCCTCCCCCTCCCTTCCCATTTCCCTTGTGTGGGCATTTCCTTTTGGCCCTTTTGGCTTCATTTGCCCTCAGTTGACCATGTCTGCCTCCCACCCCTCCCTGGTGCCTTAAGGGTGTTTTGACCATGACTGGGAATTGGCGTCATGTCTGTTGCACTGCCCTGGGCTGTGATCTGTTGGGCCGATTCCCTGCCGTGGCCCCACTCCCGTCACATCTGTTCGGGGTCTTCCTGGACCACGGGGATTGGTTGTTCGGCTCGCCACCGCTGGGAATCCACTGTGGTGATTCTGGAGCCCATAACGTCTGAAAACACCCTGAATGACTGCTTTTTAGACCATAATCCTGAAAAGCCTGGCCCTGCCACAGTGGTGGAGAATGCGGTTAATGCCAATATTAGCTGCTAAGCCAATTGAGTAAAAAAGGGGTTCGACCTGGGGCAGGTGGACTAGCTTGCAACAGAGTGGAGGATTGCACCTGAAGATGAGTAATGAGACTGACATTGAAGAGCAGCCCATGTGTGTTCCCTAGGGAGGCGTACAGGACACTTGGGCTAGAAGCAGATGTGGCCAGGAGGCTTGTAGTGGCAAGAGTGAGAGACTTGGTGGAGGAGTGTGCCTGAAAGAATGAAACAACAGTATTGTGTTCAGCTAGATTGCAAAGGAAGTTTGCCTGGATGAGGGCTCAAGCAGAGGTGGATCAAAGAGGCTTACCCACCAGTGGCAACATGCGGATTGGGGACAGCAGTATGGTATCTGGAGGAGTGCGCCTATGTTGGAGACAGGCAGCAAGTTTATGGAACTTCATGGAGCCTGTATTGCAACAGCAGGACCAGCAGTCAAGAACCAGGACCTGCAGAACTTCGCCGGAGTATCAACAAAGACAGGCAAGGAAGGAAAAAGGTACAGCAGTCCCCCAAGAGGAGATACCCTAGAAAGCTGTTATAAGTGTGGGAAATGGGGACACAGGTGGAGGTGGTGCTCCATCCCATTGAGAAACTTAACTTTGAATCAGGGTGACCTTAGAAGGGACACATTGTATGGATCATGGGGCCAGGAAAGAAAATGCTGGAGCTGTGGGGAAGTTGGTCACTTAAGAAAGGTATGTCCTTATGGGCCCTATCTTGCATGGGGAATTGATAGTGAATACCCAGAACTGAAAAGGTTCCTACAAAGGAAGTGTTGGGTGTGCAGGGAAGTGAGGCATGTGAGGAGAGCTTGCCCTACTAAAACATCCCAGCAGAGGCAGAATCCTGAACAAAAGTACTGGAACAGCACCAAAACCAGGACACCTTATGGAAAAATAGTCCTTTTAGTGGACACAAATGTGAAGTAAAGGATAAGGATATAAGGCTGGATAAACCCATAGACAGAGAAGGCCCCTGATGAGAGATGAAGGTACGCAGATGAGAAGAACATCAGAATTGATGGAGTATAGGGAGATGCACTTGATTTGCCTTCTATTTTTTCTCTGACAAGGAACCCAGTCATTCCATAGGACATTCCCAAAAGGATGATCCCACCACTTCAAAGAGTCTGGTTGTTCTGAAGCTAACAGAAAATTTCTGAAATCTTTAATACCCAAAAGGGATTTCTCTATTTGGACTCAGACTGGCTCATTATTACCATCATACCATTGTTTGTTAGCTTTAAATGCTGCTGCTTTCCAATACATCTTATTATCTGGAAGATGAAGGCCTCCATGTTCTTTATCTACTATTAAAATTGTCCTTCGAATTCTAGATTTTTCACCTTTCCAGATTAAATTACTAGTTGCCTTATCAAGATTGTTTAAAAAAAAAAACCTAGATGGAATCTGGACAGGAAGTAACTGAAATTTATATAATATTTTGGTATATAATCATCTTATGTAAGATGATTATATACCATCAACTTACATAAATTAATTTTACCTATCCCGAACAAGATAGATGTTGCCATTCATAAAACTTAGAATTTAATTATTTTAAGAACTCCAAATAGTTATCTCTAAAAATGTTACTGGGGTTTTTAGATAACCAGATTCCAAGGTATTTTATCTTATCTTTAACAATCAAAAAAAGGATCACCCAATCCATTTTCTCCACCCATTCTCTATCCTTTGCATATACCAGGCCAATAGATGTATTANGCTACTACCTTCACCTGCTCACAACTCCCCTGCTACTGCTTATCATTTCTATAGTGCTACTAGGCAGCATATGCAGCACTTTTCAGTCACAGATTTTCAGAGACAGGTCCCTGCCCAGTGAGCTTACAATTTAAGATGGACAAGTATGAGGGGAACTCACAGGGAAAGACAGACACGCGCATATTCCCATTTTACATATGTGAAACTGAGGCTGAGAGGTAGTCACTTGCCTAAGACCACCCGGTGAGTTCACTGGCTAGGTCTGAACCCTTGTCTCCCAGGTCCAAGTTCAACACGGTGCACCTTATCCACTATACCAAACTAGCTCCCCTGCTCCTTGAAACATATCCACCCCTTCTCCCTTGCTGCCCCCCATGCCTGGAACTCCCTTCCCGAATAGTGCTCCCTTCCTCCCAACCTTCATATACCTCCTGAAAGCCTACCTCTTCCATTAGGCTTTCCCTAGCTCCATCCTTAGTCCCTGTTATGGGCAGAGTCCCTGTGGGGCCTTTAAGAGCAAGAGAGTAGAGAGATAGCTATGCTCACCACTGACTATAAGGAGAGCCAGAGGAACAAATCAGTCAGTGGCAGTGCATAGATGGCAAGGAGTGAAGAACACTGCTGGAGAGCTGGAGCTGCTGAGAAAGACCTCTCCAAGGTCCTGTAGCCAGACTGGGATGTGAGGTGAAGCTGGGAATCTGAACTGGAAAGGCCAGCCATCGATGGTCTCCAGGGTGCTGAAGGGGAATCTGGCTGTTGAGTGACAAGAAGGACTGCTGGAAGCCAGAGGCTTGGGTCTGGCACTTAAAGAAATTCTGTATAAGTAGGGAATGCAGAACTGACATTGAACTACACACTGCATCTATATGTAAGAGACTTTGTGTTATAGAATAAAGATTTTATGGCTAATTCCCAAGAGACTGAAGGTGTTTTCAGACGTTGCGAGATCATAGTCAACCACAGTGAACCAAACACAACCCGCAGCGGGGCCAAAGGGCCCTGAACGTCTGTTTGGCGGGCGCCAGATGTTCACCACAGACAATCCCCAGCAGGGGACAAAATTAACCACCCTTCCGGAGCTCTGGCCCGGACCATCTCTGAAAGGGTGGTCAAAGCAATTCCCACCAGGAAACAACGAAACGTCATGTCTGAACAGCAACCACCGGCCAGAATCAAGCAAAACAATTCCCAGCTGGGAACAAAGCACGTAGCATCGCTGCCAGGCAGCGAGCAACAACACAGGCCGGGGAGGGAGATTTAAAGGGCACACAGCAGCAGGGGGACGTGGTGGGATGGAGCGAGGCGGAAGGGAGAGGAGAGCGGAGGGTGAGCGAGCAAGGGAGGAGGAGGTGCAGGCGGAGGAGTTGATCATGCTGCACATGGAGGTGGTGAAGGGAGAGCAGCAGCAGCAGCAGCAGCAGCCAGGACAGGCTGCCCCAGAGACGACAACCGGCCCGGGGGATGAGGCACCCCGGAAATGGGTAAGGGGAGTGAGGGGGGCCAGCGGCACAGGGGCACTAGGGGGTGGCCTGGCAGGAGGGGGCAAAGGGGGAGGACTGTGGAGGTGAGGCAACCCAGCAACCAACACCCCCTCCACTTACGACCCACAGACATGGAAACGGGCTTGGGAGCCCAAGCCCCCGGAGGAGACTGGCGGAGGGCATGCAGAGGAGGAGGACCAGGACCAGGAGGGCCCACGTGGGAGATGTCCATACCACCAAGGGGGGCAATGGGGGCACAGGGAAACCCAGGACTTCATCAGGATCTGGGGGACCCTGGAGCACCAGCTGGAGCTAGCAATCAACCAGTGGAATGAGCACATGTTCCAGGAGATCATGCAGGAATGGTGGCGGGGGGACACCACAGGACAGTGACCCAGTGCCTCTTCAAGGTCAAGGAGCTCAAGAGGGGGTACAAGGCCATTAAGGACAACAACCGGCGGTCCGGCCACGGAGCCCGGACCGCCCCCTACTATGATGCCCTGGACCGCATCCTACACATGAAGGGCTCCATTGTCACCCCGCACCTCGTGGGGAGCACAGTGGTCCAGGGCAGGGAACGGGCCGAGGTACCCCCCTCCCCTCACTGCCCAGGGAGAAGGCACTGGCTCCAGGGGCCCCACCACCCAAGAGGAACACCCCAGGACCTCAGGGACCACCAGAGCCCTCTCGCACACCAGCCCCGGGAGCCCCCACCCAATGTTGGACACGGTGGGATCTGAGGCCACCACACAAATCGCACGCAGCCAGGGGACACAGAGGGACCACAGCAACACAAAGGGGCTGGCATCAGAGGGATCAGACACTGACATCGAGGGTAAGCAAGCAGGTGGGGGGGGCAGACTGGATGGGAAGGGCCGAGAAGGGAAAGGGGCACACTGGCCACAGGGTCGCCCCCAGGGACCCCTGACCCCCAGATCATGGAAAGGGGGCCAGGGGGCCACCTGGGGACACGTTCCGCCTACCCCCACCCCAACCCTCCCATATCTTCACAGGTCACGGCATGCCCCGGCACCCGGGACAGGCAGGCAAGGGGGGCGGTGGCAAGCAGCCCCAGGAGCAGCCAGAGGTCCCAGGTGAGACCTCCCGAGGAGTGGGGGAAGAGGGGGCCGGGGGAGGCCGGCCAGGGGGACCTTGCCCGCGTGGTGCAGGGGAGTGGGGAGCCGGATGCAGGGGGCCACCAGGGGAGAGCACCTGCTGGCTACCCAAGGAGAGGCAGGACCCCCCAGCTGCAGCCCGGGATGGAGGTGTGGGAGCCCGGGACACCTAACCAACCCCTGCCTTGCACCCCACCAGGACAACCTGCTGGGTCCCAGCAAGTCAGCCCCATGCCCTCGGTGCAGCAGATGAGGAAGCACCATGCACGGGTACGGCGCCAAAGGGAGGAGCAGGCGGAGGAGATAGTCCGCAGCACCACTGAGGAGGGCAAGTGAATGATAGCGGTCATCGACCGCATGGAGGCAGCCACCAAAAGGGCCATGCAGCAAGCGGAGGCCAGGGACCGGAGGCAGGTGGAGGCATTTGCGCAGTTCGAACAGGCCATTTACTGGATGGTGAGGGAGCACTCTACCAAGATGGACCGATCCCATGACATTGGCACCTTGCTGCTCCTGCATACAGGGACCATGAGCGCATACATGATTGCCACCGCCCCACCAAGCAACCTGCCTGCCCCAGCCCTGATGCCGGGCCCCTCGGCGCCCCACCACCTCCGCCACCGCCCGAGCCACCAGCACTCCCGCTGGGTCCATGCATCCACCTACTGGTCCCTGTAGGCCTCCAGAGGGAGCAGCCGCCCAGGGGGTCCCTCCGGCCCCAGGTTCGCCCGCCCTCCCAACAACGCCTGCCCCTCTGGACACCAAGATGTCCCAGGACACTGTCGGGGACATGGACAGAGGGGGGAGAGGGGAGCTCCCAGAGCTCCATGGCGGCCACAGGGCAGCCGAGAGGGAGGCCCCAGAGATGGGGAGAAGGGGGGAAGGGGGTGAGTGGCCTGAGTGGGAGGGATGACACTGGGAGGTGGATGGTGGTGGTGGTGGTGTGAACTGTAGGCAGTAAGCACAATAAAGTCCTGGGCACCACAGTCGCAGTACTGTCTCTGTTCATGGGCCCGGGAATGGGGGCAGGTGGGTGTCTAGGGGCACACCCTGAGTGCTGGTGGGGGCCCCAGGGTGGTGGGTACAGTGGTGCGCAGCCTCACGCCTTGGCCTCCCCGCTGTTATGCCTAGCCAGGTCAGCTCAGATGCGCTTTGCATACCAGTACTCCCGTGGGTTCTCAGCATTCACATAGAGAGGCACGGGGCCAGGAGGGCGCTGGGGCAAAGAGTAGTCAAGGGCAGCCCCATCAGTCTTGCACACATTGTGCATCACACAGCAGGCCCCGATCGCAAGGGCCGAGGTCTCCACCGTGTAGTCCAGATGGCCCAGGAGGCACCTCCAGCACTGCTTGAGGTCCCCGAAGGTCCGCTCAACCACGGTCCTGCTTGCACACAGGCAGGTATTGTACAGCGCCTCCACAGGGTTCCTGGCGACCAGGTATGCCTTCATCAGCCACTGGGTGAGGGGATAGGCTGGGTCCCCCAGGATGCAGGGGGACATCAGCACCCCCTCGATCTGGGTCATCCCCATGTCCGCAAAGTCCCTGCGGTACATCTGGGCATAGAAGGGAGAGATGGTCATGATCTAGGCATCGTGGCTGCACCCGGAGTGGCCCGTGTATATGTCTATGAACCATCCCCGGTGGTCCATGACCGCTTGCAGCTGCAAGGAGTGGTACCCTTGTCGGTTGACATATTCCACGGCCTCCCCATCGGATGGGCGGAGGATTTCAATATGGGTTTCGTCCACGGCATCCATGCAGTTGGGGAACCTTCCAGCCGCGAAGCCACCGATCACGGCCTCCTGGTCCACCATCTGGATTGCTCAGTCCAGGAGCACACCCTCCACCACCTCGCAGATATCCCACAGGATCCTCACGATAGTGCTCACCCCAACACTGAAGTGTTGCAAAACAGACTGGCAGGAGTTGGGTGTTGACAGGGCCCAGACCCTGATGGCCACCCGCTGGACCATGGGAATGGGGGCCCGCATGGGGGTTTGTTGCCGCTCCAGCCAGGGCATTAACAGCTCCATGAGTCACAGGAGGCTGCGCCTGTCCATTCGAAAGTGTGCTCTCCTGGCAGCCTTGTCCCACTGAGCCAGCACCGTGGACCACCCCCCCGTGCACGCTCTGTGACCCATAACCACTGGACAATGGGCATAGCGAGCTCGGTAGCACAGCCCATGGACTCCCTACGGCCCTGGAGCCAGCCGGCTGCCTCGCAAAGCACACAGCCTGCTGCTGGGCATGGAGGAGGGCCTGTCGGGCTGCTCTTGACACGCTGGCCCCTGAGACAGACCAGGGAGTGCCTGTGCCCGTGGTGGGCTCTCCAGGCTGTAGCAGAACTCTTGGCCATGCACACCCGCAGCTGGGTGGCCAGGTGCACCTCTGCAGTCTGGATGCACAAGAGGTCGGTGTGCGAGCAGTACCACTCTGCACAGACTACTAGGTGCATCCCACAGGTGCCCAGCCATCCCAGCTCCATGGTGAACGGTGCCCTGGGTGGGTTGGAGCTGCACCTGTTATAGGCTGGGGCATGTGTGGCCCCACCCCCAGGTCGCAACCTGGTGACCGGGCTGGGGGGCCCGGGTCACCTCTGCTGCCCCCCCAGCTGGCTGGCCCGGCTCCTGCAGGACGACCAAGGCAGGAAGGCAAGGGCCACTCCATTGAGCACACCTGAGGTCCCTGCTCGGGCCCTGACACATGGTCCAGCCAGTGCCCGGGCGTGCGTACAGCAGCTGCATTCCTGCTGTCATCACCTCCCACCTCTGTGTGTTGGCTGCCTGTTGTCCTCGCCACCCTGATTAGTGTGCCTGTATGTGCACTTGGTTCCAGCAGCTGTCCTGGGTCTGCACCCCATGCCTCGCTCCTTTGCCGTGCCATGTTGCGGCCTGTGGCCTTATCGCTTGGCCTTGGAGCTCCCCTGCTTCCCCTCCCATCCCTCCAGTGATTGTGGGGCCCCTCTTTCATTGCAGTTAGTATCCTCTGCTTGCTGGACCATGGATGGCAGCACTTCCCCAGAGCTCACGTGCCCCACCGCCCCTGGTGCCTCCCATAGCTGGACCTTCAGCGAGACCATGGCCCTGTGTGACCTGTGGCATTCCCCAGCCGTGCAATTGCTCCTGAGCTGCCCAGACAGCCTCACAGGTGCCTATGTGAGTCTGAGCTCTGGACTGAACTACTTTGGCTATGAGGTGAGTGCCCGTGATTGCCGGCTGCATGCGGAGACGCTGGGCCTGCGTCCCTTTCCTGATGGGCACATTCTGGAGATGAGGTGCTCGCATGTGGGGTGGTCAGCTGTGGAGACCATGTCTGTTCTCTCTGTGTGCAGCCTGGCCACCTACACAGCCTGTCTGGTGGAGGGGGCCCCGCTCTGGCCGTGTCCTTCTTTGGCTGTGTCCAAGGGGCCTGTGGGTACCAGCGGTCACGTGGGTTGGTCTATCACTGCCTTTTGGAGCTCGGGCACCTTCCATGGTCCCCAGCTGCTGACTATGGCTTGTCAGAGCCACCAGGGCGGAGCTGGCAGCGCTGACTGGTGTGTGGTCCCAATCCGATGTCTAGGTGGGGCTCGCCATGCAGGATCCCTTTGAGGTGTACTACCTCATCTCCCACCACATGTCTGCACTGGGATACCATCGAGGCATGCTGCAGTGGCCCCACTACGTGCACCTGGCAGGCCACCTAGCCCTGGGCCCCTTTGTGGCCCCCTGCAGCTAGCTGTGAGGCCCCCTGTGCCTTCCACGCCCGGGATAATGACCCCTCTGTGAGCTCCCACCTCCGCCCTGCCACTGTGGGTCCCTGCCTGCTTCCTCCATGATGTCCAGGGCTTGCTGCTGTGCTGGCTGGTTCCTGGGGTTCTGCTGCCCCTGCCTGTGCTTCTGGGCCCCATACATGCCCCCCCATCCCCCTCTGCAACCGGTGTTCCCCTCTGTGTCTGCCTTCTCCTGTGGCTGTGTCCTGATCTCCGAGCCATCACCCAGCACCCCAGGTGCTGCTGTCCTTCATGGTCTGGGTTTCGGTCCCTCCTGTGCCTGTGGCCTCCCACCCCCGCCCCCCTTGGGTGACTCTGTGACCATGCAATTCTTGCGCCCCCGAACTGCACCTCCCGGCATCCTCCTGGGTGGGGGGGAGGAATTTGACTGCCTGCACTGTACCTCAGCTCCAGCTCACCTCCATCCCGTTCATCACACCCTCACCGGTGCATGAGGTCCCTGTCTGCCTCCTGGACCATTCCCGGGCTGCTCCCTGCCTGTGTGGCCTCCCCCTGTGCCTGTGCTCTGTCCCTGGGGGGCCCCCCATGCCCAGGCTGCCTGTGTAGCTGTAGGGGTGCCCATGCATCCTGTGCTGTTGTGGGGGTTCTGACTGCTGTTTCCCATGTCCTGCCCTGCCCCCGTGGTGCTCCCACCCCCCCGCTTCCCTGGCCACAGGTCCCCCTTCCCCCCCTGTGCCCCTTGTGCCATGTGTGTTGTCCATCCCGCTGTGTCCCCCCTTCCCATCCTTTCCTGTGCGGATGTGTTTGCGGCCCGGCGTGTGTTTGTGCTGTGTGTTCCGCTATGACCTCATTGTCTTTGTGCCTGTTGTGTGTGCTGCCTCAGCCGCTCTTCTCCCTCCTCCCCCTCCCTTCCCATTTCCCTTGTGTGGGCATTTCCTTTTGGCCCTTTTGGCTTCATTTGCCCTCAGTTGACCATGTCTGCCTCCCACCCCTCCCTGGTGCCTTAAGGGTGTTTTGACCATGACTGGGAATTGGCGTCATGTCTGTTGCACTGCCCTGGGCTGTGATCTGTTGGGCCGATTCCCTGCCGTGGCCCCACTCCCGTCACGTCTGTTCGGGGTCTTCCTGGACCACGGGGATTGGTTGTTCGGCTCGCCACCGCTGGGAATCCACTGTGGTGATTCAGGAGCCCATAACGTCTGAAAACACCCTGAATGACTGCTTTTTAGACCATAATCCTGAAAAGCCTGGCCCTGCCACAGTGGTGGAGAATGCGGTTAATGCCAATATTAGCTGCTAAGCCAATTGAGTAAAAAAGGGGTTCGACCTGGGGCAGGTGGACTAGCTTGCAACAGAGTGGAGGATTGCACCTGAAGATGAGTAATGAGACTGACATTGAAGAGCAGCCCATGTGTGTTCCCTAGGGAGGCGTACAGGACACTTGGGCTAGAAGCAGATGTGGCCAGGAGGCTTGTAGTGGCAAGAGTGAGAGACTTGGTGGAGGAGTGTGCCTGAAAGAATGAAACAACAGTATTGTGTGCAGCTAGATTGCAAAGGAAGTTTGCCTGGATGAGGGCTCAAGCAGAGGTGGATCAAAGAGGCTTACCCACCAGTGGCAACATGCGGATTGGGGACAGCAGTATGGTATCTGGAGGAGTGCGCCTATGTTGGAGACAGGCAGCAAGTTTATGGAACTTCATGGAGCCTGTATTGCAACAGCAGGACCAGCAGTCAAGAACCAGGACCTGCAGAACTTCGCCGGAGTATCAACAAAGACAGGCAAGGAAGGAACAAGGTACAGCAGTCCCCCAAGAGGAGATACCCTAGAAAGCTGTTATAAGTGTGGGAAATGGGGACACAGGTGGAGGTGGTGCTCCATCCCATTGAGAAACTTAACTTTGAATCAGGGTGACCTTAGAAGGGACACATTGTATGGATCATGGGGCCAGGAAAGAAAATGCTGGAGCTGTGGGGAAGTTGGTCACTTAAGAAAGGTATGTCCTTATGGGCCCTATCTTGCATGGGGAATTGATAGTGAATACCCAGAACTGAAAAGGTTCCTACAAAGGAAGTGTTGGGTGTGCAGGGAAGTGAGGCATGTGAGGAGAGCTTGCCCTACTAAAACATCCCAGCAGAGGCAGAATCCTGAACAAAAGTACTGGAACAGCACCAAAACCAGGACACCTTATGGAAAAATAGTCCTTTTAGTGGACACAAATGTGAAGTAAAGGATAAGGATATAAGGCTGGATAAACCCATAGACAGAGAAGGCCCCTGATGAGAGATGAAGGTACGCAGATGAGAAGAACATCAGAATTGATGGAGTATAGGGAGATGCACTTGATTTGCCTTCTATTTTTTCTCTGACAAGGAACCCAGTCATTCCATAGGACATTCCCAAAAGGATGATCCCACCACTTCAAAGAGTCTGGTTGTTCTGAAGCTAACAGAAAATTTCTGAAATCTTTAATACCCAAAAGGGATTTCTCTATTTGGACTCAGACTGGCTCATTATTACCATCATACCATTGTTTGTTAGCTTTAAATGCTGCTGCTTTCCAATACATCTTATTATCTGGAAGATGAAGGCCTCCATGTTCTTTATCTACTATTAAAATTGTCCTTCGAATTCTAGATTTTTCACCTTTCCAGATTAAATTACTAGTTGCCTTATCAAGATTGTTTAAAAAAAAAAACCTAGATGGAATCTGGACAGGAAGTAACTGAAATTTATATAATATTTTGGTATATAATCATCTTATGTAAGATGATTATATACCATCATCTTACATAAATTAATTTTACCTATCCCGAACAAGATAGATGTTGCCATTCATAAAACTTAGAATTTAATTATTTTAAGAACTCCAAATAGTTATCTCTAAAAATGTTACTGGGGTTTTTAGATAACCAGATTCCAAGGTATTTTATCTTATCTTTAACAATCAAAAAAAGGATCACCCAATCCATTTTCTCCACCCATTCTCTATCCTTTGCATATACCAGGCCAATAGATGTATTAGTATTAATTTTATACCCAGAAATTTGTCCATGATATGGAGTTGTATTGCAGAAAACTGTGCAGGGAAACAGGGGCCAAAATTGGGATGCCCTTAGTAAGAAAGTTGATTAGAGAGGATGAAGTCCTTTATATAGATGAAACTGAGGAGATAGAGAGGATCAATGGCTGGTTTGTGAGTGGGAACCCAGACAAGGAGGAATTCCTGATTGTAAGAAATAAGGATATTACTGAAGTATACCTGGAAGCAAAAAGATTAGCAACACAAGTGCAGTGCAGTAAACCCCTAGGAAATAGAAAGAGACTGGGGAGAAATAGATATTTGTGAATTGACCTAGGGTCAACAGGGCCCCAGGGGGTGGGTGGGGAGGGGAGTGTACTGAAGGAATGGATGGGCTGGACTCCCAACCCAAAAAGGGGTAAAGATGTAAATTAGTACCAGGTAGGGTGAAGGCAATGGAGCCAGCCTGGAAACCTGTATAACATGTAAAACATGTAGTAACTGGGTAAAAGATTATGTGGGGTTAGAGTCTCCTTAAAGAGGGTTAAAGTCCTTTAATTAATGGGTTATTCCTAAAATATGTGTAAATAGAGATATGTGTATAAGTAGAGATGCTTAAAGAAGGGTTGAAGTCTCAAAAATCAAGGATAACATACAGTTAAAGACTAAGTCCTCTAGGACTAGCAAAGATTGTACAGAGTTAGAGTCCCCTAGGAACTGGACCTCTCGACTTCATGAATGTATCATAGGGTGGCCATACCTCCCCTTTAAAAGAGGACACATGAAAAATACATGTTGCAGAGCTGCATTGTTTCCAGTGTAGTCCTGCACCATGTATATTTCATATGTGTCCTCTTTTAAAGGGGAGGTATGGCCACCCTAATGTATCCCTGTCTCTCCATCTGTTCCCCCCATCCCTCCAACCTTGTCTTTCCTAGATGAGGCAGGAACCTTGTCTATATTTAACAATTGTAAAGTGCCAGGTACACTGCTTGTGCCATATTACTACATAAATAATACTGTGCCTGACTCCTTCTCCTGCCAAGGTGTCACCACGTGCCCAACGTGTTGACATTTACCAAATGTACCTACCAAACTGCATTCCCAAATGGGAAAAAATGAATGTGGAAAATCAGTCTGGGACGATAAGAGAGGCAGTGAATAGGCTATTTTTGATTAAAACAGCATTCACCACAAATCATCATTTCAGCTCTAATTCCAAGCAGAGACTGCAAAATATGCATAACCCTTTTTTGATCATTGTGGTCATTGTGACTAGAATAAGATCTGCCTTTAATTTCACTTTCTAGTTCAAAATTTCTGTACAATTTGGTTAGGTTTCAATTGATGCTGTTGCTATAGTAATGATAATATCTAATGCCAAGGAAGTTGTACACATTTCCAGCCCAAATGGTGTTTGAATCACATATCTCTGACATCTGTAAGCTCTGTGATTATTACATGCTGCCTTGATGACTAAATTATGAAGGGAGTTCTTATTCTTGCTACACTATAGAAAGGAAGCAAAAGGACACAGAAAATAAATTGACTGTTTAGAATGCAGTTTCTTCAGATTAACACTTGTAAATATTTAGGTCATAAGAACATAAGAAGTGCCATACTGGGTCAGACCAATGGTCCATCTAGCCCAGCATCCTGTCTCCGACAGTGGCCAAAACTTGTACGTAAGGAAGACAGAAACCAAGGGTGAAATAAGAAGGACTTGCACAGTTCCGTAAACTTTAAGGGTAAAAGGAGTCATTGTGGTAATCTACAGTGCAATCCTATTTTGCACCTGTGCTTGCCATTTTTTCTTGAGTGAGATATTCCCTTTGATGGGACTCATACCAGGGGTATGTGCTGGTGCTAAACAGCTGGAGGACCATACAACTAATTTGATCTACATGTGCAGACTGTAGAACCTGTCCCCACTGGATGAAAGCACATCTTCTAGAAAGCTATCTATCTTGTCATATAGCTATCTATCTTGTCTTGCTAGGCCACTGCATCTTGTTCTTCCCTTTGTCTAAAAGTTTGAAGCATCCACTCCATCCGATGTTTTATCCATATGTAAACATCTATACATAGTTTTCAAGTCACCTTTCAACCTTCTGTTTGATAAACTGAATGGACTGAACTCCTTTAATATGGTACAGAATTACTGGACAAATAGGTAAGCACAGTGTTAGGCAAGAGTCAACAGGGCTTTTGTAAAGGGATGTTATGCCTCACCAGTCTATTTGTATTCCGTGAGACTGTCAACAAGCATATGGAAAAGGTCAAGCCAGTCTAGAAAGTATACTTAGGAGTTGTTGCTTTTTAAAGTCTCTTGCCAAAGGCTGAAAAAAAAGACCAATAGTTATAGGCTGAGTCCTCTCATAGATCAGCATCTAGTTGAAAGATAGAAATAAATGGCCAATTTTAATAATGGAGAGAGATAAACAACTAGGTGCCCAAAGGCCCTGGAGTAGGAGCGGTGCTGTGTAATATATTCATTATTGATCTGGAAAATGTGGTGAAGGTGATGAAATCTGCAGTTGATACTATCTGAAATAATTTTGTTAAATCTAATGCAGGCTGTTAAGAGTGACAGAAGAATTTCACAAAATTAGATGGCTTGGTAATACGATGGCAGGTGAAATATAATATTGATAAATACACATGGCAGGGGGGACCAAGACAAATCCTAACTATATATGTAGTAGGGAGAAGGCTATGTGTGTTACTGGCCCTTTAAGGGAGGTAGCACCAGAGAGGGAGCTGTAGGTGCTGTCTGAGGCTCAGGTGCTAAAGTGAGTAAAGGATAGCACCTGGGTGCCTCACACCTTGGCTTAGGCATGGTTAACCAAGCCCAAAGTCTAAGGATCCTGAGGAAGGCTGATTCTGAGAAGAGACAAGGAAGAGGCAAGAGCTAAGGAAGGCTCTGCCTAAGAGAGCCCATCATGTTGCTAGGCAGGAAAGTAAAGCTCTGTCTATGAAGGGATGAACCAGCCCATAGCCAGGAGGCTATCCCTGGTGGAAGAGGCACCTGAGTTAGAAGGACTGTGCCTGGCAAAGGGCCGAAAAAGGAAGAAAGGAGCTAGTGGAGCTCAGTAGCCAGGAGGGCTGCTTACTAGACAGGACCTGGGTCAGAGGGTTGGTGCCTGAACAGGGGTCCAAGGGACTGTGAGCACTGTATATAATGAGTGGACATTATACAGTAATAAAGACACTGGAGAAAGAAGAGATCCAGTGTGGCGTGACCCCTTGAGCAGCATCCTGACAGTACTCCCCTCCCCCCCCAAAGTACCTTCTGACTCCGTTACAATGCATATCAAACATTGGGTTCTAAATCAGTTAATACCACTCAGAAAAGAGATTTTTGAGTGACCATATGTATAGTTTACTGAAAACATCAGCTCGGTACATGGCAATGGTGGACTCGGGGGATGAGGCGGTCCTACAAACAGGTCAGACCAAGGCCGTTTAGGGCTTTATAGGCAAGCACCAACACCTTGAATCAGGCCCAGAAGACTATAGGCAGCCAGTGCAGAGACCGAAGAACCAATGTAATATGTTCCCAATGGCCCAGTCCCACCAGGAGATGGGCTGCCGCGTTCTGCACCAGCTGCAGTCTCCGAACTGTCACCATGGGTAGCCCCAAGATTACAAGGTTAAAGCTCTTAATCTTAGAAAGAAACAATTGGAGGAGGAATATGATAGAGAGCTGATGGGAGGAAAGTGAATACAGAAAAGTTATTTATCCTTTCTCATAATACAACTAGAAGTATGTAAATGATCAAGATTAAATGATCATTAAGCTTCTTAAATGATCAAGAAGCTATTTGAAAACAAGCAAAAGAAATACTTTTTTCACATTGCTGTGAGATGTTGTAAAGGCCAGCAGTACACATGGGATCAAAAAAGAATCCGATGCCTCCATAGAGACTAGGTCCAACAATGGCCCTGGGCCTTTTCACACAGACACTCTAATACGGATTAAATGGTTGTTACATTTTATTATACATGTTACAGGGCACCCATAGAGCACACCTGCAGCCCTGCAACATGTATAATACAATGTAACACCCATTGTGTTAGAGTCTGTGTGAAAAGGGCCAAGGAAGAAAGAGTGTGATAGTTGTCTGCAGGATTAAGGCCTGGGTAAGTTCTGGTGAGTTTGGGGGAGTGACTGTACCTTTAAGGGAGTTGACTGCCTCCACAGGCCACACCCCTTCTGGGGCTATAAGAGCAGGAGGCTCTTCAGTAAAGTCAGTCAGTGTCTGTTGAGGCAGACCCAAAGCAGAGAGGCTGTAGCCTGGGCACTCATGTTTTTTCTCTCCTGCATGGATTTTTGTATGTATAATAAAGGGTGAGGCAGACCCAAAGCTTTTCTCACTGTTGGAATATTTCTATGTTTTCTTGGTAAGCTATGAGCTCTGACTGAAGGTCTTCTACATGCAGGAGTATTTTCAGCTGGGATGTGGTTTCCTGACTATGCATGGAGTTGCTCACTTTCTCCCTTGGGGGGTTTCCTGGCTGCCTCTTTGTCCTGTAGTGTTTTTCTCTGTTTCAACAGCTCTTCGAGTCTTCTTTTTTCCCTCAGACAAGTCACACACTCTTATGTTTCCTCCCCACTTCTCCTAGGAGAAATTCCAGTGCTACCTGAAGGAGCTACTACAGCTGTGGCCAATAGCATCACCTAGAAGTGAGCTTGGTCCCAATAAAATACTCAAGGCTACATTAGAAGACAGCAAGGGACCTTTATTGTGGTTCCAGTCTTGGGTTTGTGCCCTTTTTGCCCCAGCAATAAACAGAAAGTGCCATACAATCAGGAGAAAGCTAAAGTTCACAGTCTATGGCTTTTTTAAAATGGGCCACACTGGGGAGGGGTGTCAGTGTGCATGTTGGTGTGGGGTTGGTGCAGAGGGCAGGTGTACACAGGCTCACACTGGTGCACACTCATCCCCCACGCACCCCCATGCATGGAGCAACCGGTGTTTTCACCAGTTGCTCCATGTATGGGTGATGGGTGGAGGTGGGTGGGCATGCATGTTTCGCGGGAGTGCACATGCACGCCCACCCACCCGCTTCTGCTGTACAAACAAGACTCACCCATGCATCCCCACGCAGGTCCCTACATGGGCATGCATGGGTGCATCTCATGTAAAAAGGATCTATATTTCTCTCTTGCCTGGGCCAAGAAGATTCCAAGATTCCTCCCTTTCCTTTCCTCCCTTCAGTGGCATCAACAGCATCAACATAGGCAGGCTTCCAGGTTTACACTGCAATCCATCCTCTCCTGAACTACAGAGAGCTCTCAGTGGAGTCCTGACTCCTTGGCCAGAAACTCAGGCTTTTATATCCTCTGTGTGTATATATATGAATTATAAAGAGAAAATGACTGTAAACAGAGATTTGTTGATTAGCTGAACGTTTCGGCTTCCACCCTCATCAGCAGCTCAGTTGATTTTTGAAATAAAGTGTATTGTGAGCACAGCTGACAGTTCTTAGAACTCTGAGGGTGGAGAGAGTTCTAAGGTGAGCCAAGGAATGCAGTAGCACAAACAATAAAAGATTGGCGTTCACGTGTTATCTTCTAAGTTAAGGTCATTGGGCGCGAGGGTGTCAAGTCTGTAGATCCAGAAGTTTTCCCTGGCGTCCAGTAGTTTGGGGTTGGAGGGTTTTTCTATAGGGAAGATTTCTAGATCAGCGAGTGTGTGATCTTCTGAATTAAAATGTCTAGCAACAGGCTGTGCCACTTTCTTAGTGACGATGACTGACTTGTGATTTCTGAACCGGGTATGGAGGTCCATGGTGGTTTCCCCCACATATTGCATGTGACAACATCCATTATGCATACATTGTATCACATAAATTATATTGCTCGATGTGCAGGTGATGTTTTGCTTGATGGTATAGGTCCATGTATATATAAAGAATAAAACATTAAACTATTAAAACAGGTTAAAAATAATAATAATAATAATAATAACTATAAAATGTGTAGGAAAAAACATCCCACCCTCCCTCTAATCATCCCCCTCACCAAATGCCTGGCAAAAGAGCCATGTTTTACATTGGTGCCAGAAGGTGAGAAGGTCCAGGCTGAGGTGGACCCCCACCAGGAGTGAGTTCCACAACACCGGTGCGGACACCGAGAATGTCTGCTTCTCAGTTGCCACTTGATGATATTGTGGAACCTCAAGGAGGGCACCCCCGGACAACCACAGGAGCCACTCAGGGGTCCAGGAAGTGAGGCGATCCTTCAGGTAGCTAAGGCCTTGGGCATTATAGGTCAAAATCAGCACCTTGAATCAGGCCCAGAAGACTATAGGAAGCCAGTGCAGTGTTCAGAGCACCAGAGTAATGTGCTCCTGGTGGTCCATCCCCATAAGTAGATGAGGTTTCACATTCTTCACCAGCTGCAGCCTCCAGACCATCACTATGGGCAGCCCCACATAGAGTGCATTATGGTAGTCCAACCTTGAGGTGACAAATGCATGGATGAAGGTAACAGGTCAGAGTCCAAGACATAAGGGCGGGGCCACCTCATCAGATGTAATTGGTGAAAGGTGCCCCTGGCCACAGCTGCCACCTGGAGATCCAGGCGCAGCTGCAAATCCAGGAGCACCCCTAGGATCTGTACCTGAGATGACAACAAGAGGCAGACACCATCAATGATGGGTAACCCCCCCTCACCCAGATCACCATCCCCACCAATAAGCATCACATCTGTCTTGTCGGGATTAAGCTTCAATCAGCTAACCCTCATCCAGTCCCCTACAGCCGCCAAACTGAAGGGTCTGGGTCAGATGAAAAAGAAATGTATAGTTGAGTGTCATCAGCATATTGATGACAACTAACCCCCCAACTACACACAACCTCCCCAAGCGGCTGCATATACACATTGAACAGGTGGAGGGACAAAATAGAACCCTGCAGGACTCCACACGGGAGACCTCAGGGGACATACAATCCCCCAGAACTACTCGCTGAGATCTACCCACCAGGAAGGAGCAGAATCATTGCAAGATGATCCCGTCCACACCAGCTAGTTCCCGTAGATGAGTCACCAACACCGCATGATTCACTGTGTCAAAAGCCGCTGATAGGTCGAGTACAACCAGCAGGGTCAATCGTCCCTTATCTAGCTCCACCTGCAGGTCATCAAACAAGGCCCCAAGCGTGGTCTCAGTACCATAACCCAGACGAAAGCCAGACTGCGAGGGATCTAGAAAACCGACGTGATCCAGGTGCACCTGCAACTGATGGACCACCACCCATTCAATAACCTCTAAAAAGGGAAGATTAGAGACAGGCTGACAGCTCGCCGGGGAATCAACATCAAGAGATGATGACTCAAGCAGAGTCCAGCTGGACTCCAAATTATCACATGAACATAAATGGCAATAATAAGCAGTACTGCTTTACAGACCAGCCACACCCTAAACCACAATGCTATGTACACTGTTATTTGTCCATAGTAGATACTTCACAGTGGGGGCCTGTCACAGACTATTAGCAAAGATGGTCAAAGGAATGCAATGCAACCTTATGCTCAGGGTGTCCCTAAAGCTCTGACAGCAGGAAGTTGAGTCAGGGATGGATTGCTCCATAATTGCTCTGTTTCTTGTACATTTCCTGTGAAGCATCCAGCTTGGAGACATGAAACTGACCTAGATGGACTTTGGTCTGATCCAGTATGGAAATTCAGATGTTCTTAAATCTTAGCTTATAAAGTAGCTTTCCAGATCCTATGTCATTTTGGTGCTTCTTTGAGCTCTCTTAAGTATTTCTTTCTTGTTTTTGAAGTAAGGGCATCAGAAGTAGATTCAAGCATTCCTTCAGTGGTCTAACTAAAAAAGTGCTGCGTACTGAGATAAAATCGCTTCCCTACTTCTGCTTGGTACACTCACCTCCATCTAATAGTGAGCGTATCACTAATTGTGACTAAAGTTTCTGCTCCTTTATTTTGAAACACAATTTATTGAGGATATTTTTATATCTCTTGAGGCAGCAAGATAAGGAAACTTGTACTATATATTCTTTTGTATACATCCAAACCTTTTTGCATCCTAACTCTTTTTGCCACTGCATTGTATTTCAAATGACCCTTAGGTCCTTTTCCAAATCCCTTCTTCCCAAGACAGTCTTGACAATCTGTCTTACCTGCAAATTGTATTGGCAAGGGTTTTATGTTATTATCAAGTTAACTGATAAAAGTATTGAATCGTATTAGACTAAGAACTGGGGGACCCAGCTATATACCCCTGTTATTGTGGTTATCCCATGAACAACTACATTTTGAGATCTGTCAGTGAGCCAGTTTTCCGTTCATATAACATGAGCCTAGTTAGTTCCATGTAATGTAAGGTTTTCTATAAAAACCTGCCTTTTTCTATAAAAACATGCCATTCTAAGTCAAATGCCTTAAACAAATTCCAGTATACTGAACTAGGGCTAAGTTTGGCCTTAGGTTCTTGGAAAAAAAGGCTCAAACTTGCTGTGAGACTATGCTGTGCTATTTATTTATTTTTTCTATCCTAAAAATCAGCAATCTGTCTTTAGACTAAAATGACTCGCTTTAAGATTGAAGAACATAACAGGAAAGAAGAAGACTAACATTTCCACAGCGTGTGCTTCCTCTGTGAGCAGTTGCATCAGTTCTGAAAACAAAATGATAACCATCTCTCAAAATGAACCAAAGCCTTCGAAATTTAAAAACATAAAAGCGTAAAACAAACAACTCAAAGGTTGCTGTACCAGTATATTATATGATAAAATCCATGTAGACCATAAGCCTGACCCCCTAGGAGGATACTGCTGCTGACAATAGTACTTTGCATGGGTGTGAGTTTCATTAACATGACTGGAACTTGGGCTAGCACTAAATGCTAGTGCCAACCTTTTCTGCCCAAGGAATTGCACAGTATGCTAGCTGTTTTGGAGTGACCTAGAGCAAGACTGGAGAACCCTTTCACTCTCCCATTAGTACAACCTCCACAAGTCAGATAAGGAGTGGGGGTGCTTAATAGATGTACTTAGGACTGGGGAAGAAAAAGAAAAGTCCAAAGCATGGATCTATAGGCATTTTTAAATGAGCAAGACTGGGATATGGTCCATGTCCACTGAGTGGTACAGCCATGAAGCATCCACACGCGTGGAGTGAGTGGGGAGGGATTCTAAAAGGCAGCTCCCTGAGTGGCCGCTGCGGCCACGGAGGCAGCTTTCCATGCACTCCTGCCACCATGGACCGGCCCCCGAAGTAACTCATTTGGGCAGCCTTTATTTATTTATTTATATTTAAAGTTATATGCCACCCCCCTCCTGCCTCAGGCATCTAAGGGCGGCTAACAACGTTTTAAAAACATTGAAAACATATTAAAATACACAGTGATAAAATGACAATTAAAACAACCTAAAAAGCCCATTACCCACCCACCCCAACCCAACCCACCCACCCCATCTCCCTCGATAAAGGCCCGGCAGAACAGCCAGGTCTTACACTGTCTACAGAAAGAGGGGAGGTCGGTAATCAAGCGGACCTCCAATGGGAGGGAGTTCCACAGCCGCGGCACAGCCAGCCACAGAGAACGCCTTCCTCATGGTAGACACCCGGGAAACCCAGGGGACCCCCAAGAAAGAAGGGCACCCCTGGCTGACCACAGGGTCCAATCCAGGACCCAGAGGGTGAGGCGGTCCTGCAGGTAGGTCGGACCCAAGCCATTTAGGGCCTTAAAGGTCAACAACACACCTTGAATTGAGCCCCGAAAACTATCGGCAGCCAGTGCAGAGAGCGAAGCACTGGTGTAATGTGTTCACGTCGGCCCGTCCCAGTCAGGAGATGGGCTGCTGCATTCTGCCCTAGCTGCAGCTTCTGAACCAGCCCCAAGGGTAGCCCCACGTAGAGTGCATTACAGTAGTAACGCATTACCCCTTTAAGAGCTCCTGGTAGGGCTTGTGTCAGGGCCGCAGACCTGTCTGTTGGCATGGGTGGGTGCCCCAGTTCAAACAGACCAGGGATGTGTTTGGGCACCTGTCCCCACACGCTGTTTTGCCTTCCCCTGCACGGGGCACTCCAGCTTTTTCTCCGGTGCCCCGTGAGTGGCCATGAGTAGGTGCTGCATAGGTTATGGGAGCACACCTCCACCCACACCACCTTCACATGAGTATTCAGGTGGGTGGTTGATGGGTGGCCATGCATGGTTGTGTCTCGTTTAAAAGCACCCTATGTCATGACTCCATCCCTTATCCTTCAGTGTATGTCCTAACGTCCACTCCTTTCTTCTGAACTCACTTTTTCAGTGCTTGAAGGTAGGGACTGACTCCACAGGCCAAACCCAGGAACTGGAAAAGGGCCAAATAAAAAACAGCTATGTGCTGTATTTTGGCCTATGACCTGGAGGTTCCCCATCCATCACCTATGGGGGGGGGGTGTGTCTTTATTTACTGACCAACTGTCTTGTAGAGGAGATCAAGACTGTGTTTTCACTTACACAACTCGAATATAATTCATGTGCAATTTGGTGGTGGGGGGGAGGGGGGTATAAAAGTATTATTAATTCTTTATTAAGTATTATATTATTGATTGATTGATTACAGTCCATGGAATCAAACCCGTATAAAACTGGTGTAATTAAGAGCAGAATCAGGCTGAGAGGTTTTGAGTAAAAATGATTAAATGTAGAATGTATAGCATTTTCTTCTCTATATATTGCTTTCTATTAATTGTAAGACAGCTTCTAATTGCTCTCTGTGAGATGAATGAGCCCCTGCAGGCAGCCCACTGCTGGCTTCTAATTAATACAGAACTCCCATTTTGATTGCTTGTAGTTACTTCCCACAATATTCATCTAAGCTGTGCTTTAGTTACAGTTTGTTATACAAAATATAAATACTTCTCTCCTTCTTCAGTAGCAGACTAGATGTCTGGTCTGTGATTTATAGCAATACAGTGTATGCATGCTTTGTTTGTACAGAATACGGAATAGCCTCTGTAATTCTGACTTTGTACTTCAGGGTGCAGACCAAACGTAACTGGGCAGTTCTCAGCGGCACAGTGATTCAGCAGCAGGTTTTAATTCTTTAATATAGCTGAATCTTGCTCTAGGCCCTATTTATTTCACACTTCTGACTTGTACTAGGTTTCCCCTATGTTTCTGCTTTTATATTAGTCTCTGGTTGACAACTTAAAAATGCCCTTCTCGTTTTTATTTCTTTAGTGGTTTGTCAACACAGATTATTCATTTTGACTCTAGAAATGTTATTAGAAATCTGAAAGGCTTTCCCTACACAAAGCCCTTCACATTGGTATCTCAGTTTGTTATAATGTACTATGCCTGGGTGTGTGCTGATGTATTGTCTGCTCAGAACTGACTGAGAAAGGCTATATATATATACAAGGGGCAGATCCCTAGTTATATACACCAGTGTAACTCCTAAATCATACGATATAGTTCTGTTCCTGGAATGAATGTTCATAGGGTGAAAACAGGCATGCACTTAACTCCGCTTTAACACCACTTTAACATTTCTTACGCATGTTGCAGGGCTGTGTTGGCACCCTATGCAGCCCTGCTACAGGCATAAGAAATGTTAAAGTGGTGTTAAAGCGAAGTTAAGGTGCATGTCTGTATTCACCCATAGACTTTAGAATCAATTTCCTGCTGAAGATCCTGATTTCATATTTCTGGCTAAAGATCCTGATAATCTGGCCAGATACATGTGCTTTCCCAGAGGTTTTTTTTAAACAAATATTATTTATTTATTTATTTTTGGTGGAGGTTTATTTATTTTTTAATCACATTTTCTTTGCAGCTGTTACAGTTTCATACTTTAAAAATTGAAGAAAACAGCAAAAAAGTAAGGAGACACTTTGAATTTTGTGATGCAAAGGGGGAAAGTGACAAATGTAGATCAGAGAAAGTAAGGTTGCCGCGTTGGTCCCAAATATAGACAATAGAGACAAAGTACTACAGTGACATCTTTTATTGAACCAACTACATTTGGTGGAGGTCTGCAAGCTTTTGGACCTCACAGGGTCCTTCGTCAGGCAAGTCAGGAGTTAGAACTGCAGTCTGAGCAATGCAGTGTAGTTAGATGAAGTGAGTCACTTTGGGTCACTATTTCTGATGTCTCCATCCTGGTCTTTAAAGGAAAGACCTAGGAACCTGGGGAGCCTGGGAACAAAATTTCATAGCTCTACTATTTACAAAGAACAATGTCACCTCTGCCAACTGATTAGCATGGGACTCAGTCTGGCCATGGACCTCCCAAGCCATTACAGAAATTTGTAAATCTAATGACTATCTACAGCTACAGGAAGCTTTAAGTTTACTTACTATCAGCAGCTCTTACTCTTCCCACCTTATTGTATTCCACCTAGAGGTGATATGAGAATACCTTTGCATTCTTGCGAGAATGGGTGAGATTCTCAGAGCCACAGCGCGATCTCACACAGTCTCTCCAAGGTTTTCGAGAATCCCGCAATATTCTCAAGAACCACAAAAATGCGCTGTGTATGCCCGCCCCAGCAGCCATTTTGCATCTGCGCATGCGCTCCGCCCAGCGACCATTTTTTAGAATCTCACAAGAGCGTAGGTGGGAAGCCTGATTCTCACGAGAGTTTTGACTCTGAAAATCTCATTGAGAAGCAATTCTCGATGAGATTTTTAAGAAGGGTGAGTTTCAGCCCTAATTCCACCCTTTTGAATTGCAGACCTCCTCCCTGAGTCTCATTTTCACCTTCCCTTGCCTGCTCCTCCCTTTGCCATTGTTCCCAATCACTGCATCTAACTACACTGCTTTGCCTAGACTGCAGTTCTAACTCCTGACTTGCCTGACGAAGGACCCTGAGAGGTCCACATGCTTGCAGACCTCCACCAACTGGAGCTGGTCCAATAAAAGATATCACTGTACTACTTTGTCTCTATTGTCTAGTGTAGATCCGTCTGTCTCATTGGCCATGTGGGATTCCTAGTTGTCATAGTTACTTCACAGTAGTTTGGTAGCCAAACCATTTATTACAGACAAATGTTTTCCTAGTGTAGCTGTGCTAAAAATCCATTGTAAGAGATGCAACAAAAAACTAAGTGGTTTAACCATTTGCTTCACCACTGAACAAGCACTATCAAATCACATGCTAGAAAATGAATTTTCTGACAGGAATACTTTAGTAAAATCTTTTAAATATCGGTCTTTCAAAAGAACTTCACCAAAATAATTTCTCTAGTTGCATAAAATTCATGATGCATATTCATATATCTGCATTTCTCATGGTCTGAAGATAACTACAACCCTTTTTTTCCTCTTTTACTTTGGCCTTAGGAACTCCTTCACTGACATTCTGCGGGCTATTCTGTTGTCCTTGGAAGTTCTAATTGAAGACCAAGAGCTTCAGATAAACGGCTTCATTTTAATTATAGACTGGAGTAATTTCTCCTTCAAGCAAGCCTCCAAACTAACACCTTCCATCCTCAAGCTGGCCATTGAAGGGTTACAGGTACTTCAGAATGTGGGAAGCATGGATGTACCAAATAAGCTAAGTTTTGGGATTGCAGGCAGGATAAAATTTCAGCAAGCAGAGGTGGAAAAATCAATCAAAAGTCATAGTACCGTGCAGATGTAATTCAGCCAGAATTTCAGATGTTTATTTTTTATTATCTATTGCTTTCATTTGAACTGCAAGTCGTTATTACCATAGACATGTATTACTTACTATAGCAATTAAGAATAATGTTTAGAGATTTGAGGTTTAATCCATCTGAGAGTTCATGGGATTAGATTCCGGCAACATCTGCCTGGTGAAGCATGCAGTACGTATGCAAGGGGGCATGTGGATATGCAGAGCAGTGAAGGGAATGGAAGTAGCTGCACTTATCAAGAGATGTAAATTTACTGTAGGATCTCGCTGCCAGATGTATTTGGATTCGGGAAGAAGGGGGGAAAGAGAGCAAAGCTACCCTGCCAGAATCAATATACAGTACAACCCAGTATAATGAACCCATTTGGGACCAAGAAGAAACTGTTAGTTTCACTATAATAGGGTTTGGCAATTTATTCCAAATTTGTTCAGTCAATTTGTTCAGTATTTAAACTGAGGCCCTTTTCACATGAGATGTCCCCACCCATCTTGACCCAGTTTCTCTGCATGGAGATGGATGGAGGCACCATGGGGGATGGCTGGGGGTGTGTACATGTTCCCACGCTACATCCATNTTCCTGCTGAAGATCCTGATTTCATATTTCTGGCTAAAGATCCTGATAATCTGGCCAGATACATGTGCTTTCCCAGAGGTTTTTTTTAAACAAATATTATTTATTTATTTATTTTTGGTGGAGGTTTATTTATTTTTTAATCACATTTTCTTTGCAGCTGTTACAGTTTCATACTTTAAAAATTGAAGAAAACAGCAAAAAAGTAAGGAGACACTTTGAATTTTGTGATGCAAAGGGGGAAAGTGACAAATGTAGATCAGAGAAAGTAAGGTTGCCGCGTTGGTCCCAATAGAGACAAAGTACTACAGTGACATCTTTTATTGAACCAACTACATTTGGTGGAGGTCTGCAAGCTTTTGGACCTCACAGGGTCCTTCGTCAGGCAAGTCAGGAGTTAGAACTGCAGTCTGAGCAATGCAGTGTAGTTAGATGAAGTGAGTCACTTTGGGTCACTATTTCTGATGTCTCCATCCTGGTCTTTAAAGGAAAGACCTAGGAACCTGGGGAGCCTGGGAACAAAATTTCATAGCTCTACTATTTACAAAGAACAATGTCACCTCTGCCAACTGATTAGCATGGGACTCAGTCTGGCCATGGACCTCCCAAGCCATTACAGAAATTTGTAAATCTAATGACTATCTACAGCTACAGGAAGCTTTAAGTTTACTTACTATCAGCAGCTCTTACTCTTCCCACCTTATTGTATTCCACCTAGAGGTGATATGAGAATACCTTTGCATTCTTGCGAGAATGGGTGAGATTCTCAGAGCCACAGCGCGATCTCACACAGTCTCTCCAAGGTTTTCGAGAATCCCGCAATATTCTCAAGAACCACAAAAATGCGCTGTGTATGCCCGCCCCAGCAGCCATTTTGCATCTGCGCATGCGCTCCGCCCAGCGACCATTTTTTAGAATCTCACAAGAACGTAGGTGGGAAGCCTGATTCTCACGAGAGTCTTGACTCTGAAAATCTCATTGAGAAGCAATTCTCGATGAGATTTTTAAGAAGGGTGAGTTTCAGCCCTAATTCCACCCTTTTGAATTGCAGACCTCCTCCCTGAGTCTCATTTTCACCTTCCCTTGCCTGCTCCTCCCTTTGCCATTGTTCCCAATCACTGCATCTAACTACACTGCTTTGCCTAGACTGCAGTTCTAACTCCTGACTTGCCTGACGAAGGACCCTGAGAGGTCCACATGCTTGCAGACCTCCACCAACTGGAGCTGGTCCAATAAAAGATATCACTGTACTACTTTGTCTCTATTGTCTAGTGTAGATCCGTCTGTCTCATTGGCCATGTGGGATTCCTAGTTGTCATAGTTACTTCACAGTAGTTTGGTAGCCAAACCATTTATTACAGACAAATGTTTTCCTAGTGTAGCTGTGCTAAAAATCCATTGTAAGAGATGCAACAAAAAACTAAGTGGCTTAACCATTTGCTTCACCACTGAACAAGCACTATCAAATCACATGCTAGAAAATGAATTTTCTGACAGGAATACTTTAGTAAAATCTTTTAAATATCGGTCTTTCAAAAGAACTTCACCAAAATAATTTCTCTAGTTGCATAAAATTCATGATGCATATTCATATATCTGCATTTCTCATGGTCTGAAGATAACTACAACCCTTTTTTTCCTCTTTTACTTTGGCCTTAGGAACTCCTTCACTGACATTCTGCGGGCTATTCTGTTGTCCTTGGAAGTTCTAATTGAAGACCAAGAGCTTCAGATAAACGGCTTCATTTTAATTATAGACTGGAGTAATTTCTCCTTCAAGCAAGCCTCCAAACTAACACCTTCCATCCTCAAGCTGGCCATTGAAGGGTTACAGGTACTTCAGAATGTGGGAAGCATGGATGTACCAAATAAGCTAAGTTTTGGGATTGCAGGCAGGATAAAATTTCAGCAAGCAGAGGTGGAAAAATCAATCAAAAGTCATAGTACCGTGCAGATGTAATTCAGCCAGAATTTCAGATGTTTATTTTTTATTATCTATTGCTTTCATTTGAACTGCAAGTCGTTATTACCATAGACATGTATTACTTACTATAGCAATTAAGAATAATGTTTAAAGATTTGAGGTTTAATCCATCTGAGAGTTCATGGGATTAGATTCCGGCAACATCTGCCTGGTGAAGCATGCAGTACGTATGCAAGGGGGCATGTGGATATGCAGAGCAGTGAAGGGAATGGAAGTAGCTGCACTTATCAAGAGATGTAAATTTACTGTAGGATCTCGCTGCCAGATGTATTTGGATTCGGGAAGAAGGGGGGAAAGAGAGCAAAGCTACCCTGCCAGAATCAATATACAGTACAACCCAGTATAATGAACCCATTTGGGACCAAGAAGAAACTGTTAGTTTCACTATAATAGGGTTTGGCAATTTATTCCAAATTTGTTCAGTCAATTTGTTCAGTATTTAAACTGAGGCCCTTTTCACATGAGATGTCCCCACCCATCTTGACCCAGTTTCTCTGCATGGAGATGGATGGAGGCACCATGGGGGATGGCTGGGGGTGTGTACATGTTCCCACGCTACATCCATCTTCACCCACGCACAGAACAATGGGCTTCGTCCCTTCTCCCTAGCTGCCCCCCACTCCTGGAACTCCTTCCTGCCCACATCCACCTCACCCCCTCCCTTCCTACCTTCACATCCCTCCTCAAGACCCACCTCTTCTGTTCTGCCCTCCCTGACCCCTCTCCTGACTCCTGCTGATACCCTCCATCCAGTACAATCTGTTACCTGAGTTCTGTGTACTCGTATCCTCACCACATGGACCAACCAGTCATTATTCTCAATGTAACCAAGCCAAGCGCGGGCACGTGGGACCTCGCATCTTCGTGAATGTTACACTCCTTGTCTCTCCCTCTGTTCCCCTTCCTTCGTCTCCCCCCTCCCCACTCCCCGGTCTCTCAGATTGTAAGCCCTAGGGCAGGGAACATGTCTATTCAATTTCTTTGTAAAGCGTCAGGTACATTGCTGGCGCTATATAAATGCTTGCTAATAATAAAAATAATAATCATTATACATGTTGCAGGGCACCCATAGAGCACATCTGCAGTCCTGAAACATGTATCATAAAATGTAACACCCATTTTATTAGTGTTAGAGTGGCTGTTTTTGCACGGACGCCCTCCTCCCTCCCCCCTCGGTATTCAGGCAGGTGTTCGGGGGGGCGGGGCGTCCGTGTATATGACTGGTGGGGGTGGGGGGATGGGTGTGCTCTGAGTGTTCACCCGTGTGAACACCAAGTGGGATGGGTGGGGGTGCTTGTGCGCTCCCATGCAACACCCACCTGGGTGGAGATGGGTGGAGGTGGGAGTGTGTGCATATAAACAGGCACATACACACCTCCATCCACCATGGCCAAACACCCAGCCCCTCACCCACCTCTGTCCATGTAAAAACGGCCAGTGTCTGTGTGAAAAGGGCAGATGGGTGGCAGTGGGTGTGGTCCCGTGGGAACAGGCGCACACCCACCTCCACCCACTGCAACTGTACACCCATCCCCCACCCACTGTGGCCTGTTTGGCCCTTTTCACTGGCCCTTTTCACACAGACACTCTTAAACTGATAAAATAGGTGTTATATTTTATTATCCATGTTGCAGGGCTGCAGGTGTGCTGTATGGGTGCCGTGCAACATGGATAATTAAATGTAACACCCGTTTTATCAGTGTAAGAGTGTCTGTGTGAAAAGGGCCTGAATATCAATGTACTTTATTGAAACAAAGATTACATTGATAGAGAAAAAATGAAGCCTTAAATGCCACAAACAGAACTGTAACTTTCACTTGAAGAGAAGTTTTATATTGTTTGTGCTTTTCTCAATGCAATTATTTCAATTCAAGAACAAAAAGACACCTCTGCTAGCTGACTGGCATGAGAGGGAAGCGTTCTTCCCTGGGCTCACACTCTATGGGGGCTTCAGGGAATCTAAAGGTCACAGTCAGTCCAGAACAGCAGTTGGTACTAGGTGATTAAAATTAAATCACTTGGAAATGGTTCATGAAAGAGGGGGAAGTTTGCTACAGTGATGGTTTGCTATAGTCAAGCTCTCTGTACTGTCACACAGTTTGACTGCAAAATCTCTCTGTGCGTAACAATACATCACAACCTTATCTGCTCCCATCTTGTTTGAGCAGTTGTATGGGCTGTCACCACAAGCCCTGCACTGTGTAGGTCACACAGAAAGTGCTTCGCTAGGACCCTCAGGAAGTAGTAGAGCCCTCGGAGGTCCTCTCGCCTCCACTGCCACCGCTTCTGAGGGCCCTGGGAGCCTCACTGCTGCTGCCACTCCTGAGAGGTTCCAGGAGGTGGGAAGCTCCATCCCCCATGCTCCTGAGTCTGGTAGTAACGGTCCCCTGAAGCCCCTCAGCAGCAAGGATGCCATGGTAGGGGCTCCCAGGGTCATGCACTGTTCTGAAGTTTCCAGGGAAGCATTTTTTGTGGAGTCCACTGCTTGCAAATGGTATTGGGTGTATTTGTTGCCACACAACTCCACTCCTGGGCCTCAACACTGGCCTCTGCCCCACCAGTTTTTTAAGGACATCCCTGGTTGTATGCATTTGGCATTTGTAAATAAAGTGGAGCAACATCCGAATGCATGTAGTGAGACAGTAAAGTGGAAACCAGGGATAAGTCACAATAAGGTCTGTATAAAACCTAGACCTAGATCCTTTTCAAACGGGT
This sequence comes from Sphenodon punctatus, assembly GCA_003113815.1. Lineage (NCBI taxonomy): Eukaryota > Metazoa > Chordata > Lepidosauria > Sphenodontia > Sphenodontidae > Sphenodon > Sphenodon punctatus. Next base: position 1,312,239 of record QEPC01014651.1, read on the forward strand.
CACAATGGGTGGGGGGATGGGTATGTTCTAGCGGTGGCTGGCGGCCATGGGAGCACACCACACACCCATCTCCATGCACGGAGCAACCGGCATTGGAGCTTGTTGCTCCATGCATGGGTAATGGGTGATGGTGGGTGGAGCTCATGAGTGCGCGCGCTCACCCCCATCTACAGCCAGTGGTGTTCCCACAGGTGTGCAGTGGCGGGGGGCATGTGAAAAGGGCCATAGTCTGTTTAGTGCTCTCTGGGAAGTAGCATTGAATCTGGACAAACTTTAAAGTGGTATTTGCATCCAGCACTTCAATCCAAGCTCACATCTAATAAAAGGCACTGGGTGTTTTCAGAAGGACACAGGGCTGCCCACCTCCAGAGCTGTTTGGGGGTGCACCCTCGCATTCACCTGCTCCCAGACCTGCCAGCGTCCGGGTCAAATGGCGGCCCACCTGCGTGGTGCCCCCTGCCCCACACCATCGAGTTGCAGGCTAGAGCATCCGCAATGCTAATTAATTAATTAATTAATTAACATTTATATGCCACCCTTCCCAAAGGTTCAGAGTGGCTTACAAATCATAAACACATTAAAATACAACACACACCCCAACCCTACCACAACCCCAAACAAATGCACCCAATACCATCACACACACCCAAAGCCCCCAAAACCATTCCAATCCCCTATCCCCGTCCACCGAATGCTTTCCAAAAAAAAAAAAAAGACTTACACCACCTCTGGAAAATGCTGAGGCTCATGCTCAAATGAACCTTTGTGGGAAGGGAATTCCAAAGCATTGGGGCAACAACCGAGCAAATCTTCCTGTGAGTCCTTGTACAAACAAGGCTAACAGACTCTGCTCCTGGCAGATCACAGGAGCCACAATGGGGCATGGAAGGACAGGCGCCTTTTCAGATATGTGGGGCCCAGAATGTATAGGGCTTTAAAGGTCTTTTTCATCCAACCCATGTCCTGCACTCTGGTTGCTTACCCGTTTCCTGGCTGCTGCGGGAAACTGGATGAGAGTCAGTGGACTGAGGTTGAATCCTGACAAGACAAGTGATGATGGTTGGTTGGCCTTGTGACTTGGGGGGGATTGGGACCACAGTTATTGATGGGGTCCAGCCCCCCCTGGTCACTCAGGTTTGCAGCATTGGAGTGCTGTGCCTGGAATCTCAGGTGGCGGTGGTGACCAGAAGTGCTTTTCACCAACTTCATCAGATGAGAAGGTTGCGGCCTTTTCTCTCTGATTCGGATCTGGCAACCATCATCAATGCCTCCATCACCTCGTGACTAGACTACTGCAATGCGCTCTATGTGGGGTTGCCCTTGAAGACTGTTCAGAATCTGCAGCTGATGTAGAATGCGGCGGCCCGGCTCCTTACAGGGATGGGTCACCAGGAGCATAACGCTGGTGCTCTGAAAGCTGCACTGGTCGCCTATTGTCTTCCGGGCACAATTCAAGATGCTGGTCTTGACCTTTACAGCCCTAAACGTCCTGGGATCCATTTATCTGGAAGATCGCCTGGCCTACCATGTCCCATCATGGCCTCTGTGGATGGCTGGGGATATCTGTCTGGAGATACCAGTTTTTAACTTGGCCTACATGATGAGGAGAGCATTCTTGGGCACTACCCTGCAGTTGTGGAACCTCCTCCCCCGGGAGGTTTGAGCACCTTTAGGAGGTAGTGTAAAACTTATTTACACTACCTTATTTGCAAGGGTGTTTGGCAGTGGGGGCTAGGGTAGCGGGGGAGTTGTGGGGGTAAAGAGTGAGTCAGGAGGTAGGGCGGTAGGCGGGGGAAAGGCTTGTGGGGGATGGCGTGGGGTTGTGGGGTGTTCTTTTTTTGTAGTTATGTTTTATGTGTTTGGGGGTTTTGTATTTTACTATTGTAAGCCGCCCTTAGCCACTTCTGGCGGGAAGGGCAGGGTAGGAAATTTAAATAAATATAAAATAAATAAATAAACCAGCACCTCGAATTGTGCCCAGAAAACTATAGGGAGCCAGTGCAGACTTCAGAGCACCAGTATAATGTGCTCCCAGCAACTCATCTCTGAAAGAAGCCACACTGCCGCATTCTGCACCAGCTCCAGCTTCCAAACAGTCATTAAGGGCAGACCCATGTAGAACACATTGCAGTAATCTAGCCTTGAGGTGATGAAAGCATGGATGACAGTAGCCAGATCCAAATCAAAAGGAAAAGCCTCAGCCTTCTCATCAGATGGAGTTGGTGAAAAGCGCTCCTGGCCACTGCTGCCACCTGACAATCCAGGTGCAGCAAAGGGTCCAGAAGCACCCCACGGCTGTGAACCTGATTTACCAGAGGGGGCTGGACTCCATCAATAACGAGTCCCAAACCCTCCTCCACCAGGTCACAAGACTGGACAACCATCATCACCTCAGTCTTGTCTGGATTCAGCTTCAATCAGCTCACCCCATTCAGTCCCTGACAACAGCCAGGCATCGGGTAAGCACCGAGACTACAGGGCTTGAGTTGGATGAAAAAGAGATGGTGTTGCCCAGAGCAACAAACAGCTGGAAGTAGAGCAGCAGTATGGGTCCATGCTTTAGATGGACTGCATCTTCACTTCAGGCCAGTGTCTTGGGTTTGGTCAGTGCACTCTGCCAGAGGTGCTCCTGCACATCTGGTGGGGCACCTTTAGATGGACGGGCCACCTGGGGGTGAAGCAGGCTGGTACAGCCAGCACCAGGGCAGCCCGTCCATCTAAAAGCACCCACTGACACATGATCCTCAGAAGGTTGAGAGATTTGGTGTGGTCAGGCACTCTCATGGTGACTGAGATTAAATTTTGTAACTCAGTGTATCTGGATTTACAACTAGCAACCACAGAGAATGGCTTTTCTTCATGGTATTTCTAATACTTCTAATTTCCCCATGGGGTCCTCAAGAAGATATCTCCCAGCTATGTATTTATTTATTTTTTAGAGATGGATCCACAACTGCCACTGAGCAATTTTTTCAGTTATCTTTTTTGAGTTGCAAGTTGTTTGAAACTGATCACAATTTTATTTATTACTTTATACGCTTTATTTATCTAAAATACTGCACTGAATACTTTCAGCCATGTATGATTAGCCTATAGTTCATCTTCAATAGTGACTCAGGACGGACCCTCCGATCCACTGGGGGCACCTATCTGGAGGTCCCCCATGTAAGGCAGGGGGCCACCATGGAGAGGGTGTTCTCGGTGGTCGGGCTACGGTTGTGGAACTCCCTTCTGAAGGAAGTCCGCCTGGCCCTGGGTCTGCTCGCCTTTCGGTGGGCATGCAAGACTTGGCTGTTTGCCCAGGCCTTTGGAGGGATGGGGGGGAGGGGTAAATGGGGGAAATTGATAGGGTGGGGAATTTGGGGGAATTGGAGGGTAGGGTTAGGGTTGGTGTTTTTTAAAAAAAATTGTAAGTGATGTTGGTTTTTAATGTATTTTATTGTTTTACCATATTGTTAGCTGCCCCGAGATGCCATGGGCATGAGGGGGTGGCATAAAAATGCTAATAAATAAATAAATAAATAAAATTAAATTAGTTATATACAAAATTCCAAAGACACGTTGTGTGAAAAAGCTTTATCTTCTTGTATGAAAGTATACATTGGCTCCATAACCTTTATCGATAGGGTAGTTTAGCTCTCTCTAGACAGAACAAAAGTCTCAATTGTAAAGGCAAGGAGAGTCCAAAATAACAAAATTCAAAAGATAATCCTAATTAAAACAAAAATCCAGCAGAAATCCAGACCAGGGAAAGTTTCAATATCACCCTGTAGCCATTCACTCTTCCTGCATCACTTACTGTCTACTGAGACCTTGGCAAGCTTCATCCAGTCTACGGCTGTTTTTGCATAATATCCCCCCCCCCCCGCTGGGTGTGCAGGCGTGTGGGTGGTGGTACATCTGTGTGCACAGTGCAGCGGGGGTGGGGGAGGAGAGATGAGTGTCCGCCCATGGAAACACCATGGACAGTGGATGGAGGTGGGTGCGTGCTCCCAGCACACATCCACCTCCACCCATCTCCACCCACGGAGCCATCTGAAAAAACAGAGGAGGCTCCCGGGCAGAGGTGGGTGTGCGCCCGTAGGGAAGCATACTCACCTCCACCTGCTGCCGGTGCACACCCATCCCCCCACCCACTGTATCCGTGCAAAAAGGGCCTATGACCCTGGCTGCAGTGTCTCCATGTTGGTGTACGACTGCAGTGAAATCGAACCTCTGTCTTTACGCTGATGGTAGTTCTAGCTTAAGACTTTGAAAGAGGAAGCTATGCCCAGTTCACATCCCAAGCCTTCAAAACTTCAATGCCCAGAGCCACTTGCCTCTGCCATTCTGTCTTTGCTTTCTTTTTTTAACTTATCTGTCTCTAGCTCTCTAGCTATCACTCTTCTTTGGATACATCAGCAAACCCATTGTTGCCAGCCTGCACCTCTATCAGCTGTAAGGTCTGATAACAAAATCTATGTAAACTTCCTCATTCATTGGGTTTCTTATTCTTCTGCCTTTCTGCCTCCAAGAATCCTATTTGAAAAGAGTCCCGAATTGTGTCCAGTCTTGGGTGCCTTATTTTGAGGAGGGCTGGACCCAGGTGCAAGAAATGGATTCTCCACCCCATTACTATCCTTTCCCATTTCCCCCCTGCCCCCCCCGCCTCACAGTCCTGCTCCCACTCACCAAGCCTCCCTGCCCTCATGCTGACTCCCAGACAGCACACAGACTCCCCAGGCCGCCTGCCCCCACACATCCTCTCTGCTCCCAGATCTGCTGCCACCGCCAATGCTCCTTGTTCAGTGCTCTGGATTCCCTCGCACTGTAGACTCTGCAGCGTGAGGAGCACTTCAGCACTTCCTCCATGCACTATTGCCATGCCAACCCTTCTGTAAATCATGCTTATGAAAAATACATGTTGCAAGTGGTTCCAATGTAGCCCTGCAACATGTATGTTTCATAACCCTCCTTATTTAAATGGAAGGGTTGTCTTGACAATACGGCTGCGCGCTGCTGCCACAACAAGTTGGGAGGGCTCCCAGGGCACACACAGGGAGAGAGGAGGGCGTACACAAATGGGCCACCCTCCCCGCATACGCCCTGAGACAAATGTCTCTCCTGTCCCTATAGTAGCTACGCTACTGTGGAAAGCAAACCCTCTGAAGAAGGGTTAAAGGAACTGGGTATGTTTAGCCTAATAAAACAAAATTTAAGGGGAGTCAAACTTCAAATATTCGTAGGACTGCCACGAAGAAGATGGCAAGAAATTGGTCTTCATTGCCGCAGAGGACAAGACTAGAAATAATGGACTCAAATTACATGAAGGTAAATTTTGGTTAAATATCAGGAAATTTTTTCTAATAGTAAGAAAGAGTGGCCTGGCAATGGAACAAGTTTCCTAGGGAGGTCGTAGGCTCTTAGTTCTTTGGAGGTTTTTAAAAAGAGGCTAGCCATGCATCTGACGGGGATGCTGTAGTTGTAGTCACTTTGCATCCAAGCAGGGGGTTGGATAAGATGACCCTTGATGTGCCGTCCAACTCTTCATTCTATGAACACACAGAAGATTGCAAAAATAAGGGAAATGGGTGACTATAGTTCTGAAAAATAAGGAGAATGAGTTTGGGGCTGTGGAAATTCTTGCTGGTACTTTCATTTCTAAGTGGTGGTTTTGAACTGGACACTCAGGACAGACTGAGAAATTCAGAACTAAACAGTCCATTTGAGCTTGCTTGAAGGTTGTCACTCAGCATACTTTGAACTTTTCATCAGCCCATCTCTTCAATTGAAAAAAAAAAAGGGGGGGGGGGGTTGTTAGAAAGAAATCTCTGAAGCTTATATCAAACAATCAGACTATTATTCATCTAACATCAGACCAATGCAATCAAACAATTTTAGAACATTCACACGCACTGGTTATATAAGCATTCTGGGACTTCAAATATCCTTCTGTAAAACAATGACTGCAGTCCCTTTGCTGTCACTCCTGTGGTCACGGTTTCAACAGTTTCAGCAAGTTTTTTAAAAGTTTTACAGAAATGTTTGAATTGTTTAAAATATTTTTGAAATGAAAAGACGATGCGTGTGTCCAAAAAGAGAGAGAGAAAGCCACTGCCGCAATCACTTCTGCAGAGAAAAAAACACTCAGATTCTTCTCTCATTGGGTGTTTTTAAATGAGATGCTTCCATGCTTGGCCACCCAGGAGCCACTCATCCAACTGCCTGTCTGTAGGTGGTACGGGGGAATGCGCGCTCCCGTGAGCCACACAGCTCCCACTCACAGGGCTCTGCTAAGAAATATGGAGTATGCCATGGGAGACAAGCAAAAAAGGTGTGTGGCAATGGACACCCAGGCATCCCTTGCCCATATAAACCAGGGTGCCCACCCATGCCAGCAGAATGGTCCACCAGTCATAGGCACTGTGGACGGGGGACATGGCCTTTGCAAATCACAGGAACTGGCCACTCATTAGAAAAAGTGAGTGAACTGAGTGCTTGGGAGCTTGGATTCCCTAGTGCTCACACCGGAACATGTCAATTTCAAATGCCAGCCAGTGCTCTTCCCCCAGCATGTTCCTCCCCCATGGGCTGTGACAGAGGGAGTGCAAGGTGGCTTCTATGGTAGCCACATTGGGAGCCACTCATTAGAATCCCTCCCCACACACTCCACCTGAGTGGCTGCTCCGTAGCTGTGTCACTCAGCAGCCACAATTCCCCGCCCCCAGTATTGCTCATTTAAAAACACCCATAGATTATAAAAACTGAAAAATCTGTAGGTGGGACTCATTCGTTGTAAGTATGTGCAGCCATTAATATAACACACATGTAGATACTCAGTAGGCAGATTAATTTTAGTGTTCCAATTGGTTTTGTTTTGGGGAGGAGAGAAGATACCGTCAGAACAGCGGATATAAAATTGACCGCACACCACACTTCTCCACCCTAGCCATTATCAACACCCTCAAAACAAACAGTCCTAAAGATTACAAGTGAGGAAAGTTATTCATGGCCACTTTTGGAGGTCCAGAGGGGTTCAAGCAAAGAAACCCCTTCCCAGTAACAGTATTACAACTACTTTGTCTCTTTTCTTTCACTGGAATAAATTAACCTCTCCCTAGATTAGTTCAGTATAGGGAATTTAACTCCACTAGGGATTAATTTAGTTGATAGGTTAGTTGACATAATGGATAGGGTTCTTCTCTGATCTTCTGGGAAATTCAGATCTCAACATAGAATTTTCACATTCTGTGCTTATAATAAGCACAAACTGCAGATCTGAATTTCTCCCCTCTCTCTCAGTATTAACACATTTTATTTCTGTACAAAGTGAACTGTCCTTTAAAAAATATAATTACTGAAAAATGAAAATTCTCTAATTAATATTCCAATAATGCTTATTTTCATATTCAAGTGAAATCATTCTTCATACATGTTGGACAGGGTCACAGCCCTTTTGGTTTCCTTTTGCTGCTGCAATGCAACACTATTGATGCTGAACTTTTACTGTGCATCCCTACTAGAGATGTACTTCTGACAGGATCCTATAAATTGAAATCCAAGTTCAAAGACATGGTACAACGCAACGGTATCTGGTACTTTGAAAGTCTCAGAAAAGAGACATTCACTGATCATATACTCACTCAGTACACTTGATAGTAATTAAGTGAAACATAGGGTAAACACATACGTGATGTTGGAGTGCCACCATCACAAGCTGATCTGGATTGGGAAGCCACTCGCATTCCAGTCAAGATTGGGTCTGGCCGTGGACCAAACATTCACATGACCGGACCCAGGGGCGGGGCAGGGTGCCACATGAATGTGTAGCTGCCCGGACCCGCCCTCATGCTGAGTCCAGCAGCCTGCCTTCCCCTCATGATGGTCAGCCATGGCGACCAATGACTACTGCCATGGCTGCCCATCATGGGACCACCCCAGACCAGACTGGGCCGGGAACAGCGAGCTACCAGACATGATAGACCATTGTAGCCTGGCCGGGCAGGCCATTCCCCAGACATGCTAATGGCTAGCCCAGGTTGTGACTCCTGATGTCTCCAGAGTCGCAGCCTGGGCTAGCCACCACCATGCCCGGGGAAGTTCTGGGGTAAACAGCTGGATGGCCCTTAACAAACATGACGGTGGCATGCAGGCCACAGCAGGCCACCATCACGTTTGTAATCATGTTATTATGCGGGTTGTTTCTTTATGAAGATTGCAGAGGTTTATAGGTTACAAGGAGATGAGATTCTAGCTAAATTTCATGCTGGCTTGAAGCTACTATGCCCATCTAAATTAAATCACATGCTTCTTATATTCCCGTAGTTTTTAGGTTTGGAGTTCTCTGATTGTTTCATCACAGCAGCCAGCTTATTATTTCTCAGTTGGGCAACTATTCTGCTTCTCAATTACTCTCTTTGGCCGTTTTTACACGGACACCTGCCCCCACTGCTGGGTGCGCAGGAGGGTGTTCTGCTAGTGGGGGCATCCATGGAAATGGCCGGCAGTGGGTGGGGGATGGATGTTCACTCAGTTTTCGTCCAAGAGAACACAGTGGGCAATGGAGGGGTGTGCTCCCACGCAACACCCACCTCCACCCATCACCCACCCATCTCCACCCACAGGGCCCTCCAAAAAAAACAGAGGCGGTCCCATGGGCGAAGGTGTGTGGGGGTAATTTCAGATGTGACGGGCCATTCGGCCCACCAAGCTGAATCCCGGACAGGAATCAGGCTGGCCGTCCTTTAGACGTGCTGGCCTGATTCTGGAGGGGGATTGGGGAGGGGGCAGGGCTGTGTGGGGAGGGGGTGGGGCTGCACGGCGCGATGTGCAGCCGCACAGCCCTGTCCTGCCCCCCCGCACTCCCCCAGCCACCCACCTTCCGGGAAACAGGCGGGCACAGCGACCAATCCGGCAGGGTTGAATTACCCTGTGTGTCCGTGTAAAGAGACACACGCACACCTCCACCCACCATGTCAGAAACCCATTACCCCACCCACCCCTGTCCATGTAAAAACGGCCTTTGTTGACCTAAAACTTGCTTGGTGTCACTAGTCTAAACAAGGGTAGGTCTAATGCAATATAGGACACATTTGTTCTTACCGCCTAACCAGGGGTCTGATAAAAGTGGTCCATTCTTCTGTCATGATGAAATAGCTATTGTGGTTGTAGTAGGTATTGTATTGTTTCAAAGGTTTATACTACTCTTTTTGAGTTTGGGTATTAAAGAATTATCAGACAGAAGTGAATGGTGAAAAGTTAATTATATAAGAACAATTTTAATTGGCCAGCAATTTGCTGAAGGTTTCTAAGAGAATGTGGACAGCTTCCCCATTCCCATCTTACATTCACCTTCTGCTTGCACTTGCAGTGAAATCCTAATTCTATAGTGGTCTGCTTATTTATTGTTAAGGTTGTGAGCAAAATTGAAGTCAGATTTCCCTTAATCAAAGTGATTTATTAGTGTTTGTTTAATGTGATATTTATTTAAGCACAAGGAGCATGGAGAGTTAGCAAAAACATCAAGGAGCATGTTGACCTATGAAGCTTCAGTCCATATCAGGAGGATGGCATATTATGGAATGTTTCCTGATGAAAAGTCTCACATTTAATCTTAGTGAGGGCTAATAATAACTGTTTCAGTAAGTTGTCTTGAATGGGAAACGAGAGTGAAGGCAACCTTTCTCCCTACCTACCAATTCTTCACATGGTGTAGCTATTGTACTACAACCAGTGATTTCTGTGTGCAATAGAAAGTTCTGCTACAACCCCTGACAACAGTGAGCATCCAACAAGGATATGATTAGGTAACTGGGGGTGGGGTAAAGGCCCTTCTCTTACACACTGACAAAAGTAAGCAGAAAGGTGGAGTGCCACCAGAGGAGCTGTGGTCACCTGACCCCAGCACTGTTGTGGTGGGCAATTGCTGTTGCCACACTGCGGAGCCAGCTGGGGCCTGGGGGGAGTCAGCCAGATGGTCGCAGGGAAGCCATCCAGGCTGGCTGCTGCTGCCACAGTCAAGGAGGGCCATGGCACTGGCCACCCAAGCAGGCACCCGGCTCTGCCCTGCTTCCCTCCCTCTCGGCCTGACTGAGATCCTGCACCCAGTAGTGACATGGCCATGCATAGTGGGCAACAACTCCCGCTACTCAAGGCCCTGCAGCAGTGCTCCCCACTTGGCGCAGCAAGCACGACCCAGGCCCACAAGTTGCCCCACCTTGGGCAATGTTGCACCATGTTGGGTAAGGGTGCTCTGCAATGCATCCTCAGAGGATGGATTGCATAGCAGCCAGCTATGCCTGGGGCAGGGGGAGCATCTGGTGGGCACCAACGACATGATGCACTGCATCACTTGGCCCAGCTGCCCAGAGTGGGTTAAAAGCTTCCCAATGCATGGTATCCTCCCCACTGCCTTGTTCACCCATGAACTACAGCTTTTTCAGTTAGTATAGCCTCCTAACTGCTGCCAGTTACAGACAATTAACAATAGATTTTCAAAGTTGCTTAAAATTTTGATAATCCAGTCCTGTAATACTTCCAGTAACAGCTTTTCAGTTTCTGTGTAAGCGTCGTGCATACATACACTCAACAAATCACTTCAGTCAGCACTGAAGAGCAGTCATCTATGAGGTGAAATATGGCTGCTGAATTAACACCACAGTGCAGACTGTTTTGAATATTTTGGAAAGGTACATCAAAATCTGAACCCAGCTTTCTTAATTTGTTTGAGACATCCCAAATATTGCAGGATCCAGGATCCATCCAGACTGCACAATGGACAAGTCAACAAGTATCTGAACTTTGCTTTGGCAGGTCTCTGAATCTGATGCTGCCATGTACAAGGTTATTCTCCTTGGGACTATCTCTCAGACTGTAAAAGTGCCCACCATGAAAACCAGTGAACCAGAGAACTCCCTTTCTAAAGGGATCCAGTGGGACTACTGAAAAGCCACTTAATCTGTCTCTGTTTGTTGCTCAGAATACTAGAAAATGGCATCTACAACTACTGGCAGATATTTTTGCTTTTTTTAAAAAAGGAAAAAAGTCACCATGGATGCTTGAAGCCAGTTCCTCAGATGGTTCTATATTAGCTTATTATATTCATCCATTGTTAGGATATCAGACAATCAGATGAGTTCAGTCTTTGTGTAATACTCAGGCCTACAAACACCTTGAAAGTGGACAAGAAAACTTGAAGACTCAAGTGTAGCCTTGCTCTTAGTTAATTACCTCAGAGCAACTTCTTTGAACTCTAAAATAAGGAGCATGAATCTCAAATTATCCACATGTACACTTCGTGCACCCAAACTATGCATTGGAACCACAAAGACTGGTATGGACAACAACCATCCACAATGAATGCATGCACAGATACGTTACATACCGATATTTGAAAAAATTGACCTTAGGGTGTCTTCAGATGTTACGACATCACGCTCAACCACACTGAACCACGCTCAACCCCCCGTGGGGCCAAAGGGCCCTGAACGTCTGAACGGCGCGTGCCAGATGTTCACCACGCCCAATACCCACATGGGGTCAGTTTCAACCACGCTTCCCGGGCTAGCCGGGGGAAGGTCCCGGGAAGCGTGGTCAAACGAACCCCCACCGGGAACCAAGGAAAAGTAACGTCTGGACGCCAATCCCCGCGCGGAACCGAACGAAACGAGCCCCAGCCGGGGACAAGGCACGCAGCATCGCTGCCGGGCAACCAGCAACAACACAACCACCGGAGGGAGATTTAAAGCGAGAGCAGCAGCAAGCAAGCGTGGCGGGATGGAGCGAGGAGGGAGGCGGAAGAGAGCGGAGGCAGAGACAGCGACAGCGGCGGGCCAGGAGGCGGAGGAGGTACAGGCAGGCCCAGCGATGCAGGCGGAGGGGGCACAGGTACAGGAAGGGGGCACACGGGAGCACCCGACCAGGGAGGC
>QEPC01014651.1:1330179-1362209 GCA_003113815.1 Sphenodon punctatus
CCCCCCCTCCGAGACTGCCTCTGTTCCTGTGGGGGCGCCTCTTTGGACTGGGGTGGGGTGGGGGTTGCTGCTGCCTGTGCCTTGCTCCCTGGTGGTGCCCCCCCTCGTCCCTCCCGTTGTTCCCGGTGGCATGTTCGGGGCGCCCCTGCCTCCTCTTCCCAACCTTTCCCTGGTGTGTGTGTGTGTGTGGCCAGGCGTGTGGTCATGCATTGTGTCCCGCTGCGGGTCCACTGTGTGTGCCAGCTGTCAGCCTGTTTTCCCTCTTCCCCCCTCCCTTCCCATTTCCCTTGTGTGGGCATTCCCTTGTGTGCCTTGTGGCTTCGTTTGCCTTCAGGTGGCCATGTCTGTGTCCTGCCCCTGCCCGGTGCATTGTGGGGGTTTAGCGCCCGGCGGGGGTTCGGCTGCACGTCTGTTGTGCTGCCGCGGCCTGCGATAGTGCGGCCCGGTTCTGGCCCGTGATCCCGTTCCCGGCACGTCTGTTTGGGTCGTTTTCCCACCCCCGGGCGTGGTTGCGCTGTTCACCCCCCCTGGTGGTTCACTGTGGTGAACCGGCCGCCCGTAACATCTGAAAATACCCTTAGAAGCCTTGATAACAAATTATCTTCTAATTGGAATAATTTTAGTGCATTTTCTGTATGAGCAGAATGCATTCCGTAACATTAGCGTCTTTTGTTGAGCAGCTGCAGTGATGAGGGCATTTAGTATCCATTGAAACAAGGCCAACTTGAAATGCTCCCAAAATGTTTGTGCTAGCTCTCTGAAACAGCTGTTGTGATATGATGTACAGTAGAGTGTTCTCAGAGCTGTCAGTCAAGGTTGCCTTTGAAATTTGAGGGAAGAAGAATAGGGATCAAGTCATTATATATAAAATCAAGGTAGATAAACAGACTTTGCTCACAGTATGAGACAGTCCATGCTGGTTGTTTGTCTGCCATTTGTCTGCCCAGACCCATAATAGTCTGGGCCCCACAAATCTGAGAGATCACCTGTCTTTCCATGCCCCACTGAAGCCCCTGCAATTGTCCGGGAGCACCTTCCTACGGGTGCCATCTCTTAGTCTTGTTCATACAGTGAGAGCTTACAAGGAAACATTCTCGGTTGCTGCCCCAATGCTATAGAACTCCCTTCCCCCAAGGTTTGTTTGAGTCTGAGCCTGGGCATCTTCCAGAGGCAGTGCAAGACTTTTCTATTTGTTAGGGCATTTAGCGGGCAGGGCTATGGAATGGGGAGTTTAATGAGTGTTTGGGGTAGGGATGTAAGGGGGTGGTTGTGTGGGAGGAGGGGAAAGGTTTGGGGGTTTGGGTTTTTAATGCTGTTTTTATATGTATTATTTTTATTTGCTTTGTAAGCCACCCTGAGCCATCTGGGAAGGGTGGGGTAGAAATTGGACTAAATAAAATTAAATAATTACTAATAATAATAATTATTAATAAATTTACAGTAGATCTGGATAGAATTTTTAAAAAGCAATACACATGCATTTGTTACTTGAAAATTGGAAATAACTAGTTGGTAGAATCTATCAGCACAATCATTCATCAGGCTGGATTTGGCTGGTGGTAATAGTAGGCAGCTGTCTGGACTTTAACATTCTTTAAGACAGAGATATTGGAAATGTCAAGCTTACCATTATATCGTTTTTATGTCATTTATTTTATAACATAGGGATGTATTTGTGCCATTACCTTTCAGAATATGTGTCATAAATGTAGTTCAAGGAATTAGATTGGAAGCAAATATTAAAGTAATCTTAAACAGAAGCATTAAATGTCAACAGAAGCATTAAATGTTTTTAGGATTCATATCCTAAAAGCAAGGTGAAACAGTTTTGTGCCTTCTAAAATGAGCAAGGATTTTTGTCAGTGGTACACAGATACCTCGCCATTGTCAAATCTATATGTAGGTTGAGTAAAATATTGAAACTTTGATCTACCTGCTGTAGGTTGTGAAATGTGCAAAGGCCTTGCTAAAAGTCCCAACGCCATTTGATCCATCAGCACGGATCTCGGTCTTTTTGTTCCAAAAACATTTCTTCTAAAGTCATCCTTGTACCGTACTGTACTGGATCACAATCCCATTGATATTTTATATATTTTGCATGTTATTGTCTGGGGTCTTGGAATTACATACAGGAAAAACTTTGGAAACTGCAACTTTGGGAAATTTGCTATTCTGAAGTCTCACCTACTCAGCATCAGTTTCAGCAGTGTTCATAGTTCCTTTAGTCATGAAGCTGCGTATTCCTTCCCCTTGAATTTAGCTAAGGGATGATAGTCTCTTGTCTATTTCAGTAATATCATTTTTATATCCTGAAACTTTTTATCAGTCTAATTCAATTTCTGATTGTGGTGGAGCATGAAAATAGATTGTGACTGGTTGGTGGTGAGCGGCCCAGGAGGACCCCGACCCCGGACTCCCCCCCGCCCCCCGTCCCTAGGGATAGGGTCGCTAGGTGGTTACGGAGTCGTATAGAGGTGCAGCTGGGTGGCATTGACAGGAGCGGCACAGGAGGCCCTGGGCACGATTGGTGTCGGTGACTTCCGGGTTACCCAGTACAAACAGCTGCAGCCCCTGGCTGTCGGTGTGGAGCGTGTAACTGGATTGTGACTGGTTGGTGGTGAGCGGCCCAGGAGGACCCCGACCCCGGACTTCCCCCCTCTCCCTAGGGATAGGGTCCCTAGGTGTTTATAGAGCCGTATAGAGGTGCAGCTGGGCGGCATTGGCAGGAGGCCCTGGGCGTGATTGGTGTCAGCGACTTCTGGGTTACCCAGTACAAACAGCTGCAGACCCCGGCAGAGCCATGGGAGCATGCCGCAGACCGCACACCTAAGGGCAGCGCGCACAAAGGCACGCCCTTAGGCACCGGTGGGGCATGGGGCCCCCTCCCCTTCATTTTTGTCTATCGGATGTTGAGGTTGGGAGAGCCTACAAAGGAGATCTGGATGCTGGGCAACGCTGTCTCTTATTGGACAAATTAAATGAGTATTTAAGGCCCACTCATGGGCCTTTTAGTTTTAGCTTTCCAGGGGTCGAGTGTGGTACAGGAAGCTCCTTGCAACAAGGACTACCACCGCTGAGATCTATTACACTCTGTAGTTATTTACTCTAGTTTGTGAGTGGGAGTTGGGAGCAATAGTGTTAATTGGGGAATTGCTCTCTGATCTCCCTGTGATTTTAGAAGTCAAAATCAGATGGCGTGGCCTGGGCATTTAAGGCTACTAAAGATATTAATTTATTTTACTATGTCCTGCAAGAGAGGGAGGCAGGGACTCCCTGAAAACGTGGAAGTAGGAACTAAAAGTAAACAATGCAAAATTGGGGAACTGTGCTGATGATTCAGACCCTCTGCTCTCACAGTGCTCTAGATCTTCTAAACCTGCTAAATTAGCAAAATCCCTCAAGTTAGATTCTAATGATACTCTGGAGAAGCCATGTTTAGATTCTGACTGTGACTCTGATATATTTTTTGACACTCCAGGTTTAAATAAGCAAGACCAGAATGGTGGGGACCTGGGTTTCCCCAGTAGTAATCCGAGTGGAAATTTACTAGATATTCTGGGTTCCCATTGCTTTCTAATTGCGGACTTGATAAAAGAATTAAGTGGTCAATTGGCTAGCATTATAAAAATTCTAAATTCCCTAACTAATCAACTAGAGACAGGAACTTGGGTTATGTCCAGTTTAAAAGCTGATTTTTCAAAACCTCCCTCTATACCCTCTCATATGGTCTCAGATTTGGCCCCCTCTGGCAAGTCCAAGGGGAAACAGGGAGCAGAATTTGAAATAAGAACTAGGGAATTAAGAAACGTCATGCCCGGGTCCCACTCGAGAAGAGACCGCGCAGGGAAATCGGTCGAGGGAGGAATAGACTCCACTAATCCAGGTTCCCAATCGGCGGCACGTGTTTTTGTCAATAAACACACCATTGTTCTTTAAAATTTTCCACTCCTAGGTTTTTTTTCCCCCCAATTGGCACAATAAAGATCTTATTTCATTCCATTTAGTAGGATTTTGAAATGAGAGGTGCCTCGTTGGAAAATTAAATTTTTTCAGTCTCTGATCAGGGGCCCTCATTGTCAACAGATAGTTGTCCATTTTAGAGCTGGGAAATGGACTCAAAAAATTCTAAATGACTCAAGTCTTTTACAGACTTGGAGCGTGTGATGGTAAGTGAAGTATTCATTTTGGATGGGAGACTATCAATGAATTCGCAAATTACAACAGGCAAGTGGACACCCCACCGCCCCACCCCCCAACTTAGAACTACGGTTGATGACTTAATGGAATTCCTTCCTGTACTGGAGGAAAATAGCTATTCTAGCCCGCAGAAGGAAATGTCCCCTGGGGGAGAGGGCTGCCCAGTTCAAACAATAAAACAGAGGCTTTTACAGATCTCTGAGGCAAGTCCTAGTCAGGTCCAATTATCTGGGACCTGGAATAAGCCAGCTGCCAAGAGATCCTTTTTTCCCTGTAAGAACAAAAATGGTAGTAAGCCACAGAGTCCCGCAAACCCAAATAGAGGCTTAATTAAGAGCAAACCCTGGGATGTGAGGAACGGTGATGATAGGTCAAGATTCAGAATCAAGGCACCCTCCCAAAATATTGCTGGGAAGAAAAATGCCCAGGAAGGCATTCAAGCTTCTACGGTTCTAGTTGCAATGACTCTTAATGCAAGTCCTGTCTTACAGGTTGGGGGATCTCATGGAGGAAAAGTGGTTGAGACAGAGGTTCGGCTAGGTAAAGTGGACAGCTGTTCTCAATTACAATCTTGTCCAGTGGGTGACCTGCCTACTGAAGCCTTGATTAGACTAGAGGAGGAGGCAAGTCCTGATGAAGACCAGGAAATGGAGACAGTGCCATCTGGTGCCTCTTTGCGTCCTCTGGAAGGAGGGGAACCACTACAGAAAGGTACAAATAGACTCTTGCCAGCACTGCAGGATCAGGACGTAGGACCTACCCTCCTCCCCGAGCCACAGTCCACACCGAGTTGAAGTTTACGTCAACCTCCCCCAGTATGTCGCAGACTATGTTCTTGGAACATAGCTGGCTGGAGAGCAAAAATCTGTCACCCTCAAGTTGTCTCCTTTCTCCATCAATTTGAGATTATAGTGCTCCAAGAAACTTGGGTGAGGTCCCCATTGGCCTATGAGGGTTATCGTGTGTTTGAAATTTTTGCTGTCTCCTCTTTTTGTAAGGGCTGACCAAGTGGAGGTATAGCCTGCCTACTGTCTACTAAACTAAAAGTGGGGATAAAAAGGGTTGAATATCTCCCTCCTATTGCCTTGAGTGTCGAGATTAGTGGTGAAGGTCTCTCGTTAGTCATTGTAGCAGTCTATATTCCTCCTATAAATGCGAGGTCTTTTTGAGACTGCTTTTGGCTGAGTTTTGGGAAATTTCTGAGTGACCAAATTAATCTATCTAAGGCAAAACATTTCCTGTTGGCAGGCTATTTTAACGCCAGACTGGGGGGAAATAATGACGCGCTCAGTAATTACTCGGCAATTGCAGGAAGATTAAATCCTACCCCGTTATTGCAAAGACAAGCCAAAGACAAGAGAATAAATAGCTCTGGTCCGGCTCTGGCTGATCTTTTAGTGGACCATTATCTCTTCCCATTAAATGGTTCCTCTATTGGGGATGGCGTTGGGGAATTTACCTGCCTCTCTGGTGCTGGAGCTGGTACAGTAGACTATATTATAGTCTCCCAGGGGCTTCTTTATTTAGCAGAGAGTTTTCAGATTGGGGGGTGTTATTTTAGTGATCATCTCCCCTTAACAGTTCCGTTTGTTAACCAGGAAAAAGGGGATGATGACGATCTGCTAGAGGCTCGCAGACAGGGCCAGGGCAGCCCCTCGATGTGGGACAAAAGTTACCTTATGACAGCTTGGACTGATGAAATAGCAGGACAGCTTGCATCTCTTTGCCAGTCTATTACTTGTGCTGAATTACTTCATTCTGGGA
This sequence comes from Sphenodon punctatus, assembly GCA_003113815.1. NCBI lineage: Eukaryota > Metazoa > Chordata > Lepidosauria > Sphenodontia > Sphenodontidae > Sphenodon > Sphenodon punctatus. The sequence continues at coordinate 1,336,141 of QEPC01014651.1, forward strand.
AAGCCTTGGGAGAAGACAAGTGTAACCAATATGTTTACTTTATAGAGTTTTTTAAGGGCTACCTTGCTAAATGTCCCCCGGTAAAGGGTAATTTATGGAAACACCAGAGTCCTGCCTGGTTTGATCAGGAATGTCTGTCCATGAAATTAAAATTAAAAAAGACGTATTTTGAATACAGGGATGGGAGAAGGCCAGATTTCTTGAAGGAATTCCCACAAATGAAAAAACAGTAAAAGATTCTGATAAAACATAAAAAAGACACTACTAACTAGAGCAGTGGAAGATTCTCCATTCGGCAGCCCTTCAAGATGATTCAAGGGCTTTTTGGAGGATTCTAAATGAATGGCTCCCTTTCAGGTAATAGGATATCCCCGGGCAGTCTGATCCCGAGTAACAAATGGGAGCAGTTCTTTTCTTCCAAATTCAATTGTAATCAGGAACTTTCCGTTCCCTTTCAAATTCAAGACACCCCGGTTTGGCCTCTGGTTGACGCTGAGGAAGTGAGCAATTTAATAGGGACCTTGAAGTTTCACAAAGCCCTAGGTTATGATTACATCCCTGCTGACTTCCTGTGAGTGCAGCGGGATTGGTGGGTCCCCTTCCTGGCAGCTTTTTTCTCCTAGGTAAATGAACATGGACAAATTCCCAAAGAGTGGCTTGTTGCAGTCGTAGCTCCAATATACAAAAAGGGTTCAAGAGATGACCCTGCGAACTATCGTCCCATTAGCCTGCTTAGCGTAATTGGGAAATTATATACCAAGCTGCTGGTGGAGAGGTTTAACAAGTGGCTCCTTAGGGAGGAAATTTTATATTTAGAGCAAGCAGGATTCCAGAGAGGCCGCTCTACCATTGATCATGTTTTGATCTTGGCACACTTGGTGGAAAAATATATAGCCAAAAATAAAAAATTATTTGTGGCTTTCATTGATTTGAAAGCCACTTTTGATTCGGTAGATAGAGCATGTTTATGGGAAAAACTAGAGGCATCTTCAATCGACCGGAGGTTATTTTTTCTCATCAGGTCCCTGCATACTAATAATATTATGTGAATCAAGATAAACAATAGCATGGGAGAACTCTCCAAGGAAATCCCTGTATCCATAGGTGTAAGACAGGGATGCACTCTGGATCCAAGCCTGTTCAACTTCTTCCTAAACGACCTTATTCCCAGAGTTTTGAGGCAAGAATTTCTACCACTACGTCTGGCAGATCAGGCAGTAGGCGCTTTACTTTATGCAGACGATGCGGTAATACTGTCTTAAACAAAAATAGGCTTAGAAAAACAACTAAAAGAAGTACTGGAATTTTGCTCTAGGAATAAGTTGGAAATAAATTATGCTAAGACCAAAATTATGGTCTTTGGAAGGGACAGGAAAAGTTGGAAGTGGAAAATTGGAAACGAAAGTATCGATCAAGTTAAGCAGTTTAAGTATCTCGGAATTATGCTAGACAAGTCTGGTAAATGGTCAACTCAAGCCAAGCAGGCATTAAATTGAGCAAGGGGTACTGGTTTGGCCATTATAAATTATTTTTCAAATAAGGGAGCGGGACGCGAGGTAATGGCTCTTAAGGTGCTGGAAGCCAAGGCAGCTGCACAACTTTTTTATGGCGCTGCAGTATGGGCCACCCCTGGTACAGGAGGACTTGACAGGGTTCAATCAGTCCTCTTGAGGAAATTGCCCCACCCACCTCCCAGTTAAAATAACTTCGGCAGCCATTAGGGTTGAGATGGGAAGTCTTAGCTGGGATGATAAAGCTTTGAAGCAGGCCCTGTTTCTGTGGCTGCGGGCGGTGGTTTTCACACAATCTGGTTTGTTCTCGGCCCTTGCTAAAGATAATTTCGAGAGCACTTGACTCAACATGAGAAGGAATAATATAGTGGACCTGGGCCTGTCTATAGATTATTTACGGGGCAAGGGTTTTAGGGCAGCGAGAAAAGAGATTTGTGGCAGGGTGGATGATATCTCTCATCAAAAGGACATTGCAAGGATCAGGGCTTCTACAGCATTGGGTTATTATTTAAATTTGATCCCCGAGTTCCTGAAACCAGCCAATTATTGGTATTATAACATTCACCCTAATTTTGGAAGGAAACTGCTGTTGGCCCATTTAAATATGCTTCCCTCCAAGATTTTGGAGGGTCGCATCGAGAGGATTCCATTTGGGGAGAGATTATGCCCTTTTGACCTACTGCAAGTGGAATCAGTAGATCATGTCTTGTTAGAATGTGGCCTGTATCACAAGCTTAGGGAGCAGCTGTTAAACTCTTTTGTAATTAGATACCCCAGGAAGACGAACTCCGAGCTTACCCAAATCTTGCTGTCTGATCAGTCTGCTGAAGTTGCTCAGGTTGTGGCGCAGTTTTTGTATAAGGCTTTTGCTATTCGTGAGCGCTTCTTGAATTTTCAATCATGTGATGAGCAAGGTCTGGCAGTTGTTAATAAGTATTAGCTGCCACTCCTCAGAATTACTGTTAGGACATGTAAATGTCATTTGGCCAGATTTTTGGTCTGTATTTATTATATTTTATTATAATTGTGTTATCATACCTGGTCTGATGGAGGCAGTGGCAAATTAGCCACGCCTGGTTATGTATGTTTTATAAACCAATAAATTCATTTCTGCTTGTTTGTAAAACTTCCTTCTTCCCCCAAGAGATGATATCTCATTGATATTTTATATATATTGCATATTGTTGTCGAGGGTCTTTAAATTTTCCTGACCTCTGCAGGTATCGCATTCTTATATTATCTCTCCCGAATTGAACTATCAACATCTTTTGTTCCACTGATTTAATAAAATAATTGGGGGTTTTTCCTAGTGCAGGTTTGAGTCATTAAACACAAGAATTCTTCAATAATGACCTTTAAATAGTATATAGGGAAAGTGATTTAACGTATCACTTTGATTCAGACTACACTTCTGTCATTGTACTTAGTGTTTGTCAAGGGTTAAAATGACATCAAACACGTATGATTACCATATCATATTGGGATGTACAGGAATTTAATGTTTATACAATACGCAGAAATTTGAGTAGTTACTGGCAATATATAAATAAACTCTTTGTCAAAGGGCTATTGTAAAACATATAGTAAATTAAGATTAGGGTTGAAAATTACTTGTTGTTACGTTATTGCCAAACCTCAAGATAAATTAGAAGTGTGAAACATGAAGGCCCTAATCCTGGAAATACTTGCATATTTTAAATATACTATCCTTTATAGTTTCATTGGCCTAAACACACACAGGGTTTCTGCCTTGCAGTTTCACGCTATGACTGGGGTTGCCATATATGCAAAAAAATTTTTGGGGGGGACACATGAAAAATACATGTTGCAGGGCCTAAGGTGCCAGTGCAGGCCCTGCAACATGTATTTTTCATAAGTGTCCTGAAAAAAATTGCATACATGACAACCCTAGCTGTGACTCCCATAGGCCAAAATGGGAGTCTCAGAATGAAACTACGAGACTTGGCAACCTACACACATATTCAGATAGTGTGTGAGGAAGTAGCTTGGCTATAAACTTTGGGAAGGCAAGTTTGAAATGGCATTGGTTGTTATGCAGTTGTTTACCTTTGTTAATGCTCAAAGTACTTGCGTTTGAACTGTTAATACTAGTGTCATTGCCAAGCTTCTAATTGTAATGGTGTTAAGCTCCTTGATAAGCTTTAACATTTTATTTAATACCCATTCATTTAGGGCTAGATCCTCAGCTGAAATTAATTACTGAAGTTCCACTGAACTGATCTTTAAACTTTATTCACATTGCAGTAAAGTCATCTTTATTACACACCCTATGATTTCCTATTTAATGATCATTTCACTGTACATTCATTAGGCTTAACTAAATCTTTAAGGACTAGAGATGAATAGCATCTGACTTTTTAAGTGGTGAAATAACTTGCCCAAAATTTGTAAGAATCTTGAATCTGTACTTTACCTGACATTAGCCGTAATGAGCTGAATAGATGAGTATAATTAGTTAATTGATCAACACTTTACTTCGAAAGATTCCTCCAACTTTCTTTCATTCTCCGCACTGATACCAAGCTGTACACATAATAAAAGTAAATCACAATTTAAATGGTGTAGGAAGAATATATGCAATAGGTGGATATTCTGAGAACACAAAAGGCTTGCAACTGGTGAAACACAGTACGCATCAATAACTGTGATAGTTATTCAAACAAATATAATTAACTATTCAATAAATTGCACTCCTATTTATTATAAATGCCTGAGTGAATGTTAATGGGGTCACTGAGCTATTTGAACTGCCACTGGCAGAACAATAAAGAGTTCCTGTGGTTTGCAAGAAACAACAGATGGTAATTTTACTTGCTTTGCAAGGGCATTTCTTAATGATATCATTATACCCTCCAAACTCCTGATCCATTTTCAGAAATGCAAAACTCTTCAAATGACAAGTTACCTTCCCTTTTCCCTTGGCGAGTTGAATCTCAATTATAATTAATAATATCTTACTTATTCAGTGAATATTCTTTTTCTATGCCTCTGGGAGGTGCCAGCGATGGTAGTTTTGCAGAGCCCCCTGCATTAAAGTATTTCTGCTGTAAAAGTTGAACAGTCACTCTTAAAAGATAGAGAACTATCATCAAGTTTGCTGAGTAGGCAAGAAAAAATAATTCCACTTAGGACTACCTTCAGTGGCAAAGCAAAGTCATTTAGCTTGACCTCTGCACCAGACAGTGTTGTCTGCAGGATTGGTTTGGGAATAGAATAAAAACTAGGGCTGTGCATTTGGGTTTAGAAAAAAACACAAATAAAAAAGCCCTTTTCAGCTTCTGCATTCAAGACACAAAAACTGTCCTGGAATTTTTGGGTATGTATTAGTGTGCTTTGTGCTTCTGAATCTCCATTTCTAAGCTGATGCTTTTAATTGTTGGGCTAGCAGTTTGAGCATCTTTCAAATTTCATGGTATGTTGTGCTGGTCAGGGGGCAGTTTAGCCCCAACAATGGTGATCTATAGGAATGGACTGGGGTTTGATTTAGGTTTACTATTGATCTTTGAGTGCTTTGTGGTTTGGGGGTTTGGCCTGTTTCCTCAATAAACTAGAAACAGAGCTTCACCCAGGGAACTGCATGGGATAGGGTGAGGGCATGAGATTCTCTTGCCTGGTGCTCTGCAGCCTGCTGATACCGGGTTTCTTTGTTATTTATTTTAGGGTCACCTCCTGTGACCCTATGTGCACACATGCACACACAGAGGACTGCACACACCTCCACCTGCCCTGCTTGCTTCCTTATCAGCTAACTGTAGCAGCTACCATATTTTTCCCCTTAAAAAGGTTCCAAAATTCTGAGATACAGAACACACAAAAAACCTCACAAAACTTGGCACTGAAATCTGAATAGAAACCAGAAATTACATTTTTTCCCTACCTTACACATCCCTAATAAAACTCTCACTAGCAGAATTCTCCTATTAGAGAGATATAGAAACAAAGTAGTACAGTGATCTCTTTTATTGGACCAACTATATTTGGTGGAGGTATGCAAGCTTTTGGACTTAGAGGATACTTCTATCAGGCAAGTCAGGAATTAGAACTATAGACTGAGCAAAGCAGTGAGGTATACTCAGTGACCGCTGTCCAATTCCCCGTGGATCGTATGCGTGCACATGCGCACAGTTTTCACATGGCACAACGTGCCCGCAATGTGGATCTGTGCAGTTTGCACGCAGCTGTGCACATGGTCTGCAGAACATTAGATCGAGCCCAGTGACTGGGGAAAATGGCAAAGGGAAGGGAGGAGAAAGTGAGAACAAGCCCCAGGTAGGAGGGTCCACAATTTAAAAAATAGAATAAGCGCTGCTGATAGGATAGGGCACGACCATTAGAGAGAGGCAGAGAAAAAGAGAGAGACTGTGTGTGTGTGTGAGCATGAGCGAGCAAGTGAGCTGGGAGCAGAGGTTGATGCTTCTATAGGAACAAATGTTGAAAAATATTTTTCTGTACCAGCAGTGGGCAAAGCTCCCAAGGCCAACAGCCACATACCAACATTTTCACATCACCAAGACCCACAAGTCACTTTTTAGGGCATGAACAAAGTGATCCCCAGCTCTTACCACCAATATGGTCAGTCACCCCAGATGCCAGACTCTGTGACTTGCACCTTGTATGTGTATTCCTGGGTTCGGCAACTGAAGTAGGGATTGGGTTGGTGGGTCCCGACGTATGAACCTAGGTGTGAGCATATTATTTATTATTATTAACAAACATTTATATAGCGCCAGCAGTGTACCTGGCACTTTACAAAGTAATAAAATAGACACGGTCCCTGCCCCTAGGACTTACAATCTGAGATACAGGAGCTGGGGGAGAGACATAGGAAGGGAAACAGAGGGAGAGACAAGGGGTCTAACATTCATGAAGATGCGAGGTCTCAAGTGCACGTACTTGGCTTGGTTACGATGAGGGATACTTGGCATATGGAGGGAGGGGTGTCGCCCAGTGTGAGAGGGCAATGGGTGGATGGGGGGAAAGGGGGTATTGGGGGAGGGATGAAGGGACTGGGTTAGGGGCAGCTTCCCTTGGTGTGAGGGAGGGGCACAGCCCCTAGGGGAGGGGGAACTGCCCTCCGCTGCAAGAGGAGGGTAGGGGGTGTAGGAGTGGGTGGGGATCTCCCTTGGGAGGCTGGTAGGATGGCCCCCGGAGGGGTTGAGGGGGCAGACCGGGGGGGGGGGGGTCTGCAGCTATAGGGGTCATCTTGGGCCGGGGGAATTATGGTCCCTCTGGGAGGCAAATTAGAGCTGTGAGGCAGGACAAATGTTATATTCCTGTCCTGCTCACTAGCCCCCAGGCAGGCAGTGAGGTGATTCGGGATTAGAGGGCCCCCAGCCTTGGATTATTGCTGCTGAATGCAGGGGCAGCTGGTGGGTTTTGAGGTTGATTGGGCAGTAAGGCCGGCCGACGAGCCGATGAGCCTAGGGGTGGATCCAGGGCAACGGTGGACCAGTGGCGTTGCATAACCCAGCAGCAAGGAGTTCCCAGGGTTAACATTGGATGGCCATTACATTACTTAATGCTGGGAACTCTGCTGTGTGAAGAACTGCCACTGGGGAACAGAGAACCCTCTTACTGGGGTACTATACGCTCTATTTCCCACCGGGTCCAAATTAACCATAGTAGGTTAAAAAAATAGATCACGTTGTCATCGCCAACCTTTATCCTGAACCCTTGAATCCTCGATTTTCATGGCATCCTTGGCCTTCTTGAGTGGTTCCGCTCCTTCCTGGCTGGGAGAGTTCAGCGTGTGGTCCCGGGTGATTTTTCATCTTCTCCCCAGGGCCTCATGTGTGGAGTCCCGCAGGGTTCTATCTTGTCCCCTCTCTTGTTCAGTGTGTACATGCAGCCTTTGGGGGAGGTTGTTAGGGAGTTTGGCGTATGACACCCAGCTTTATCTCTCATTTTCATCCGACTCAGGCCTGGCAGTCTCGGTGCTTACCCGGTGCTTGGCAGCTGTGGGGGATTGGATGAGGGCGAGCCTTCTGAAGTTAAATCCTGACAAGACGGAGGTGATGGTTGTGGGGAAGGCCGGGGGAGTGGTGGCTCCCATCATTGATGGGATTCGTCCTGCCCTGGTATCTCAGGTTCAGAGTCTGGGGGTGCTCCTGGACCCGCAGCTCCGCCTGGATGCCCAGGTGGTGGCTGTGGTGAAAAGGGTATTTCGCCAATTACATCTGGTGCGTCAACTTCGGCCGTATGTCTTGGACTCTGACCTAGCCATGATTGTCCATGCTTTTATTACCTCGAAATTGGACTACTGTAACGCACTCTACATGGGGCTACCCTTGGTGCTGGTTCGGAGGATGCAGCTGGTGCAGAAAGCGGCGGCTCGTCTCCTAATGGGGATGGGCCAACACGAGCACATTACACCAGTGCTTTGTTCTCTGCACTGGCTGCCTATAGTCTTCTGGGCCCAATTCAAGGTGTTGGTGTTGACCTTTAAAGTCCTGAATGGCCTGGGCCCTGCCTACCTGCGGGACCGCCTCCCCCTCTGGGTCCTGGATCAGCCCCTGCGGTCGGTGGGGAGCACCCTCCTCGAGGTCCCCCGGGTTTCTTGGGTATCGACCTTGCGGAGGGCATTCTCTGTGGCCGCACCGCAGTTGTGGAATTCTCTCCCGATGGCGGTCCGCCTGATTACCGACCTCCCCTCTTTCCGTAGACAATGTAAGACCTGGCTGTTCTGTCGTGCTTTTCCTGAGGGAGAGGGGGTGGGTGGGGGGGGGGGTATGTTGTTTTTTATATTGTNCCCTGCGGTCGGTGGGGAGCACCCTCCTCGAGGTCCCCCGGGTTTCTTGGGTATCGACCTTGCGGAGGGCATTCTCTGTGGCCGCACCGCAGTTGTGGAATTCTCTCCCGATGGCGGTCCGCCTGATTACCGACCTCCCCTCTTTCCGTAGACAATGTAAGACCTGGCTGTTCTGTCGTGCTTTTCCTGAGGGAGAGGGGGTGGGTGGGTTGGGTTAGGGTGGGGGGTATGTTGTTTTTATATTGTGTTTTAGTAGTGTTTAAAATCCTATTATTGCTGTTTTAAATTGTTTTAATATGTTGTTAACCGCCCCAAGATGCTTTTAGCAGGAGGGGGCAGCATACAAATTTTATTATAAATAAATTAAATAAATAAATAAATAAACCTCCACCTCTAGAAAACAACTGCACATTCATTCTGCAAAAGGTCTATGTAAGCCATAGTTTCCATTTAGAGCTCATGCAGCTTGGTGCTTTGGAAACAGTGAAATAAAGTCAAGTGAATTTGAATGTGCATTGTACTAGAGATGAGACATCTTTTGATGAATGGTCATTGAACGTATTCAGTGTAGGAACCTGTGCCTTACTGACAGCATTACAAAAATTACAGTTGTGGACTTTGAAGTCCCTTGCTTTAGTATGAATTTCACTGCACTAAACTGTTGTGTTGCACAAAAGCACACATTTATTCATTTAATCAAAGTTATATGCTACCCTTTGCATTATGGCTCAGGGCAGCTTACAGTCAATAAAAACATCTTTAAAATCCTCCTAACCCACCCCCACCCCTTCCCAGTCCCACCCAACCCTATCCTTGCCTGCCAAATGGAAAGGTTTAATCATTTCCAGAAGATGAGCAGGCTCAGGATTAGATGAATCTCCAAGGGGAGGGAGTTCCATAATCATGGGGCAGCCACTGAGAATGCCGCTCTGCATGCCCTTACTGTAGAAACTTGGTGGGCAGATGGTACTACCTGCTAGAGGGCGCTCCCAGGTGACCTCAGAGGCCACAATGGGACATGAGGGAGGAAGCAGTCTTTCAGATACCCGGAGCCGAAGCCATTTAGGGCTGTATAGGTCAAAACCAGCACCTTGAATTGTGCCCAGAAAGCTATTGGTAGCTAGTGCAGACTCTGGAGCACCCATGTAATGTGTTCCTGGCGACTTGCCTGTGACAGAAAACGTGCCACTGTGGTTCTGTACCAACTGCAGCTTCCAAACAATCATCAAGGGCAACCCCACAGAGAATGCACTGCAGTAGTATAGTCTTGAGGTTACAAAGACATGGACAACAGTGGCAAAATCTGAATCTGATTTTAAAAAGGTTGCAGTCTTCTCACCAGATCTAATTGGTGAAAAGCACTCATGGCCACTGCCACAACCTAGCAATCTAGATGCAGCAGTTGGTCCAAGAGCACCCCAAAGCTGCAAACCTAGGTGACCAAAGGAGGCTGGACCCCATCAATAACATGGGTCCCTATGTCTCCCAGGTCACTAGGCCAGCCAGCCATCATCACTTCAGTCTTGTCTGGATTCAGCTTCAATCAGATTGCCCGCATCCAATGCCCCAACAGCAGCCAGGCACTGGGTAAGCACCTAGATTATAATAACCAAAGCAAAAAAATTAACAGTTTATAAAAATAAACTTAAATGTACAAGAGTTTCCTTAAAATACACACAAAAACACAATTCAGTACAATTACCATTCAACTCCATACATTGCAACAAAACATAAACGCCGAAAAACATAGAAATTAATTCACACTTAGACCAATATTTAATATTTTATCATCAACATACATGTAATATATGTACTAAATTCCTTACCATGCATACATACTTCATTTTTATCAATAAATAAACTTGCAAATTTTACAATTATGAAAGTACTTTATTATCATAATTGACAAGGAACAATTTTGTCAGAGTAATTTAAATCTGTTTCTACATAACTTCATTGTGTACAATTAATTGTATAATGTCTACACTCAAATTCTTTACTTCCTTGTATGAACTGTACACAATTTGTATACATGTACAGACTTAAATTACTCTGACAAAATTGTTCCTTGTCAAATTATGATAATAAAGTAGTTTCATAATTGTAAAATGTGCAAGTTTATTTATTGCTAAAAATGAAGTATATATGCATGGTAAGGAATTTAGTAAATATATTACATGTATGTTGATGATAAAATATTAAATATTGGTCTAAGTGTGAATTAATTTCTATGTTTTTTGACGTTTATGTTTTGTTGCAATGTATGGAGTGGAAGGTGTTTTGAATGGTAATTGTACTGAATTGTGTTTTTGTGTGTATTTTAAGGAAACTCTTGTACATTTAAGTTTATTTTTATAAACTTATGTTTTTTGCTTTGGTTAATTTTTTGGTTTTGTGGTAGGCTGGGCGGGGGTTGGGGGCAGGTTGGGGCAGGGGGATGTTGCGCGGGGGTTGGGGGGGCTGGGGGGGGGTTGGGGGGTCGGGTTGGGGCAGGGGGATCTTGGGCAGGAGGCTTTGGCAGGCAGGGGGATCTTGGGTGGGAGGCTGTGGCAAGGTTTGGGGCTGGGGCTAGGGTTGTGGGGTTCGCCCTAGGTCAGACTCTTTCGCAGGGGAGGCAGATCTTTCGCGGGGGGGAGGTGGCTTTGGCAGGGGGAGGCAGGTCTGATTCCTGTCCCCGCCAGCAGCCTCCATCATACCAGGGGGGCACGGGGGTGCAGTTTCACTCTCCCCAGAGCAGGCAGGATCAGGCAGAGGATTTAGTGGGATTAGAGCGAGGTCGCCCAGTAAGAAATTGATGATCCCAGCAGAACCTGGCTGCTCGGAGCCCTGGCAGGGGCAAGTCCCAGAGGAGGCTCAACACCTCCCCCTTGGAGCTGGGGCCAGAATAGGCCAGTTCTGCCCAGGAGGGGTACCCCATAGCTGGGCAGGGGGCACACTTCAGTCCCTAGGACAGCAGGGTGTAGCCAAGGCCATGGGCAGGGTCCTGGGCACAAGGGGCAGCACTTCCCCCCCCATCGATGTGGAGCAGTGCTGCTCCTCACAGCCCTGGTAGGTGCCAGAGCCAGGCTGCCCGAGGACCTCGTGGGGCAGGATCAGTCCCGGCCCAGCCATGTCCCCAGTTCATGTGCACGGGGAGGGGAGATTGCCCTTTATGGGCCCCGGTGGGGGGGGCTGCCCAGCAGAGCAAGAGGCAGGTCAGCCCCCACCCCACCCCCATGTGAGCTTGAACCGGGTTAGGATCGTGACCTCCCTCCCCCCTGCAACCCCGCCTGGGCCCCAATCCCCAGCACAGCCCCTCCCAGGAGAGCGGGCTCCCCGTCCGTCTGCCTCCTGCGCAGCATCTCCACCAGCCGGGTCGGGACTGGGCAGCCCCCGGAGCCACTGCCACCTCCTCCCCCACCCCAGCAGGGCTGCTCCCCGGCGCCCTGTCCGGTCTCACACACCCCTCCTATCCCGGCCACCCCGTCCGGTCTCCGCCGCGCCCGCTCTCACCCACCCGGCCCTGGTAAAGCTCCTCCAGGCACCCGTCGATCCACTGCTCGGTGTCCAGGCACCACTGCAGCTCCCGCTGATCGTACTTGACAGTGACCCATGCCTGGCACCACTAGAGACTGGGGCTGGGCGTCGTGTCCCCCCAGACCCACCCGGAGAGAGTCCCGCCACTGGGGACCCCCAGCCCAGTCGCCTGCCCACCCAGTTCACGGCCATCACTGCCCACCAGTGGGGCCGGCTCTGCCTGAGCCTTATACCGGGGGCGTGACCCACTGAGCGGGGCATGGTGGGTAGGAGAGATCACCAGGGACCGGACTGCGCACAGGATGGAGGGGCGGGACGGAGCACGACTGTGAGCTGGGGGACTGGGATGTGGGGTGGCAGGACTGAGGGGCTGGGATGGGGGCTGCAGGACTGAGGGGCTGAGAGTTGGGGGGCTGGGATGGGGGCTGCAGGGATGAGAGTTGGGGGGCTGGGATGGGGGTGGCAGGACTAAGGGGCTGAGAGTTGGGGGATCTCATATGGGGGGAGGCTTTGGCGGGGCTGGGGTTGTGTGGCTCAGCTGAGGTCAGGCTCACGGTGAGATGGGGGGGCTGCCACCGGCTGCAAGAAGAGCCGTGTCCTGCCCTCCCACCCCCTCACCCCCTGGCTGGCTCTTGGAGGCGATCACGGGTTGGCGGGTCCCTGCAGAGGGACATTCTGCCCCAACCCCCAGTAGCGAGGCAGGACAGCAGCTGCTCTACTGAGCATGTGCGAGCCAGCAGAACAGTGCTGTGTTGTGCCAGTGAGCAGCTGCTCTACTGCGCATGCGTGAACCAGCAGAATTGGTTGTTTATCACTAATAACTTGGGTTTGGCTACATCAATCAGTAACATATTTCAGAAGCACTTGTTATTGATCTCATTCTCGAAGCCTGTGAAGTTTGGGGGCTCAACTCATCCAGGGGAAGGAGATATTGATGATTCAGGTATGCGAGGCCAGTGTGAATTTTGACCACAAGTAATTAACGTTTAAGCAGTTATAACATTTTATTTTCTTAATGGATCTTTTTCAAACTTTGTGGATATGATGGTTCTCACAACTTACAGCCATGGTTAAAGTTTCATAAATGTAGGTCAAGTGGTTTGCTCAAAGTCGGGGCTTCAGCAGTCCCCTGTTTATAATGAACAGTGGCTGTACATTTAAGTATTCAGGCAGCTACCGCTGCCTGAAACATATAAAGCATATACTACAGTTCATTAAAGATCTCTAAGTGGTGACTGTAGAAGTGAAATACAGCAGAACAATGATTTCCATGTATTTTATCTATTTCTTTTTACCTCCACTTCTGTACGTCCAGTCCTGAGGCTTCCTTTGCTTCTTGCATTTACCTGCTTCTTAATGCATGGTGAAACTCTACATGCCGCAAGTAGTGTTGCATTGTCATGAAGGAAAGCTTTATGAAGCACAACATATTTTTTCTTCAGTATCAGAATTATGCAAATAGATTTTGCAGCAACACATCAAATATTAATAAGCTTCCTGTCAGGAGATAATATTTAAAGGAAATGTACAGTATTTTACTTTGCTAAATGTATTCGAAAACACAATGTTTTGTGTATTTTATTGGCATACCTGTCACATTCCCAACATAACGTCTCTCTGATTACCTTTATGTCTAAAATCTTATTTCTAAAATGTCACCTTCAAAAAGATTTGTTGTGTATTCCAGTCAGGACTGGGAGGACATTTAAATGTTCAAAACACCTTTGAAAAAACAGCTTTTTAAAAGTTGTAACATTTTAAAAAAAAATTAAAATGATAAGGCCATTAAAAACCTTTCTGTTCTGAATTATTAATAATGTAATATAACAGTTTTCAAAGTAAACAAGTGCAGTGCTCAAGGAACTTAGTGCTGGTGCTAACACGGTGCAATCCTTTACTAAAAAAAATTGGTGATGCAGCTCCCATTTTCAATAACGCTGGGATGCAGCTCCCTTCGTCTTTAACAGTGGACGATGACTCATCACCTTCACATAGTCACTCATAGATCCCAGTTCTCTCTTGCTTTCCATTTCAGTACAAACTGTATGAAAAAGTTGTATTTATAAATGCACTGGATATCAAAGTGTGAGAGCTATGATTAAAAGTATTATCCTAAGTCAGTAGTATGGGCTTACTTTTTGTCACATCACGAAATAAGCAAAATGTTTAGTAAAGCTGGTTTAGCCAGGTTAATGTCTTTTGTAAACTGTTGGACATAATAAACCAGATTCACAGAAGGTGTAAGTCACTGTAGCTCTGCTATCTTCAAACGTTTAGATTAACATGGTTTTCACAAGGGAAATATCACCAACAAACCTTGTACAGAAAATTAGGAAGTAGCAATTTAATGGAATGGCCCCTTGTTGAGTTTGTTCATTGCATTCCCTGGGCTTTAACACATGGGCTGGGAGCCCACTGGACTCTGGAGCTGCCCCTTCCCCCCTCCCCACTCCTCTCCCNCCCCCCCCCCCCCCGCAACGACCTCATGCAGGCTCCACGAGGACTCCAGCAGATGATCCAGCAGTTCTCCAAGCCATGGTCTACCTCTGCACACACACCCCTCCATAATAGAGTTGCAGTCACCCCCACGACTGCTCTTCGATATTTTTTGTTTTTTAAAATTGTTATAGTGAAACTCGCTGATACAATAATCTTATGATTGAGGACTTCTCTTCGTTGTGACTGCAACTCTTGGGTGGAGAACATGGTCCAAACTTTGCCCATCTCCATCAGATGGGAGGCGGCTCCAGGACAGCACATTGGCCTGATTTGGGCTGGGTTACCCCCACAGTGCACCCCACCTTTATGAAGATGATGCCATGCAGCATTGCCCTGGGGTAGTCGCAGGGCAAAGGGGGACCAATGGGAGGGGCAATATCTCATGTGATTACACCCCATCTTTCTCCTTATGCATTCCTTTAATAAGGAATATTATATATTATGCTTGCCTCACCAGCTGTCTCTCTGATATCTCTACCTGGATGTCTCAACGTCAACTCAAACTCTACATGGCTAAAACTGAACTTCTTATCTCCCCCCACCCCCATCCTTCCTCTCCCTCCTCCCTGTTGAAACTTTTTGATGAGGTCACCATTCTTCCCATCCCCCAAGCCCATAGGCTTCATCATTGACTCACCCCTTTCTTTTAAACCCTACATCGACTCTGTTGCCAAATCCTGTCGTTTCTCCCTCTATAACATTGCTAAGATTCACCCTTTTCTCTCTGTCTCCTCTGCCAAAACCCTTGTTCACGCTCTGGTCATCTCTTGCCTCGATTATTGTAACCTCCTTTTCACTGGTCTCAGCTTAACTCAGATACATCTATATGCTCTATATTAGATGTTAATTTCCCTCCAAATTTGGAGATTGAAGCTGTGATTAATCCAAGCTGTAATAGTAATGGAGTGTGACAACTAAATAGCCTTCTTCCACCAGCGTTAAAGAAACCAGTCTCTACAAACAATTTATCTTATCTGATGATTAATTTTTATATTCCACCTGAAAACTCCACATTTGGATCACAGAAATATGGTATCATTTGGACTCTTTGTTTAAAATAGTGGAAGCTACTTACCCTGAGGCTATCTGTTTTGCCATAGGGGATTTTAATGCGAGAACAGATGCTTTATCTTTAGACCAGGGGCGTGGAACCTCAGGCCCAGGGGCCAAATGCAGCCCTCAGCAAGTTTTTATGTTGCCCCTTTCCAATGCCTAGACCTGGCTCCTGGATCCAGTCTCTACCCCCAAGCACTAAAAAACCAAGCTCATGATAATGTAGCAGAGAGGAGGACAACATGCACACAAGGGTTGGGGATAGATCCACAGCACAGATCCATGATCTGGGTCTTCCTTTTCTTGAGTACACCCATTAAGTACCCCCGCCCCCAACCTCGGGGTGGCCGTTGGCGCTCATACTAATTTTCAATGTGGTCCCCGGGACAGAAAAGGCTCCTTCTGGGGGTTGTCCTCCTTATCCTCATCTGCACTGGAGGGCTCCCTCATTCAACCTGTTAATTGCCTCATCCTCAATCAAGGTCAAATAAATGGGTACAGATCTTAAACAAGTGCAGGTATGACTTTATGGTGTTAATAACTGAAACATCGAATAAAGAAATTCAAAAATTACAAGAGGAAATAAAAGTAGTAGAAAGAGATGTGAAAGCAAGTATGGGGGATAAGAAATTTATGGACAAGCTACACAATTTGTCTCAAGATCTGGACAAGGAATATAAAAATTAATTAAAGATAGGAAGTGAAACAAGTTCCAAAGGGACTTGAAGGACTATGAACAAGGTAGAGTCTACAGTTGGAGAAAGTATGATCCCAAGAATAGACTGAACAAATCAGTCAATTTTGATTTGACCGTGAGTGAAGATGAGGCAATTAACAGGTTGAATGAGGGGGAAGGTAGGGAGCCCTCCAGTGCAGATGAGGATAAGGAGGACAACCCCTAGAGGGAGTAATTTTTATTGGTACCCCTGCCTCCGAGGAGGGGGCATTTAAAGAGAACACGGCAGGAGGAGCAACCTACCTCCCACCATTGGCAATTCAAACAAAACCCTCACAGGTGATTAATTTATCCAACAGACAACTTTCCATGGTTGAGATGAAGGTCTTGGAAAGGGGGTTGTCTTTTGTCCCCACACCAAAATATGATTTTACCAATAGGTTGGAACTGTTCCGCCGCAAATACGCCTGCGGGACTGGTTCAAGACTGACAGTAACAATGTCTCTAATATCAATACGAAATTTAGACCCAAATCGACTTTTTATCCACCTACTAATAACCCTAGAATACAGGAATTCAAGGAGTTGTTAGAAAAAGAGATAACAGCGGTAGACAAGAAACATACCAAGATATGGCACAATTTGACCAGGGCAGAAAAATCTGCACTGGAAAGCCTTGGTCATGACTCCACAATCATCATAAAACCAGCAGATAAGGGGGGAGCCATTGTGATTTTGGACAGAGAAACCTATTTAGAGGAAGCCTATAGACAATTAAACAACAGATCCCATTGTCAGCCAGTTGATAATAGCTTTTTGGAAAAGATCAGGAGAGACATTGACATGTTACTCCATGAAGGGTTAATGTTGGGTTAAATATCTAAGGTGGAACATGATTTTCTGTTAGAGAATGATAGAAGAGTACCTTTGTTCAATATGTTGCCAAAAGTTCATAAAAGCTTTAAAAATCCATCTGGCAATGGTCAATGCTTGAACCGCTTTCCCAATTTTTAGATTATTTTAAAAAACCATTTGTACCCCTGCTTCCTTCGTTTATTATGGATTCCCAGGACTTTTTATGTGTCCTGGATGACTTAGATTGTGACTCAGTCAGAGACCAGTTGATCTTGGTTACTGTGGATGTCTCGTCCTTGTATACTAACATTCCTCAAAATAGTGCCTTGGAGGTGATTGAGGATACACTCTGGTTGAGAACTGCCAATTATCCAAACACCACGTTTTTAATGCAGATTGCGGAGTTGGTATTAATTAGGAGTTACTTCTCATTTGACCAATAATTATATCAGCAAATAAGTGGGGTTGCGATGGGGTGCACTGTTGCTCCTCAGGTGGCCAATCTGTTTATGGGATGTTATGAAAAGCAATATATTTATGATAGAGATATGAATTAGTTTTTTGACCAAATCTTTTTGTATAAGAGATATATTGATGACCTGTTCTTTCTGTGGATTGGAAGTGTAGAAGAACTGTGCAATTTCCACAATTACCTGAATGAGTGTTGTGCAAGCATTCAGTTTGATTTAAAATACAGCTCTCAAGTGATCAGTTTTTTTGATATTTTGATTGAACATAGATAAGGGACTATCTATACTAGGGTGTACAGGAAAGGGACAGATGTGAATTCACATTTGCACTTTACCAGCAATCACCCAAAGCACCTAAAAGAAAATCTTCCTTATAGCCAACTTATGAGGATTAAGAAGGAATTGCAGTTCAGAATCAGTTTTCCTCCAACAGGTGAATGAATGTTTGGCCAACTTGAGGGAGAGGGGATACCTGGAAAAGGTACTGAGAAAGAGCTAATTTAGGGTTATGCAATTGACTAGAGAATCTTTGTTGCAACCCAAAGTGAAGCAACCAGTTAATAGGATCGTGTGTCCTTTGACATTCGGTCTTGGTTCTAGAGAAATTAAATAGGCTATTCTCAAACCTCCAGACATCCTGGTTATTCACCTGGGCGAAAATTATCTCGGCCTGCACAGTGCGTGGGAGTTCACTGAAGCATGACATCTCCGTATTGGTTGCTAGGTGGCCTCAGTCCTACGTATGGTGGTCTGATCTCCTGGAGCGGCGGGTCTGGTGGTACGCCACGTCGCCAGGCAAAATTGAACGGGCCAAGCAGAAAGTCAATAGGGTGATGTGGGCAGTCGTGGCTCGCTTTGGCGGCAGGGTCGTGCACCACGAGCATATTGTGAGCCAGGAGGCGGGCCTGTTTTGGAGTGACAGCATGCATCTGTCTGAGCAAGGGAACGCTTTCTGGCTGGAGGATCTTAGGGCAGTGCTGCACTAACATTTTGGGATACCTGTGTGGGGGAAAAGGGTGGAGTGAAAATTTCCTCCCCCTTTTCATTGTGGGAAGTGGGGTAGGAACCATGCAATGGTACGACTCCCTAAGAGCTAAGGGGGGGGGCGCTTGCACCCCGCTGCCACACGGGGAGCGGGGGGGTCTTAAGGGTGGGGGACCCAGCCCAGGCTTGGAATGGCTGATAGGGGGCTGCAACCCGCCCTGACCCAAGGGGAGGGTGAATTCGAAGGGTCAATTCACCCAGGTTAGGAGGCGAGAATTAGCTCAGCCCCCTGGCTTGCATATATGGTATGGTTCCTCTCCTCTACACCCACACAGGTTTATTATTTGCTGTTGTGGAATATGAATATGTATGTTATGTAATAAAGTTGCGGCCGATGCCTCTTTTATCCCAAGCAAGTCTCTGTCTCCTTTTATGTGTAGTGCGGGCACAAACTTATGTTTGCTATGAAAAAAACAAGTCTATTAGGAACCTATTGGTCCACACTGATATTGCTACACAACGGGATGTTGGCTTACAGACTCGGAGAATTCAGAGATCCCTGGTGTTGGGATATAATACACCACTGATAGGTCACTTCCGGTGTGGTAACTGTTCAGTTTGCCCCGAGTCTGCCCATGAAGGAATTTTGCCACCCCAGAACAGAAAGGAAGCTTAGATTTCTACATTTCTCCACCTGTAGGACTGTATCCGTTATCTATCTCATCATATGTCCATGTAATTTGATATATGTGGGCTACACCTCCAGAATGTTGAAGACAAGAATTATGGAGCACCTTAGCAATATAAGGAGGCAGAAGGTAAAGGAACCTTTGGTGAAACATTTTGCCAAAGAAGGACACAGGGAACATGATCTCAGGTTTCTGTGTATAGAAACAGTACCCTTGAAGGATGGACACATCAAACAGTTACAGAGGAGGGAGTTATACTGGATTTATAGATTAGGGACATTGATACCAAGAGGCCTCAATGAGGAGAATAAATGGGCTGTATGTCTTAGTTAGTCTGCTATGGTCTGTTTTCTTTTGACGGGCTCCTCAGCAGCTTTCTTACAAGTTGTTTATAATTGTTTCATTGTGATTCAGGGTATTTTGATTTTGTTTATACCCTTACCAGACTGCTATATATGATCAATTGGATGTGTTTTGCTCGGTAGATGTGAGAGTGGACAGCTTCTTGCATAATGACTCAGCTATGTTTACTAGCTTTTTAAGTGTTTATTTTGTTAATTCACTGCTTTATGTGAGTGCCTAGTAGTAGGCTATAATTTGGCCATTGTGGTTATTCCCCATATGATTGTTTGGAGAAATCCATTACCTGTGAGCAAGGAAGATATGGAGAATGGATTCTGCCTCCACTGGAATTTCCTGACTTATTGAGAAAAGAAAACATGGAATTTCCTGATCTGCTGAGAAAAGAAAACATGGATGCAAGGTCTCTGCAGTAGCTTGATTAAACATTGGAAGGGGAGTGCATCCATGTGATTCACAGGTGATTGGTGAATGAATCTGCAGGACTGATTTAAGGGCTGGCAGACAAAGTTGTGTAACTTTCATTTTAGCAAGCTCTCGTGCAGAGCAGCAGTATATTGTACATGGATGAGCACTGCAGCAGATGAGAAGGGAAGGATTGTGAGTTTTTAAGCATACTCCAATGGATTTTTGCATTACAGCATGGGGAAGTACTCACTAATTTTTTCTTAACTTTTTTTTTATTTGCAGTGGAATTGCCATTAAGAGTCCCATTTGGGGCTGCTAGTCTTCCTTCTCTCTCCCTCTGCCTTGATTTGTAACGGGGTGTGTGCAACACCCAAGTGGCTTAAGGTATAGTAGTGGATACATGGTTGGGATTTGCAAATTTGATTTGCTTAAATTGGAGACAACTCTGCTAAATCTCTCTTCTTATTCTGTTTGTTTGCAGTGCCTATTTGTGGCTTTTAAAGCATTATATAGCACTGACGAAGGGGTTTCCTCCAAAACGCGTTTGTTTTGCTTATGATGCCTTGTTTTGTTTGAAATATCTGCATAGTACATTAATGGTTGAGCTTTGCTTATGGTATATATGGATTTGTCAACCATACAGTGAGGTATATTGTAATGAGTGTGTATTGTTAATTCATTTTTATTGATTTATATAACCAGGGTTTTATCTCTGTAGAGAATTTTTTAGACTTTAAAGAATACATCATGTACAGTATTTCCAATGCATTAGAGTAATAAATACATATTGTTATTTCCCCTATGCTTTTTTTGTTGGTTCACCCATAGAGCAGACCTGCAACATGTATAATAAAAGGTAACACCCATTTTATCAGTTAGGACCCTTTTTAACGAGGTGCTTAGAAGCGCCTCCTGAGCCCTGCGTTCAAGAGGAAAGCCATGCGGGGAGTGTTTAAATGGTCCCCGTGCTACCGGAAGTGATGTGCCAGCTGTTCTTGGCAGTGGCTGGAGACACAGGCTTTGAAAAGGTACGTTCTGAAAGCCTGCAAAGTGAGGCTTTCAGAACACAACTCTTCAGAGCTTCGCGTCTCCAGCTGTTGCCGTTGCTGAGAATGGGCGGCACATCATTTACAGTAACGTGGGGAGCATGTAAACACTCCCTGCGCAGTTTTCTTCTTGAATGCAGGGCTCAGGAGGCACTTCTAAGCGCCTCATTTAAAAGGGGCCTTAGAGTGACTGTGTGAAAAGGGCCCTAGCGTTTCCAAAGAATTTACTTTAAATAAAATGGGCAAGTCCCTTCTGGCTGTCTTAAGTAAACATAATACAGTTGTAGTTAATGGGAGAACAGAAACTGACCGTTTTGGTGATTTTACTTTTAATTTTAGTTTAGGAACCAGTGTGATAGATTATTTGATTGTACCTGTATTTTATTTCTGGCATTTTGTTGATTTTTCTATCCTGATAAGATTAGAAAGCAATCATTATCCCTTAACTTTCTGTATCCCTTAATGGTTCATACAACTTCCTTACAACCTGCTTGTGAATATGATACAGCAGGTATGATTTATTCAAAGTGGTCTACAGATTCCCTTTTGAGGATGATGGAGATTATACAATCCCCTGCTATGATACAGTTTAGGGAAGAAATTATGACAGCAACAATGTTTTCAGTGGCTGAGAAGGCGTATAATAATCTGACTAAATTGTTAGAGCCTTTAGTTACCAAAGCAGTAATGACTGAAGTGAGGTCTCGGGCTTAGTAGTCAGAGAGGTTGGCATGACAAAGAGTGTTGTCGGGCTAACTAGGTCCTATTGAATTTAAGGAAGGAATGGTATAAATTAAGAACAACAACTGAGTGGAACTGGTTTATTATGGCCAGAAGAGCCTATAAAAAGTTAAGACAAAAGAGGTCAGATAAAGACCTTCAGCTGTGACCAGAACTGATAACTGCTGCTAACCTTAAAGCCTCCTCAAAATTCTGGAGAATCATAAGGACGGTATCGTCCAAGGTAGCCTCATGTAGGAGAACACCAGTTAGTCAAGATTAATGGGTATCTTTTTATAGTGCAATTTTTAAAGGATATGTTGTTATGTAGGACCAACTGGTCATAACTGTGGATTCCTCTACAGCGGAGGAACCTTTTTCATTGGTTATTTCTGAAGATAAGGTTCAGCAGCATATTATGACTCTTAAGTCAAATAAGGCTCCAGGATCTGATTATTTCCCACCTGAAATATACAGAGAATGTGCAGACTGGTGGACTTTATTGTTGGCCAAACTTTTCTCTTTATTGAATTCTATCAAAAGACTCCTGTCGGATTGGAGCTTGGCAGTTATTGTCCCTGTTTTTAAGATGGGTGATAGGAAGGATCCAGCTAACTATAGACTCATCAGCCTTCTCCCATTGATAGGGAAATTATATTCGCACAGCCTCTTGAAAGAATTAGAAGTGTGGGTGGCAGATAAATGTTTCTTAGCAGAAGACCAATCAGGATTTCGTCAAGGAAGATCTGTGACTGACAATGACTTTATTCTCATGCATTTGGTTGACAAGTATGCATCAGTTAGGGGAGGAAGATTATTTGTTACATTTATAGATTTCACCAAAGCTTTTGATACCATTAATAGAACACAGCTAGGGAGTAAACTTGACTTCCTGGGTAACAAGCCCCACTTCTTGGATTTGCTGAGGGAATTACATTGTAATACCAAAGCGGTGGTAAGACTGAATGGTAGGGGCTATTATTCTCAATCCTTTCATGTTGCTGCAGGGGTTAGACAGGAATGTCTGTTGACTCCCTTATTACTTATTAATGATTTGGTTACAGTAATGAATGATGCTATTTTAGATCCCCCAAAAGTAGCTGAAAGGCCCCTAACCATTTACTTTATTTATATAATGTATTTATTTATCATAGCATTTGTATGTCACCCCCTCCTGCTACAAACATCTCAGGCCAGCTAACAACATTTTAAAACATATAATAAAATTCCATCAAAATTACACACACACCCCAAAAAAATACAATAAAACCCCACCCTAACCCAACCCACTAATCCTGTCTCCCTCAGCAAAGGCCTGGCGTAACAGCCAGGTCTTACACATTTTATGGAAAGAAGGGAGGTCATCGGTCAGGGGAGGGAGTTCCACAGCCGCGGTGCAGCCACCGAGAATGCCCGCCTCATGGTCAACACCCAGGAAACTCAGGGGACCTCAAGAAGGGACCCCCAAGCTGACTGCAGAGATTGATCCACAAGCCGGAGGGTGAGGTGGTCCTGCAGCTAGGTGGGACCCAGGACATTTAGGGCTTTAAAGATCAACATCAACACCTTGAATTGGGCCCAGAAGACTATCAGCAGCCAGTGCAGAGAACAGAGCACTGGAGTAATGTGCTTGCGTTGGCCCGTCCCTTTCAGGAAATGAGCCACCGCATTCTGTACCAGCTGCAGTCTCTGGACCATCACCAAGGGTAGCCCCACATGGAATGCGTTACTGTAGTCTAATCTTGAGGTAATAAAAGCATGGATGATTGTGGCCGGGTCTGAGATATACGGCCTAAGCTAATGTACCAGGTGTAATTGGCGAAATGCACCCTTTGCCACAGCTGCTAACTGGACATCCCGGCAGAGCTGTGGATCAAGGCGCACCCCCGGACTACGGACCTGGGATACCAGGGACGGACAGACCCCATCAATGACGGGGGCCATCACTTTCCCAGCTTTCCCCACAACCATCACCTGCGTCTTGTCAGGATTTAACTTCAAGCGGTTCACCCTCATGCAGTAGACAAACACCAGGTAAGCACCAAGACTTCCGAACCTGGGTCTGATGAAAACGAGAGATGTAGTTGGGTGTCATCAGCATATTGATGACACCTTACGCCAGACTCTCTAACAACCTCCCCCAAAGGCTGCATATACTCATTGAACAAGAGAGGGGACAAGATGGAACCCTGCAGGACTCCACACATGAGATCCCAGGGAGAAGATGAATAATCACCCAGCACCACACTCTGGGTTCTCCCGGCCAAGAAAGAGTGGAACCATTAAAAAACAGCACCATTCATCCCTGCCCAGTCCGCAGCCGAGTCACCAGCAACTCGTGATCAATGATATCAAATGCAGCCAAGAGATCTAAAAAAATCCACAGGGTCGAATGACCCTGGTTCAGCTCTTGGGAGAGGTCAACGACCAAGGCCACAAGTGCAATCTCCATGCCATAACCCGGACGGAAGCCAGACTGCAAGGGATCAAGGAAGTTGACCTGGTCCTAATGCTCCTGAACCTGTCGAGCTACCACCCATTCAAAACCTTCCCTAAAAGGGAAGGTTAGAGACCAGTTGATAGCTGGCCAGGGCATCAACGTCCAAAGCTGATGATGTTTTGTTAATGTCACAAACTCAGAGGGGACTCCAGAAGGGATTAGATCGCTTGGACCATTACTGTCTTGACAATGGAATGATGGTTCACCCCATGAAATCCCATATGCTATCTTTTGGGAAACCACGAGTGAATTGTCACTGGCAGGTAGGAGACCACACTATTCCACAATGTTCCAAAACAATTTACCTGGGTGTCTCCTTTTCCACTTCATTCTCTTGGAACTCTCATAGGAAATATGTTATTACAAAGGCTAAGAATTCAGTTGCAGGATTATTGAAATTCTATAGGAGTTCAAGATGCCCAAGCATTCCTGCTGTGTTCGAAGTTTTTAGAGCAAAGTCTTTAGCCCAATTATTATTTGGTGTGTAACTGTGGTTTCCAACATGTAACAAGAAATGTAATTAGAGGAATTTTGGGTGTCTCAACTTCAACACCTCTGTTACTGGTCGAGACAGGACTCTATCCTGTATCTTCTTTGGCCGCTCTAGAACCCTGACTTTTGGGGAGAAGATTCGACATTTGGATTCCTTCCGTTTAGTTTTCCAATGTTGGCAGGAGCAATATAACCATAATGGTAGCAAACAGTACAGGTGGTGGAAGGAGGTGGAATGTATTTTGAATAGAATTGAGTACTCTACTATTTTCTGCCTTAATGCGCCTAGTCATGTTACAATCACAAATCGAAGCAAAGTATTCTGGACATTGCTGCTGAGGATGAAATGGCCAAAATCACTGTTAATGGGATAGCATCTTAATACCCTGCAGTTAAAAATACTTTTTCCTTGGAAAGGTATCTGGCAGAGATGCATGATTTTCAATTGCGCAGAATGCTAACCTTAGTGCGCTTTCAACTTTTTGATTCTGCAGTTACGGCTAGTAGGTTGGCAAATGTTTACTTTAGTTTAAGGAGATGCACATGCTCCCTAATGAAATTGAAAATCTGGAACACATTTTACTTATGTGCCCATATTATACAGATTTGAGAGAGGTATGGTTTGCTCCGTTACTGCCCCATAGATTTCTTTTGTCCTGTAATCAAAATATTAGTTACCTGTTGACCTCAAAATATCCTTTTATTATGAAGGCTGTAGTATCGTTTGTTCTTTTGGTAGGCAGAGAGAGGAAAATAAAATGGCAGCAAGGAGGCTATTGAGAGTGGTCAACACTGGTAATTATATATTACCCCTGGTCAATTACAACTTCTTTTACAACAATTTTATATTGGATGTGTTCAGATGATGGCAAAAGCTGATGTCTTAAATAAAACTTGACTTGATAAATACAGGTTGCAGGGCTATTTTGGAGCCAATGCAGCCCTGCAACCTGTATTTCTCATAAGTGTCCTCAAAATTTGCATATCTGACCACCCTAAGTCTTCAGCTGGGCAGAGTTTGTGAGCCCAGCATTAAGGAGATAATTCCCTGCCTTTTCCCCAGGATCACTGCCATGGACTCCTCAAATCCTTCTCACCCTGCTGCTGGCTCCCCTCCTTCTCCCTCTCCCTCCTCCAATGGCCTTTCTCCAACCAACCTACCCCTTATTCTCACCCATGTTCATTCCCCCTCCTCACCCTCATCCCCCCTTGCCCATTCCCTGTAAGCCCTCACCACCACCCCACCTCCACTCATCCAAACCTTGCACACCCAGACACTCCACAGCCCATTGTGGCTGGTGTGAGGCCGGTGTGAGACCCAACGCTGCAAACCCAGCCACTCCACATCCCCCAATCTCATCCGCATCCCATGCCTTCCCCAAAATCAATTACTTTTCTCCTGCTCCCTCTGGAACTGCGCTCTGCCGTGGCTAAAGCCCCCTTCATCCATGATCTCTTCCTCTCTCACCCCTTTCAACTCCTTGCTCTTACAGAAACCTGGATCTCGCCCTCCAACTCTGTT
>QEPC01014651.1:1373663-1384740 GCA_003113815.1 Sphenodon punctatus
TTATCAGGATTGAGCTTCAGTCTGTTCTGCTGCATCCAATCTGCCACAGCCTCCAAATCTTGGGAAAGTAATGAGACAGCAGGACCTGGGTCAGTTGAAAATGAGAGGTACAGCTGAGTATCGTCAGCATATTGGTGACATCACACCCTGAACCCTCTCACAATTTCCCCCAGAGGCTGCATATATACATTAAATAATAGCGGAGACCAGTTCGAACCCTGTGGAATGCCACAGGTCAAGGCCCGGGGGCTTGATGTTTCAGTCCCCAGACCACCTGCTGGTTTCTCCCTGAGAGGAATGAGCGGAACCACCCTAGGACAGTCCCGTCCAGACCCCCCAGGTCTCTCAGCCATCTCAGCAGCAGCCAAATGCGGCCAAGAGATCTAGCAGGATCAAGAATGTTGCACATCCTGCAGCCATCTCCTGGCAGAGATCATCCACCAAGGCCACCAATGCGATCTCCATACCGTAGCCTGGGCGGAACCCAGATTGAAAAGGGTCCAGGAAACCAACGCTGTCCAAATGCACCTGGAGCTGCAGTGCCACTGCCCATTCAATAACCTTCCCTAAAAAGGGAAGATTAGAGATGGGTCAGTAGCTGGCGAGAGCGTCCACATCCAAAGATGGTTTCTACAGCAGGGGGCACACCACCGCCTCCTTGAGACTGGGTGACAATCTCCCCTGCCGAAGGGACGCATTCACTACCTCTGCCAGCACCGTCCCCAAGGTCTCCCTGGAGGCTTCCACCAACCAGGACAGGCATGGATCTAGTTCACAACTAGTGGCTCTAACAGACCCCAGGACATTCACCGCATCAGCCGGTGTCACTTCCTGAAATTCATCCCAGAAAGATTGACCAGATGCTGTTTCCATAACCTCATGCCCCTCGCTTACTGCTTCCAATCCGGTATCAAAGTTACTCTGGATCTGAGGAATCTTGTCTGCAAAGTAGGTGGCAAACTCCTCACAGCATACCTGGGACAAGTCCTCGTCCAGGCAGAGGGAGGCTGGACTGACCAGCCCATGCACCACCCGGAACAGCTCCGCTGGACACGACTTTGCAGATGCTATGAGGGCAGCAAAGAACTCCTTCTTTGCTGTCCTCACAGCCTCAACATAGGACCTAAAGTGGGTCCTATGGAGAAGTCGGTCAGATTCAGAGTGAGTCTGATGCCAGTGTCGCTCTAGTCTCTTACCTACCTGTTTCATACACCGCAGCCCCTCAGTAAACCAAGTGGTCCTGCAGTGACGAGATGGAGGGAGAAGACGTCTTGAAGCCACCCTGTCGACAGCCTCCCCCAACAAGATGTTCCAATGCTGGACAAGCTCATCCACAGAGTGGCTGTCTGGGTCTAAGGTTAACTCTCTCAAAGCCTCCTGGAACCGCTGAGGTTCCATCAGTCTCTGAGGGCGGACCAACCTAACTGGTCCATTCCGCTTCTGGAGGAGGTGCGCTGAGAGACTGACCTGTAGGAGATAATGATCCGTCCATGACAAGGGCATGACCCTCACATCCCCCACTAATGGATCACCCGCTCAGTTCTGTGAGAGCTCTGCTTGTCAGGTTGCGTTTACAGAACTGTGGTGCTTGCACCAAAAAATCCTCCCTAGCCCTCATTGTATTACCAATACCTTCCCTTCCTCATACCCTACATTTTACCTTCTCCCTTTCCCTGCCCTTCTCCCCCCTGTACATTATATAAAGATAGGTAGCATAGATTAGATATAGATATATATTATAGACATATAGATTAGATTAGAAGAGTTATACAGATAATTGATTAGATAATATAGTTTTCCTTTTCCCTTCCCCTGTCTCCCTTAGATTTAGATAGATATTACTTCTGTACATATAGAGAGAGAAATGTCCCCATCAGGCTAGTGGACCTGTTAGGTTGGCTTGGCCTGCCCATGGAGACTAATGGATCCAGTAGTGGGACCACTGCATTTTGCAACAGCTGCAGCTTCCAAACAGTTATCAAAGGCAGCCCCTCTCTGTGGGACTTATCCCTGACCTTGATGGCTTCTCTGTTAATGGCTTAGTCGATTTGTGGAATGGCTTGTTGACCCAGGCCATTGACACAGTGGTTTTTTTGACACACACAGCACCCGCACCTCTACCCCGCCTCACCCCTGAGTAGGCCATCCATTTAAAGGCAGCACACCAGATGTTCAGGTGGAGCAGAGGTGGGGCAGGCTGTCCCTGCTCTGGGACAGCCCATTGATAGTGTTCCAAAACATTCAGGAGCACTGCCAGCGGATCAGGCAGCCCAAACCTGGACACCGGTCGGAGGCAGGGCTGTTTTCCATCCGTTCGGTAGACGGCTGCTGCAGTCATGCTCTTGGCTGGGGGTTGCCGCAGGCAATACCATAGAGTTACTGGTGATCTGCCCACAACTCTATGATGGTGGTGGGGAGGTGGACGCTGTGTGGGCAGACTGTGGGCCACAGCAGTCGCCAGGTCATTTATACCCCCATATCCATGTGAAAACACCCAGTGGCACCCAGGTGTCTGTTCCCACCACTGAGGAAGCACAGATGCAGGATCCCCTGGGTTTAGAACCTGAGGCTGTTAAAGTGGGAGGATACATTGTTAGAGTGGATACCAATTCTTGTTGAAGCCAACTGACTGTGAATTAGATCTTTTTAAAGGACTATTCTGTTGTGGCAGCAGCAAAGAAAGCTTTCTTTTCTGCTGCCATTGCATCTGCAAAATGCCTTCCTGCAGAGCTGTTCCATGTAGTAAATGGATTGGTGAATCCTGGTTGTATCCACACTGAGTTAGAATTACCTGTTGCCTGATGTGATGAATTTGTCATGTACTTTGCAGACACGAGGTAAAAACATACGTGACAGTGGTGGTCCACCATCATGCCATGATCTGGACCAATTGGGTTCAACTTTGGAACAACTGTGACTGTGTCCGGGTCTGGGGGGCAGGGCGCCACATGAACATGTGGCTGGCCAGCCCTGTCCCCATACTGTACCTGACATGGGGGCCACTCTGGACCAGGCTTGGAACAGTGGGCTATCACATGTAATAACCCGTTGTAGCCAGATCGGACAGACCTTTCCCTGGGCGTGATGGTGGCTAGCACTGAGCTGTGACTCGGAAGGTCCCCGGAGTCACAGCCTGGGCTAGCTGCCGCCACACCTGGGAAACACTGAGGCAAACATCTGTATGCCTCTTAAGAAACATGATGGTGGCCCACAGGCCAAAGCGGGCTACAGGGGGCCACTGTCATGTTTAACACCCAGAGTTGGTTGTGTTTGGCACAACTTGGGAAACACTAGTTTGGGTGCAGAGTTAGAGTTTGGGGTTGGCGAGGCTCTGTCTTGTCCAGTTTATTTGGATCAGCTTCAGTTAGTGCCATCAACTGATGTTGAGGGTGTGCTTGGAGCGATGCAGGTGACCAGTTGTGAACTAGCTCTATGTCCATCCTGGCTGGTGAAAGCTAGCCAGTGGACACCGTGGCCATTGCTGGATGAGGTTGTTGATGCCTCTCTTGGGAGGGCAAGGTGACTAATGGCCTCAAAACTATGGTTGTCCAGTCTCTACTCAAGAAACCATCCCGTGATGTTGGCGCCCCTGCCAGCTACCACCCCATCTCTAACCTTCCTATTTTAGGGAAGGTTATTGAGCAGGTGGTCCTCTTGAAACTTCAGGCACACCTAGATGCCATCAGTTTTCCTGAACCCATGTCAGTATGGCTTTGGTTCTGGGCATGGTACTGAGACTGTGTTTGTGACCTTGGTCGATGGATGGTCTATGTCTTGAGATCAACAGGGGAAATTGTACCCTGTTGATTTTGTTAGATCTTTCAGTAGCCTTCAATACGGTTGACCACAAGGTTTTGTTGACTTGACTGCATGACCTAGCAGGGACTTGTGGGACTGCTCTTGAGTGTTCGTTCCTGTCAGGGAGTCTCCAGAGGGTGGCTGCCTGTTGTCCTCTACAGATTTCCCCTCTGGGGTTCCACATGGTCTCCCCTCCTGTTCAGTGTGTACATGAATCCACGGGACAAAAACATACAGAGATTTGGAGTGATGTGCCATAAATATTCTGAGGACAACCAGCTATATCTCTCTTTTTCATCTGACCCAGAACCTTCCCAGTGCCTGTCTGCCATAGCAGTCTGGATGCAGGTGAGCTGATAGAAGCTGAATCCAGACAAGATTGAAATGATGATCATATTATGTCTGCCCTCCGTTCTCTGCATTGACTGCCTGTAGAGCAGGTGGCAGATTGAATTTAAAATTACTCTGCTGGATTTTAAGGCCCTGAATGACATAGGCCCTAGCTTTATACGATACCTACTCCTGGAACCTCACCCTACTCGCTATCTGTGCTCAGATGCCACCTGCTGTTTGGAGATCACCGTATTGCACCTTAAGACAGTGGGTGATTTGCTGTGACAGACCCCCTCAGAGTGGAACTCACACCCTCAAGATGTTCATCTTGGTTCTTCCCTCCTCACCTTCAAAAAGCACATGAAAACTTTTTTGTTTTCCAGGTGCTTTTAGAGGATCCACTGCAGGTTCCCGCTTCATATGTTTTTTCCTTCCCTTTTTACTTTTGCCTGTTAAATTGCTTTAAACTGATTTTATATATAGTGTTTTGGTGTATTTTAAATGCTGTAAAGTGCTCTGAACAGCATCTGGTGGAGGGGCACTGTAAAAATAAAATGATGATGATTGATAATTTCGACCGGGGGCTGCTCTGCATCGCGTGCTCTCTGGGAATCAGGAACATGCCTTTCAGGGCAACCCAGCACAACCGAGGCATGGTCATGGGTCCGCCTCCCATGTGAAAGGTCCCTGGCAGTCCCACCCACATAGAGATCTACCAACGCCATGGACAAGGCCATGGTGCCAGCAAGGGTTGGGCCCCTGGAGGAAGCTGCTATCACGAGTCACCTGTTGGAGTGGAGGGAATGTGTGCATGCACCCTGGGCCACCCACCATCAGCTGTTGGAGGGGACCCTGTGGAGGGGAAGGGGGAGGAGCAGCCCCAATGCCCCCTGGCTACATCATCACACTGGTCTATCTCAATCCTGAATCTGGCTTGAAATAGACCAGCAGGAAATGGGGGGGGCGGGCCTCCTTGCCAGGGAGAGCAGTGCTGTGCTGTGCTGCACTGCGGAAATCTACCCCCATGTCATTTTCAAGCCGGGAAGTGCTTCCCAGCTTGACACTGACCAGTGCTGCACTCCCTGACAAGGATCATTCCCTCCATGTCAATTTCATGGGGAAATTGACATGAGGGGACAGTCCTTGACTTTACTGGGGAAAGATTGTGCCACATGTCTTTGTTTACAATTTATTGGCCTCATTTTTAAAAAAAAGTAATTAATCAAAATGGGGCAAGTCATGGATAGGTTTAGCTCATGATTTCCAAAATCTCATTTGTTATATTTTATGTACGATTTCCTCCCACCTCAAACTGAAAGATGCCATATAATATAGGACACCCGCGCATTTGTTCTAGGGATGTGCGAACAGAACGCGGTTCGGATGTTCGGCCGTTCAGTCGTTTGGTTCGAAAACCGGGTTCGGGTTCGATTGTTTGGTTCGGTGGAGTTCAGTTTGGCTGAACGTTGCCAAACATTCGAAATAGCGCTATCGGTACCGATGTCAATACCATTTTTTTTCCGGTATTGGTATCATTTGACCCTGAGACCACCCCTGGTCTCCACCCCTGGTGCAAGGAAGTCTGCTCCTCAGCTGCCTCCCCCTTCCAGTCACGTTTTTCCTGCCCGAATGGGCTTTCCAGTCATGTTTTTTCCCACCCCAAACTCATCCGAACTCACCCGAACATGACCAAACTGTTTGGTCATTTTCGAGTTTGGTTCGGACATCCGAACAGACCAAGTTCGCTCCGAATTCCTAACATCCAAACCGCATTCACACATCCCTAATTTGTTCTCTTCCCCTGCTAGGGATGGGGCAGAAGAGGTCTCACTGGCTGGCCTGGTCGGGTACACGTTTGATCTGTGAACTGACCTGACCCTGCCAGCGCACCAGCTGCACATTTATACCCATAATCTGTCTTTGCTATGGAATAGTAATGGAAAGAGTACATCTTATTCTCAGGGAAGCGGCTGACTCCTGCCCATTCACCATACTTTCATTTTTGTTGTTGTAGGGTTTGTTGAAAGAAGATGTAGAGATTATCCTTCTAAAACACAGAAGAGGACATTGGTCTCTTTCCCCATTCTTTGTCAATGGAATCTTACCAACACAGGAAGAAATAGGTAGAAAGACAGCATTGTTTTTTATAAGCACTGACAATGGAAAGTTCTGCTCATCAGACTATTATTTTTTTTTAATTATGCTGCCGATCTTGGCAGTGACAACTTGCAGCTGCATTGCACAAATCATCAGCTAGAGATTGTGGGAGTGTCTACATGTAACACTTTCCACTGTTCTATCCACCTATCATGGGGGCAAGCATTACAATTTGTTCAAGCCAAACTGGGAGCTAACTATGAAGGGAACATAGGTTTTCAGGAATTTGCTGATCGGAAGAAATCTAGGGAAGTCTCAGGAAACCCACAGAGCAGGCAAAAACATGACATGCAGTGAATGTCTGTTCACTGCCTCCCCAGGTCATTGTGGACCTGCACATCTATTTTTACCATGGCTGCCTGTCATGGCAGAGGGCAGAGTGCTGAGGCACGCCAGGGGCAGGGTCACTTGGCTGTGCATTTGTTCTGTTTCCCTGCCTTAACCAGTGCGGGGCAGTGCTCTCCAGTCGGCCCAGTCAGGCACATGTGAGGTCCGTGCCCTGACCTGACCCCGCCAATCACCCCCTCCTGGAGCGTGTAACCAGCACGCCGGCTGCATGTTTATGTCACAGGCTTAGTTTCCCCTGTGATTAACATGACGTGTAGAGCTCATATGAGACAGCTGGGGATTTTGATACCTGAAGAGGCAGAATAAGCAATTTGGAACTGAGGAATAAACAAGTTGGGTGTTTTTGCTAGAAATGAAATTCCTAATGGTGTCTGTATTAAGGTTTCAGAGGAAACAAGCCATTGAGATGCATGAAGTGGATTACATGTTACAGAGCTATGATTTAAGACTGTCTGCAGACTCAGGAAGTCCACCCTGCATTTGCTTATTGGTTCACAAGTTCAAAGTCATCTTTGCAACCATGAGTGTCAAAAATATAGATTTGAAAGACAAAAGCTAAGACTCTTCAGTAGCAAGGGGGAAATTCTACTCTAAGTTCTGTGACTGTAACTGTACAACAAGGTCCCTTATAAGAGCAAACAACCAAGAAACCATTCCAGTATTTCAGCTCCATTTCTCTTATCAAGGAACTATAGTCTGCTCATGTCATCATCTCTTTGTCCAGTCGAAATGGGACATTACAGACTATTACAGACAACCAGGACCCTCCATTCCATATCAGCTCCTCTGGTAGCATTTTCTCAAACATCTGCTGAATCAGTAGATTACTACTTCAGATAAAGATGTTTAATTGAATGCAATTAGAATCTTCAGTATCCTAGAACGACATGGCTATATTTTCATTATTTATATTTTTATATTTATAAAAATATCAAGAAAAAAATTATTTGCTATGCTGAACATTTCAATGCCAACTTAAATGCTGATTGAAAAAAAAACCCAGTTAATGCCCAAAGGCAATATAATCAGAATTTACAGCTGAAGAATGTTGTTTACACACCATCAATGTGATGTCATCAGGGTGCTGTGTCCCATTGCAGTGAATGAGGCTGGTACAGTTTGAAATAGAAATTGATCCATGCAAGTGGCCTTAATGGATGGAGCAGCTTGCAGGATAAGAACATAAGAAGTACCATACCAGGTTGGATCAGTGGTCTATCTAGCCCAGCATCCTGTCTCTGATAGTGGCCATTTCCAGTAGCTCAAGAGAAGGACACGTACAGGTCATGGAGCTGTGACCCACCTCCTGCTGACTGCTCCCAACTACTGGTAGCCAGGGGTTTAAGCCCCAACTAGTAGGTGTTTATGGCTCTAGCCTCTAAGAATTTATTTATTATTAATTTATTATTATTTTATTTATATAATGCCAGCAGTGTTCTTGGCACTGTAAATCAGTAGTTATAGACACGTCCCTACCCCAACTAATTTCCATTTGAAGCTAGTTATGCTGCTGGCTTTCACAGACAACTGTTGCCTATTTCTAGGCCACTCATGATTTTATAAACTTCTTTTGAGCATCTCCTCAGATACGAATTCAATCCATCCCTTCTATCATTCTTGTTGCTCTCCTTTGAACCTTTTCCAGTTCTATTGTATCGTTCTTGAGATGGGCGACCAGAATTGCACACAATATTCAAGGTGGGGTCGTACCAAAGATTTATACAGCAGCATTTAGGATACTCTCCTTTTTATTGTCTATTCCGCTGTCAATAACTCCCAGCATTTGTTTTGCCTTTTTGGCTGATGTTGCACACTGAGCTGAGGTCTACAAGGAACTATCCATAATAACACCAAGGTCCTTCTCCTGGGTGTTGGCACATAGATTTGAACCTAGCATCATGCATGTATAGTGAGGATTATTTTTCCTTATGTACATCACCTTGCACTTATCAACATTGAATTTCATTTGCCTTTTTCAGAGCCCCCAGGGAAACGCGCGTCCATGAATCACAGATTTAGCGTGGAATCCCTCCCACAGGGAAATTCCCCACTGAATTTCCCTTGCTGGGTGACGTCACCACACACAAGCCTTGTGTGCAGTGATGTCACCCATCAATCATTGTATGCAAACCTCTGATTGGCTTGTGCATGGTGATTGTAGGGCTGAAGCAAGAATAAAAAATATTCTTGTGAAAATCTCACAAGAATTGAGAATCATTACCAAGATCTTGGGACAATCTCAATAATGGTTCAAGATCTCAGTCAAGAATTTTTCTCGATTTACCGTTTACGATTTATCATGATTTACCATTTACCATTTACCGGTTACCGTGATTTACCATGTACCGTATACCGATTACCATGTATCATGTTCGTCCTGGTTCTTTTGCGCATGTGCATTACCAGGTTGAAAGCGGTATATGGTATACGATACACGGCAAATCACAGTAAATGGTAAACAGTAATCACAGTAACCAGTAAATGGTAAACAGTAATCACAGTAACTGGTAAATGATATATCAAGAAAATTGGCAACCAAGGAAGTGTCAAGAACCAGGGGTATTCTCAATGATCAATTCTCACTAAAAACAAGTCAAGAAATGTGATTCTTAGTGAGAATTGAGAAAAAAATCGATCAAGTTTCAGCCCTATTGATGGGTGACATCACCACACACGAGCCAATCAGAGACTTGCCTGTTGTGATCTTATCTGGCAACCCCCTCCCCACCCTGGCCTGTTCAGGAACTCTGAGCACACTGGGCTGAGGAGGGGGAGGATAGCAGTATTGCTCAGGGCTCCGGCTGCTGAACTGGGTGAGTTGCTGGGCCAAGTGGGCTGTCAACCCTGGCACACACACTCACACACACCCAGCCCAGCTTAGTCTGCTCAGCTGCCACTACCCTGCTTCTCCCCAACCCAGTCGGATCAACAACAGACTGCTGAGCGCTGTCACTACCAGGGTGAGTTGGGGATCCGGGGTGGAGAGGAGAGGGAACCTTCAGGGCAGGGGGGAAGGGGGAGGGAGGGACTCACCCCAGTCTTCCCAGCAACAGGGAAATCACAACACAGTTTCCAGTTATGGCCAATTTCCAGCTGGCCCTGGAAACCTGTCTGTAGTTTCCAGGGTCACCTCTGGAGTCCTTCTTAAAAATTGGTGTTACAATAGTTAATTTCCAATCTTCTAGCACAGAGGAGGATTTTAGCAATAGGTTACATATTACTGATAGTAGTTCAGCAATTTCAAATCTGAGTTCTTTCAGTATCCTTGGATGAATACATCTGGCCTGGTGACTTGCCGCTGTTTATATTATCAATGTGCAATAAGACCTCTTTTGGCATGATGCATTCTACTTTCAGATAATTCCTCAGATTCATCACCAACAAAAATAGTTTTTGTGTTGATATCTCCCGCCTGATCGCTCTCTGGTTCTTCCGTATTCTCTTTACTGGAATACACTGTATCACTACAAATGATGGCACTCCTTTGGGCTGACTCCATCCGAACCACGTGCGCCACTGTAGCTTTCAACTTTCCCCTGGATCTTAGTTTAAAAACTCCTCTACCACCTTTTTGATTTTTAGCACCAGTAGTCTGGTTCCATTTTGGTTAAGGTGGAACCCATCCTTCTGGTATAAGGCTCCCTCTTCCCCAAAAGGTTCCCCCAGGATCAGGGTCTATATGATGATGATTGTATATCCTTGGTTATTGAGTGGAAACAATGGTTAGCATGATTGTTTTTTGTAAGAGGATAATAGATTGGTTTACTATTGATCCAGTGAGTATAGATATGCTTAGGGAGCTTGGTTTGGCCTTAGTAATTTTTTATGTGCAAAGAACTTTATTGACAACACCCCCTGTTTGTTATAGTCTGTAGGCCATTCCCCTGCTTACTAGGGATGGGCGAACGCGGTTTGGCAGTACGGAGTTCGGCCCGTTCGGATGACCAAACTCGAACACGAACATACCGAACAAACCGAACGGCGAAATGGCTGAACAGTTTGGTCAGTTCGGATTGTGTTTTGGATGAGTTCAGGTGGCAAAAAAAGGTTCACTGGAAGGTCAAACATGACAGGGAGGTGTCAATCACTGAGGAGCAGACTTCCAGGCACCAGGGGTCGAGAGGCTTGCAAGAAACTAAACTAATTATCTGCCTCCCCCCTTCCCAACACCTTCTGAGCTAGTCACTGTTCCTGAACAGCAGGCATTGAGTAGGACTTTTAGATTGCTTTAACTTTCATTTCAATTTTGTAATGAAATGAAACTTAAACCATAAACTGAAATCATGTGTTATGTATATGCACTGTACAGACTCATTGAGTATGTAATGTATGTATTTCACTACAGAGCAGACTCCTCTTCTGTTTGTGATTCCACCCCATCCCATATATATGGGATCCATATATGTAGATATATAGATATGGATATGGAATGGGGGGGGGG
>QEPC01014651.1:1390829-1401678 GCA_003113815.1 Sphenodon punctatus
GAGGGGGGTTCTCCCATGCCCCCTGTTCCCCTCCCCTTGGTTGCCCTTACCCTTTTCCTGGGTGCCTCCTGCGGGCCCGTTCCGGCCACTGTCCCCGGGGTGCTGTGACCCGGCTGCAACTGCAGGTGTTGTGCCCGGATCGCCTCCCTGGTCGGGTGCTCCGGTGTGCACCCTTCCTGCACCTGTGCCCCCTCCACCTGCATCGCTAGGCCTGCCTGCACCTCCTCCGCCTCCTGGCCCACCACTGTCGCTATCTGTGCCGCCGCTCTGTTCCGCCTCCCTCCTCGCTCCATCCCACCATGCTTGCTTGCTGCTGATTTCGCTTTAAATCTCCCTCCAGTGCTTGTGTTGTTGCTGGTTGCCCGGCAGCGACGCTGCGTGCCTCGTCCCCGGCGGGGGCTCGTTCCGTTCCGTTCTGCTCGGGGATTGGCGTCCAGACATTACTTTTGCTTGGTTCCCGGTGGGGGTTCGTTTGACCACGCTTCCCAGGACCTTCCCCCGGCTAGCCCGGGAAGCATGGTTGAACCTGACCCCATGTGGGTATTGAGTGTGATGAACATCTGGCGCACGCCGTTCAGACGTTCAGGGCCCTTTGGCCCCAGGGGGGCGTTGAGCGTGGTTCACTGTGGTTGAGCGTGATCTTGTAACGTCTGAAATCACCCTTAGTGTAGATAGATAGATATAATATTAGATTAAAAAAAAAAATTTCAAAACCAAATAAAAAGCAAAAGAAAACCATATAAAACCCAATAAAAAACCAAAAAAACATATAAAAAACACCCTTAACAACACTTCCCGAACGGAACAGCCAAACGGCCTAACCAAACGGCCTGTTCAGACGACCAAACCAAACAGCTGAACCCGAACTCGGTGAATTAGCTGAACTGCTGAACCGAACGGCCGAACCGAACGCAGCCAAACCGAACGGCCGAACCAAATGGCCGAACCCAAACCGCGATCTGTTCACCCATCCCTACTGCTTACTTGATTTCCAAATTGAAAATGGTAACTTGACCTTTGTCATCTCACTAAAAGCTGCCCTAAACTTTGGGGGAAGAGTGGGGTATAAATTTGAATCATTCAAATGTTCTCCAATAGTACTGTTTAAAAAGAAGGTCTGCAGTTTTAGGGCTCAATAGGGAGTAAAGGGATGAATAGAGTTTAGAGTCAAAACAAGAATTACAGCAGAAAGCAATATGGTGGTAGATCAAGACATGGAAAATGTGAAATAAATTAATCTCTCTTATGCTTGGGGAGTGTTGTGGGTAATTCCCAATTCCCCATCCAACCAGATGAAGCTATATCTCTTTGTTTGTTACCAACATTTTTGTCCTTCTGGGGATCCTTACAAGTGTTTCATCTTTCCAGGAATCCTGGGATCTGTACTGAATTGCTTTCACTAAGAGCTTAAATCAAACTTTATGCTTTTTATAAAAACATAGGGTTTTATTACTCATATATTATGTTTTACAAGAATGGAATATTCTTTTATGTTTATTACTGCTTGTCTCTATCTCTACCTGGCTCTGTGCTGCATAAAACAATGTGAGTGACAGGAACTGGATGTTTATTAGAATTGGTTAGTGGGAAGAGCATGGTGACTATTGCTGCTGCCGTGCTCTTCTCTGCCATAGACTTGCCCCATCTCAACACACTTACCTGGGTGCCAGGAAGCAGTGAGTTGTTGCTTCTCCATGGTGCCTCTGCTGATGCCCCCTCAGGTACCTGTTGCTGCCACTTTTTGCTCCTTGGGACCCACCCCTGCTACCCAGGTAGTCGCTGGGTAGGGATGGGCGAACAGATCGCGGTTCGGGTTCGGCCGTTCGGTTCGGTTCGTTCATTCGGTTCGGGTTCGGCTGTTCCGTTCGTTCGTCCGAACAGGGCGTTCGGTTCGGCTGTTCGGTTCGGCCATTCGGGAAGTGTTGTTATGTTTTTTGGTTTTTGTTTATATAGTTTTTTGGTTTTTTATTGGGTTTTCTTTTGTTCTTTATTTGGTTTTTTTTTGTTTTTATATGGGGTTTTCTTATTTTTTTTAATCTAATATTATATATATCTGTCTACACTAAATCTAACTGCTATTAACTATTCTAAATGCTATGAAGTAAATGGATTATCTAATAAGTACACAGACCTACTCCTACAAACACTAAAACTAAATCACTAACGCTATCTCTATCACTAAGGTAACTCCTACAACTGTCTTCATCTATCTATCTATCTATCCCCCCCATCCCATATCCATTTCCATATATATATATGTATCCATATATATATATGGATATGGATATATATGGATATATATACATCCATATATCCATATATATGGATATATATATGGATATATATGGATATATATACATCCAATATATATGGGATGGGGGGGAATCTTCACAAATAGAAGAGGAGTCTGTAGTGAAATACATACATTACATACTCAATGAGTCTGTACAGTGCATAACACAAGGTTTCAGTTTATGGTTTAAGTTTCATTTCATTACAAAAGTGAAATGAAACTTAAAGCAATCTAAAAATCCTACTCAACACCTGCTGTTCAGGAACAGTGACTAGCTCAGAAGGTGTTGGGAAGTGGGGAGGCAGATAATTAGTTTCGTTTCATGTAAGCCTCTCCACCCCTGGTGCCTGGAAGTCTGCTCCTCAGTGACTGACACCTCCCTGTAATGTTTGACCTTCCAGTGAATCTTTTTTTGCCACCCGAACTCATCCGAACGCGATCCGAACTGACCGAACTGTTCGGCCATTTCGCCGTTCGGTGTTCGGTTTGTTCGACATGTTCACGTTCGGGTTCGGGTTCAAGTTCGGTCGTCCGAACAGTTCGAGTTCGGGCCGAACTCCGAACTTCCAAACCACGTTCGCCCATCCCTATCGCTGGGGCAGGGGACGATGGTTGCAGCAGCAGCAGTGGGAGTGGTCCTAGGAATGGTGGCAGGTCGTGGGGAGCAGTGAGCTGATGCTTTTAGGACCATTGAACACTGCTGCTCCCGCTGCCACCATTGCTCTCTGACACCTGCTGCCAGGCCCACTGCTTCAGGTAAGTTTCCACACACACACACACACACACACACACAAAACCCCCACTTGTGGTAACCCTTACATATGCCAGCATAGGCTAACTCACTTCTCTAGAACAGATGCAATGATGCAGATGATCAACAAGAGCTGAGGCTGTAAAAGACCAACTTCAGGACAGTATTTCCTTTCTCATCATGAACTCTCTTATAGGTGGCCTTAAAAAGCAATTCGCTGCACACTCATATAACTACCAAAAGTGTGAATTTTTATGGCCCTTCATTGATAAAGATGAAGTTGATCCTAGTAAAACTCTGAATCTGTACTCTGCTGGTGATTTGAGAGATGAATTATTATTCCTCTCAAACACATTTGCAAAAAGAATATTGGCATCCAAATAATGTTGCAGACAAAACAACAAGGACCATGTGACTATGAATATATCTGACTGGTATGAACATTTGTTATGATTTATTGGTAAGAATGAAAAATTCGTATATATGTAAGAACAATAAACATTGAGTAAGTAGTATCAAACACTTAAACATCAAAATACAAAGTATTGGTCATCAATAAATGGCCATCAAACATAGAGGCCATGTTGAAATATTGTTTATTATAGATGCCATGTAGATCTTGCCAATGCATTTCAGAAACCTTCTTCAGCGCTTGACCTTTATTATTAATTCATATTTTGTATTTATCACCTTCTTGCTTATATTGATGAGCTAAATTTGTACATTTTAAAATAAATTTCTAGAGATCATACTATTGCTTTATTTATACATATGTTGGTTGAAATTATTTTACTCATGAAATTGTAATGTCTATCAAGAAAGAAAATTATCATGATTTTTTGGGGGGCTGGGTGCTCAGCACCACTCTATCCCATCCCTCCTCTCATAGCCCCTGCCTGAAAAAAATGTTCTCCTGGTGGTCACGCATCATTGAAAGCTGCCGAGCGTGCGCTCATGGATTTTCACTGACTCTATTAGTCTTTTGAAATGACGCACAATTGGCATTCAATGTTATTTCTATTTAAATGGAAGATTATATCATCTTCCCAAGCCTGAGACAGAGTGTAGACAGCATTTAAAATATATTTGATATTGCATGTTTAACCAGAGACCAAGATCAAAAACTGAACAAAGATAGTCAAGTTCTTCAGGAGTATGTGCTGTGCTTTCATCCTTAAATTATTACATAGGTACCATGGTGATGGGTATTTCAGAGACACCTAATGTTGCTACATCATACAGACACAATTACAGAGCGCCCTCTCTATAAAGATGTGTTTGAGAGTGGGTGATAAAGAACAGGCTGCAATGAACTGTGATTATGCTTGGAAAAGCTACTGCCAAAATGGCATCTTGAATTTCCATGTTTATTCTCTCCAAATTACTTTCACATCAGATTGGCTCAATTTAAAAGATAAAGCAAAAGTAGTAGCTGCTGTAACTGCAAACACACTACCAACGGAACTAGTGTATGGGGGGGCTGGGGGAGCTGTGCGCATTTTCCTCCTCAGACACCACCACAAATGTTTCTGGAGTCAAATTTGTTTTTATATTTAGCATAACACATATTACGTGACAGACATTTTACAATACATCCCTAGTGTAATTCCAGAAAACTGATTGGAAACATGGGAATCTGTCTCTCAGGCGCTGAGCCAGAGACCACTCAGTGGTACGGTTTTCATCCTTGGGTGGGAGGGGATATGGACCCAGAGGGACCAGGCACAGGTCAAATCAAGGTGACTAAATCACTTTCCTAACCCTCACCTGGATTTGGGTTTTTATAGCTAGGGCAGTTTTTGAGGCAAACTCTTGCATAAAGCAGGCTTTGTAGTCTTCAATGGAACCTGGATTGTATGAATTATAAATTATCCTCCGCATTATCTGTGTTGTTTTTAGATACTCAAAGCAAAAATAGATGGATAATATTTTAGAGTTTGAGCCTTACAGAACTTTACTCTGTGGAGGCAGTATCTGACTCTAAAACATTTGAATGCACTATTATTGCAATTGCTGATACTAGTCACTTGATATTTTTAGAGGATGCTTGATAGGGTGCCATACCTCCCCTTTAAAAGAGGACACTTATGAGGAATACATGGCGCAGGGCTGCACTAGAACCAATGCAGCCCTGCAACATGTATTCTTCATAAGCATCCTCTTTTAAAGGGGAGGTTGGCCACCCTAATCCTTGATTATACATCCTATGCTATGTAGAGCATATGACAAGTATCCCAGAATGCACTGCATTACATCTACTAGATATTATACTAGTTAGTCCTCTTCTAAGTACTGAGAAGCAATTTATGCCGGACATCAAGTTCAATGGGACTGCTTCAGAGTAACCGATTAATGGATTTCCTATCTCCTTTGGCCTCTGCCTCAGACATTGCCCACAGCTCTGGTTTTGGCAGTAGCTTTGCCTTTTCTGTCTACTCTATAACAGTTCCTAATCCTAATGTTCTCTTTCCTTCTCCAAAAGGACATGATAGCCTACTGCTTGTGTGTGTGCTATTCATCTCTCTGCCAGACTCCATTTGTAAATGCGTTCCTTGCAGCTTTAGTGTAATTCTTGACATTCCAAATCATTGACTGTTCTATAGTGCCT
The DNA here is from genome assembly GCA_003113815.1 of Sphenodon punctatus. NCBI lineage: Eukaryota > Metazoa > Chordata > Lepidosauria > Sphenodontia > Sphenodontidae > Sphenodon > Sphenodon punctatus. The sequence continues at coordinate 1,396,482 of QEPC01014651.1, forward strand.
TGCACACAGTAGTGAGCCTTGCATGACTGCTTCAGAACAGTACTAAGACCCATCCTAAAAACTGCTGCGCTAAGCCTGCAGATCCTTCTAATCCAGGGGATGTTAACACCATGGCAGAGAAGGAGGTCAGAGTGGGTTGTTATCTTTTCATTACAATGCTCCAATTTCCCAGACTTAACAGACTTTCCAACATATCCTAACACAATCCCCCTCCCTCTGTCAAGCTTGCAAAACTCTTTCATGGTACTAAAACACCGTGTAGTCCTCCTACTCACCCATTGCTGGTAGGATGGTGAATAGGGGTGAAACGAGCAGCTGATAAGAAAGTTCACCATTTTGGGAACTAGGATCAGTTTCCCAACCATTTCTAGATACCGATGTCATTTCTTGATTCTCACAATACTGCAAGATACTGCCCTAATTTACCGACTTTACACTTACTGTGTACCATTTCCTGTTCATTTACCATTTACCGCATTGCTGAGGATACCATTTTACTTCTAGGTTTGTTGTTTCTGCATTTCTGAGCCAATTACTGTGCAAATAGCCCACCCCTTAACCTCCCCCCAACACCCCTTAACTTCCATGCCAGTGCGTCCAATCAGAATTGTTGGTCTTTGTTGTTCCCTTTGCTTTGACCAATCTGCAACTGGATTGCAGATTAGTAAAAATCTGTGGACCATCCAATAAGTTATAAGGAAGCACAAGGGGAAATGTAGTGCAGAGAAGATAGAAGAAATGTGGTATTGCATCGGTATTACCTCTTGGGATTTGAAATTAATGACAAAGTGGTAAACGGAATCTCAGTAAGCAAATTATCACTAAAGCACAAAATGTCAGATGAGACATTCCCAAGAATGGAGAAGTTCTTGATTCAACTAAGATGGTATCAGGAACTGGGGTTTCAATGGGAATTCCCGTTTTGGTAAAATATTGTTTCAGTCCTCCTTGCTAGCCATGTTATACCCATGCTATGTATTTTAACTTCCCCCAAGTTGTTAATGTCTAAAACCTGGTTTCAGCAAACACTCCAGCTCTCAGCATGATAACCAAAACAAGTGTGTAAAGAACAGAGTATATTTTCACAAAGACTGCTTTTAGATGTGCGCGGCGAACACGCTGCATAAAAATCACATGGCGTGTAAAAATATACCGCATGTGGGATTAAGGCCACTTTTACACGAGGCACTTGAAGTGCCTCTGGAGTCCTGTATTGAAGAGGTTTACACGCTCCCTGCGCTACCTGAAGTGACATGCCGCCCATTCTCTTCTGCAGCGGCGGCTGCAGATGTGGGGCTTTCAGAAGGTGCATTCTGTAGACCACAATTTTCAGGTCTACAGAATGCACCTCATGAAAGCCCCGTGTCTGCAACTGCCACCGCTGAAGAGAATAGGCAGCACGTCACTTCTGGTAGCACAGGGAGCATGTAAACACTCCCCATGTGGCTTTCCTCTTAAATACAGGTCTCCAGAGGCGCTTCCAAGCGCCTTGTGTAAAAGTAGCCTTAGACATGACATTTCGCGCGTTAAAGCCAGTTGTGCGTTCTTTTAAAGCTGTAAATTAAATACCTCAATGTCGAGACAGGATCGGGGAACATGATGGGAGCTGGGGGAAACAACAGAGAATGAATCCCCCATTGTGACCTGTTGGGTCCTTCTCCCAAGCCACCGTGATTGGCCACTGTCAGAGACAGGATGCTGGGCTAGATGGACCATTGGTCTGACCCAGTATGGCACTTAAGTTCTTATGAGGTATTTAATTAGCACCTTTAAAAGAATGCGTGACTGGCTTTAACGCGTGAAATGTCATGTCTAAATCCCACATGAGGGATATTTACACACAGCGTGGTTTTATGTAGTGTGTTCATTGTGCCAGTCTAAAAGCTGTCCAAACTGTGGTTTAGAGAAACTAAGGGAGTGAATTAATCAGATAAGCATGAAACTGATACATTTTTTCTTCATTATTTAATCTTGAAACCACTGTGGGGGGAGATGGCATATTGCATGAATGAAAATCTTCCAGCCAACTGGTCATGCAGACAAAGAAGCATGACACTGATGTAACTGAACAGGATGACTCATCCCTTCGTCTAGGTCAGAAATGTCTCTGGAGTGGCCCTTCTGTGAACTTTCTGTTTAAAGATTTACTACTTTGAGAAACTACTCCAGTGATAAATGTGCATTATCATCACACCACAGCTCTGGCCTGGTATTTCCAATGATGAATGCTGTTTTTTGCAGGATTATCCATCCTGCACTAGTGCTTTATGAGCAGGTGCTGCCTGCAGGCTGCTTTTCCTTGAGCAGCCTTTTAACGCAAGCCCCCTTCCCACAAGCAGTCTTTGGTGCCGCGGGAGCATGCACTGTTCAATGTAGCGCAGCTCCCGTCTCATGGGAAAGGAGGAAGTGCGTCTCTCCCACCAGCAAGCTCGCTACCCTGTCTGATGCGTGAGCTTGCCGGCAGGAGAGCCTCACATCCTCCTTTCCCACGAGATGGGAGCTGCGCTACATTTGAATGCGCACACTCCTGCAGTGCCAAAGGCTCGTGGGAAAGCGGCAAGGGCAGTATCCAAACTGCTCTGAATCCTCCTCCTAGAAATAACCTTGACCTATAGGGAAAACTGTTCAGTGCAACACAAATTAAGCTACGTTACAAGATCAGATATGACTATGCCATGTCTCTGTTTCAATAATGGCTAATTGGTCAATTAAGCGGAGAGCTGTAGATGGGCATGTGTGAAATACAGTGGCAGTCAGTAGATAATGCAACATTGACGATGACTCATGATAAAATCTAGCACCTCCTCGCTGATTCAAATATCCTTCATTTCCAGAATGGTTGCAGCACAGCTTGTGATAAATAATTTATTTTGACCGAATTGGATGTTTGTTCTCAGTTATGTGTTCCAAGCATGACCTTTACATCACTGAGATCCCTGAGGCCTTAGCAGAAAGTAAGAACGTTTTATACATTTTAGAAAGAATCCAAACTTCTGCTTTGAACAGGAATTCTATTGCAGTCTGTAGAGCAACTGCCATTTTCTCCATAACGCAACATGACTAGCTAAATTCCAGAGAAGGAATAAAGTCTATCAAATAATAACTCTATCCAATCTACATAGTGTATAAACACACACACGCACACGAGGAAACCACACCTAAGGGAGTTTTATGTGGTAAGAAAGTGGCTCTCAAACCTTTTTTAACTCCAGCCCCCTTCAACTTGTCTGTCGTAGCTGAGCCCTCCCCTCCCACCAACACCCACAACACATGCTCATATTGCTCCTACTCTTCCTCTGCCACTTCCCACCCTTCTATTTCTTCCCCTGTCTCTTACCCTTTTGCCAGCTGGGGTCCTTTTACAGTCCCCCAGAACACCTTCCACGCCCCCCAATTTGAGAACCTAGATTATACGATACATGAAGAGGGAGAGGAGTGAGCATCTGGAGTCTCTCTCAGAGAAAGCTCTGTCTTCTCACCCTTTCAGAATTGTACCAGGAGTCCCTTCAGAGCTACAGTTTTGACATAAAATAAATACAGACAGACTCCCACCTAATTACCCATCCAAATGAGAAGTCCCAGACTTTAAATATGAATAACCTTTTATGTGTATCTTGACTCTAGACTCAATAAGTATTTAGGGGGAAATTGAATATATGTGACTTCAGAATTTATTCTTATTATTTATCACTTAAGCAGTGCTTTTAATGTACATAATGCTTTACAATCCTTTTCAAATTCACTCTCGCAACAACCCCGTGAGAGAGATCATTATTATTCTTATATTGCAGATGGGGAACTGAGTCTGGGAGATAGCAATTTGCCCAGTTTATTATCTTATGATGGTGATGATGATAATGATTTACTAATTATATAGCACCAGCAATGTGCCTGATGCTGTACAATCAGTAGTTAGAGACAGATTCCTACCCCCAAGGGGCTTGTAATTTAAGAAAGACAAGGAGAAGGGAACATCTAGAGAGACAAGGATACATTCATGAAGTAGAGAAGTTGCAGGTGCATATGCTTCTTAGTTACAGGGAAGAGGAGCCCTCTAAGTGAAGGAGGAAAGAGGAGGCATCCATGACAAATGGGGTTGAGGAGCTAGAGAAAGCCTGAAGGATGAGAGAGGTTTTCAGGAGGGATTTGAAGGTTGGGAGAGAGGAAGCAGACAAATGTATAAAGGGAGGGAATGGGGGGGCAACAAGGGAGAATGGGCGAATATATTTCAAAGACCAAGGGATTTGCGAGCAGGCAAGGGTGGTGGTAGAGGAGGAGCAAAGCTCCCAGGCAGGAATGTGGTGGGAAACAAGTGCCAAGAGATAGGGGGCAGCAAGTCCATGAAGAGTCTTGAAGGTAAAGACAAGGAGATTGTTCTGAATATACGTTCAGGCAGAGGGGACCAACGTAGAGGAGAGGTTGAACATGGTCAAGCAATGGGCAAGGTGGATGACTTTGGCAGTGAAGCATTGAACAGAAGTGAAAGGGGCTAGGTCGGAGCGGGAAACTAGTAAGGAGGAAGTTGCAGTAGTCAAGGCTAGAGATGACTAGAACATGGACTAGGATTTTGGCACAAGAAGCAGAAAGAAAAGGCCGGATTTTTGCAATACTATGCAGAGTGAAGTGACAGGACTTGGTAACAGTGGTTCTGAGTTATAAAGAAGAGGAAGGAGTTGAAGATGAATCCCAGGCTATATGCCTGAGGGACAGGCTGGATGGTGACAGCTTCAGTGGAAATTTCCCACATGAGTTCATGGATAAGTCAGGATTTGAATTCTGGTCTTCCAGTCCAAGTCCAACACCTTATCCACATTGTCACAGGTTGGAGGTCCGCACCCCCACTTTACCAGGTTTGAGTGACTCAGTTTCCCTCGTGTACAGCCCACTTGGATCAGTTTTCTCTCTCTGGCTGATTCAAGCCTACCGCAGGAACAACCCCTTTGTCACTCAAGGGCCCGATCCTTCCCGTTTACAGACTCTTTAATCTCTGGGTTTGCAAGAGTTTGCGAACACTTGTTGCTCGCTTGTGTTCCCGTGTTAGACACAGACACTTCTTCATAAAGATAAGAAGTTAGTTTATTGATTACATAAGCAAGATTGTTGATACAGAGTGGTTACTAGAAATCAAAGGTAAATATAACGCATTCCTGATCTATACTGGTTGAGTTCCTAAATAAGCATCTTACCCTACAAAGGT
>QEPC01014651.1:1408061-1489515 GCA_003113815.1 Sphenodon punctatus
GATGTGCATGTAGACTGTGTTTTCTGCCATCCAGTGTTAACCCTGGGAACTCCTTGCTGTTGGGTTATGCCATGCCACTGGCCTACCGTCCCCCTGGATCCACCTACCATCCCCCTGGCTCCACCCCTAGGCCCGCCAGCCCAGCCTTACTGCCCTAGTGCCCTTCCAACATCAAAACCCACCAGCCACCCCTGCTTCCCCACCTGCAGGAGCGGCTGCTTTCTCAGAACTGCAGCCTCCAGCACTGCAGCCAGGTCCAGCCCAGTTAAGACCAGCTAAGCCAGGGAGAAATGGTGAATCTCCAAGACAGTGACTCCCCCTTCACCCCCAAAGTGACACCCTTGATCCATTCTCTGGCAAATTAGATTTAAAATGTTAATAAGGCAGGCCAAGAGAAAATTTGAAAAGACACACACTAAAGACAAAGAGGCAAAAACTAATAATAAAAACATTAAGTACATCAGAAGGAAGAGGTGTGCTAGAGAGTCATTTGAGCCATTATATGACCAGGGGGAACTCAGGGAGGATAAGACCATTGCAGAGAAGTAGAATGAATTTTTGCTTCGGTCTTCACTGCAGAGAATGTTGGGGAGATACCCATGCCGGAACTGTTCTTTGTAGGTAATGAATCGGAAGGACTGTCACAGTCACATGTGACTCCGGAAGAGGTACTAGGGCAAACTGACAAGCTAAATAGTAAAAAAAAAAATCACTGGGATCAGATGGCTTACACCCCAGTGTTCTGAAGGCACTCAAATATTAAATTGGAGACCTACTACTGGTAATTTGTAACCTATCACTAAAATCTGCCACTCACCCGAGAACTGGAGGGTAATGAATGTAACACCAATATTTTAAAAGGGCTCCAGAGGCAATCCTGGAAACTACAGACTGGTGAGCCTGACATCTGTGCCAGGCAAAATGGTGGAAACTATTATTAAAAACAGAATCGTGGGGCACATTGATAAACATGGCTTAATGGGAAAGAGTCAACATGGATTTAGCAAAGGGAAGTCGTGTCTCACTAATGTACTGGAATTTTTTGAGGGTGTGAAAAGCATGTGGATAAGGGGAGCTGGCTGATATAGTGTATCTGGATTTTCAGAAAGCATTTGATAAGTTTCCTCATGAGAGACTCTTGGGGAAATTAAAAAGTCATGGGATAGGAGGCAGTGTCCTATTGTGGCTTGATAACTGGTGCTATAAGGATAGGATGCAAAGAATAGGGCTAAATGGTCAGCTTTCAGAATGGAGAGAAGTAAATAGTGGAGTACCCCAGGGATCTGTACCAGGACTGGGTTTTTAAATATATTCATTAATGATCTGGAAAGGGGAGTGTAACAGGGTGGCGCTTGTTAGGCGTATGTCCATGCAGAATCAGGGTCCAAATAATCCACTGTCTCTGGGATACTTAGATCAAATATCCGTTTATTCCATTCCAGCTCCACCACCAACCTTTAACACATCAGCAGTGTCTCTCTACAAGGGTCCAGTGTCTGTTTCCCAACACAGGTGTCCAGTAACCCCTGATTAGCACAGCAGAGGCCTACCCTTTGCTTCATCTTCCCAGCTTCCTCACTCTGGCTGCCGGGATCTTCCCAGTCAGACTTCCAGCTCTGGCTGCCCTGGTGTCTTTCCTGCCAGTTCCCTGACTAGCCCTTCACAGGCCCTCACAGTCTAGCTCCTTCCTTGTCAGCAGCCTCTCTCTAACTGAGCTGCTCCTCCACTTTATCCCAGGCTGGCTATAGCCATGCCCATTCACAGGTTTTCTGTTAATTACAGTATCTCGCAGTCTTTTAAAGGGCTTGCAGCCCATTGTGGCTCCACTCTGCCACAGGGAGTAAGGAGTGAGGTAATCAAATTTGCAGACAGCACCAAGTTATTCAAGGTAGTTAAAATACAAAGCAGACTGGGAGGAATTGCAGCGGGATCCTGCAAAACTGAGTGACTGGGCATATAAATGGCAGATGAAATGTAATGTGGACAAGTGCAAAGTGATGCACGTAGGGAAAAATAATCCAAACTATATGTACACAATGCTGGGTTCTAAATTAGGAGTTGCCGCTCAGGAAAAGGGACCAATCAGCTTGGAGAAGAGATGACTGAGAGGGGATATGATAGAAGTTTATAAAATCATAAGCAGTGTGAAACATGTTAATACGGAACGGTTATTTGCCCTCTCAAATAGCACTAGAACTAGGGAACACTCCATGAAAATGGCAGCAGATTTACAACAAATAAAAGAAAGTGCTTTTCACTCAACACACAATTAAGTTGTGGAATTTGTTGCCAGAAGATGTGCTCACAGCCAGTAGTACAGCTGGATTTAAGAAAGGGTTGGACAGGTTTCTGGAGGATAGGTTCATTAGCAGCTATTAGCCAGGTAGGTTTGGAAAATGTGACCTCTTACTGTCATAGCTGGGAGTGAAAAACAGGAAATGGATTGCCCCATTGTGACCTGTTGGGTGCTTCTTCTAAGTGACCAAGATTGGCCACTGTTGGAGACAGATGGACCATTGGTTTGACCCAGTATGGCACTTCTTATGTTCTCTCTGCCTAAGCCATCAACCTCCTCTGAACCTAGTTCCATGCTCTATTCCCCTTTCCCCAAATAAGCAACTCCTTTCCTAAGCCAGTGACACCCTCTAAGTCAGATCCATGTCCTGTTCCAAACTCCCCACCAAGCCAACAATATTCTCCATCCTCCCCCAAACTAGTGTCCCTCTTTTTAAATTGGTAGCAGACTTAGCAGAAATTTTAACTGCATTTTTCTTTTCTGATAGGTCTGTCAAGCTGGCAGAGCCACACTGCACCTCTAGGCCAAAATAACCCATACTCAGGGACCCGTGTTCATTGTGTTTTCCACATTAGTGACAATGGGGGAAATGCAGGAAACATGACTAAAGATATAAATACAAATAAACATGAATAGTAAACCCCACAATACAGATACAAATACTTGACAGTGTGCACAGCCCTACTCTTTAGTTTAAAAAGTCTCTAGATTCAGTCCAAGTTGTGAGCAAATGTTCGGTTAGATTGCTATTTAATTTAAGATCAGCTAGTCTGTGCTATATAAAAGCAATAACTAACAGTGCCTAGTTCCTCTGTGTTATTACTAGGGTGGTCTGCTGGGGGAAATCTTATTTAGTTTTTTTCCGTTTAGTTTCCCTGGGGTTCCTGTATTTAATTATGGGTTCAGATTTTTGTACCTAGATTTTTCCCATTGAAATCAATGAGAAGTTTTCTCATTAAAGTCAATGGGAAACTGATCCGTACTCACACCCCTAGTCCCGGGGGAGAAGGTCCAACCTCCCTCACTCCCATTCCCTGGAGTGGTACTTATCAGCCTTGGAGGGCTTGACTGAACGCCACTGCTGCTGCTGCTGCTGCTCCTGCTGCTGCTGCTGCTGCTGTGGGGGTTCCAGCTCCTTCACTGCAGCACACTCTCTGCTCCAGATCGCTCATCTGGGGCCATTTTGTGCACGTGAAAAATGTTGCAGAGTAATAACTGATTCACATTCTGTAAAGACAAATGCAGCTGAAGGTTTAAAAACAGAACTTTACTTAAGCTTTCCAGGCACAGATCCTTAGTTGCATCTAACTAGTATGAAGACAAAATGGAGACTGAGACAAAGAGAGAGATGGGAAGAAGGAGTGGTTACACAAAGATTCAACTGTAAAACCCCATCTCCCTTCCATGTACACAAAAACTTAGCAGCACCATCTGGTGGCTCTGTAGTCAATTACTGTTCTTAATACAGCAGGCATTAACTTATGGATGTTGCATATACCAACAAAAAATGACTGCTGCCCTTAACCAAAATGGCTGCAGTTAAAATGATATCATTGCCATTTTGGTTAAAGCTGGTGGCTGTTTTGTGCATGCGCAAAACAGCCCTGGTGGCCATTTTGCACATGTGTGATATGGAGCAGGGAGAACACTGTGATGAGGGAGCCTGCCGGACCCCCCGCAGCAGTGGTGGTGCTTCAATCAAGCCCTCTGAGGCTGTTAAGTACCACTCCAGGGCCCTGGGTGATAGGGGTAGGGGGAACTCCGGATCCGGAACTCTGGTTTCCATAATTAGCAGGGATAATGACAGGATTTTATGGATTACCCAGGCCGTTACGAATTAATCCAAAACCATAATTCCCACCCCTAGCTTTTACTCTTTAATGTGCCTGCTGTCCAGAGGCAAGATGAGGAGCCTCTGTTTTGTAAGCTAATAACTTTTGCCAAGATGAAAGACAAGCAAGTACAACCAAGCCTTCCCTAGCTGTATTTTTCTTTGGCTTTGTTTATCCACTTTAACCAATGCTATTGGCATTTGTTCTCTCTGTGACACTTTAATAGAGGTCCCTAGGTGCCCGCTTTCCTCATGTCTGAAATTCTTCTGCCAGAGAATAGATGAATAGATATTGCAAGGGTCAGTATGAAGCAAGCATAAAATTAGAGTGCTGCGCAAGTGGTAGAGATTTCTTCAGTAATATGCCTCAGGAGAACAATGCATATTTAGGAGACTGACTCCATGTGCTGGTTCACTTTTAATAGCAGCTTTTGCTTTTATAGTTCCTGATGTATGAGAAATTTGTTGGGGTACTTTATTTACATTCCCACTAGCTTCTTTGCATGCCTTCATTTCTCTCTCTTCACTGCCCCGTATCTTGTATTGATTCAGCCAGTTGGCCTTCTCAGCTCTCCACTCCTTCATTGCTGCAATATGTCAAGACAACACTCCTTTTCTCCCTGCACTGATCTGAGATCAAAACAGACTCAGTTCTGTTTAACCACCTTTTCTAAAAGGTGGATATTAGCTGGGACGAAGGCTTTTGTTTGGGCAACTGTGTGAAAAAATTTGATTGCAGAAGCTACTGATCCACCCTGATGTTATAAACGTTTCCATATGTTTCAGTAGTCATAGGCAAGGTATAGGCACATTTTAACCATCATCTTGACCTCAGCATCAGTGGCCTGCATATTGGCTAAATATGCTAATATGTATCTTTTTTATAGTAGCTACTGATTAAAGAGTCTCGCACTTATTCAGTTAAAGGGAGCTTTTTTTAAACCTCTAGTGTTTGTGGTATTTACAGTTTGGGAGTTAATCCTCCCTGATGACTATTGTGTCTATAGCCTGGAGGGGTAGGGTCACAATTAACTATTTCATCATTGATCAGCTACCATTAAAAAGACGACAGCGAAGCACAGTTAAACTCACTCTGTAATACCCTACAGTTATTTTTTCCATACATAAGGAAATTATGTATGTATTTTGTATGTTTGAGAACTTTTCCTTCTTAAATGATTCTGAGCCTGTTCAGCAGATGTAGCAGTAGGGAACGGGAACAGTCACCTCCCAACCTACCCTCTCTCCTCACCCTTAAGATTGCAAACTGCTTTGTTAGACCAGGTAATATGACAGTGTCATTTCATCAGGCCAAATCAAAGCCTACTGAACAAGTCTGTATTCTGTAACCTGATATATTGATACATCTGCCAACACCAATGAACAGATGGTATGTGGGACCTCATTATTTTTTAGTAATGACTGTGATACTCATTGTGAATTACTGTGTTGTTTATGATAGAAGAACAAACACTATGAAAAAATATTGAAGACAATGCATCACACTATTCATTTTATTCTGGAGGTTTAATTATGATAATACTTCACAATACACCAGGAGAGTGCACTTGGGTATGCTTTGCTGAAGCAGGAAACTCCTACATTACTAAACTTTTGTTACAGCTCTCTTTATTAAATCCTTGCATTGAAGTGGAGAGAAAGGGCTTTGAGAATTATTAGGTGTGGAGATTAGCAAAGTGAAAATTAATGAGTTCCTACAGTATGTGCAAGCCTTTTAAAAATTGTATTCAGTATCAGTGGATGCTGTCGGGTTGTCAGCAGTGAGATGTGAAACCTTCTAATTGCATGGGTGAAGAGAGTGCAAACTTCCCCAGAGGGGAGGAACTGAGCAGAGGGACTGACACTGGAGAACAAAGAGTCCAGTCCAGTCTCTAGGCCTACTTGGTCCTTTGCTTCACTGATAAGACTATCTGTCAACACATAACAAATCCTTACATTGATTTTGTGAGACCGCTTGTCCCCTAGGAGCTAGACCAAATCCATATCCTCATTAACTTTAGCAAAGGGGCTCCTTGCCCACTGAGGGGTCCCCCCCCCCCATGTCCACCGGGGAGAAGGGCTGCTGTCAATTGGGCTGTGCAACTGGATGGGGCTCCAAGGATGGCTAAGATTTTCTACTGGATAAGGCAATTGCATGGTTGCCTGGGCTCCCATTTCAGGGGGCCTTGCGCTCTGAGAATGCATCACAGGGACTTTTTCCTTCCTTTGTGGTCCTAGCTTGGTGAGTGCTTCTCATGGACTTCTCTCTTATTTGGGAGGGAAGAGGTCTGGCCAGCATACTCTGGCAGTATTTAAGAACTGCAGCAATTGCACATTAGGGGCATCCCCTGGCCCTCTCCATGGCTGCAGTGCTGGTGCACACAAGGGCAGGGCAGAGTTTCGAGGGGGTAGCAGCTTGAGAACCTAGTCTCTTGGAGACCCCACTAAGAGACTGGTGTCATTTACCTCACTGCCAACGGTGCCCCAGGGAGGACCAGTATATGAGAGCATGTACATATGTGGACATTGCTTTAAATTCGGCATCTGATCTTACCTGACCATATGCATGGGATTTAACTTGGGCATTTCATGGTGTGTGATGGGCTTTGGACTGTGGGACTCCTTGGACAGACCTATTTGGAAACCCCTGTTGAGCGGCCAGGGGCAGGAAAATTGTTTTGTCTAGAGTGACAAGATAGCTGGGCCTGGTTCTTTTGCTCATTCATTGTTGCAGAGCAGGGACCATGTGAACACACTATTGTGGAGCAACTTTGCATCTGCTCCACAGCAAGTTGGCCATAATCAACAAAATAGCTATTTGCTGTACAGCAGCTGTGAAGTTGCTCCAGAGAAGAACTTTCACATGATCTGCAACTTTGCAGCAAGAAGGGAGAAATAAGGCAATTGTTCCTTAATGGACAAGTGCTCCTTGACTAACATTTGTGTGGACACATCTTAATACTTCAGTCTCAGATCACATAGGTTAGAAGTGGGCAAACTGTGGCTGTAGAGCTACATTGGCCCCATTGTGGTAGAGCTCTTTGGCCCCATTGTGGTAAATGGATGCAGCTCTCGGGATTAGGAAATTTTGTCCACCCCTGATATAGAGTATGTCTAGACATCTCAATCAACTAATGTCGTATGATCTACATGTTCTGTCCACACTAAGGTTTGAAAGTGTGTTTATTTAAAAAATTTAAAACATGCCTTTTATTCTGCTTTGGGCAAAGCCATAGGTCACTGGAGGCATGGTCCATTATTTATTTATTGCACATTTCTACTCCGCCCCTCCTGCTCCACACGGGGTGGCTTACAAAACAATAAATAAACCTGAAACACAATTAAAACACATTAAAGGAAGGCACTAAACAAATAAACCCTCCCCTCCCCCTTCCCTAATCCTCTCCCCTCTGCCTGCACCCCATCTCCCTCACCAAATGTCTGGCAGAATAGCCAAGTCTTACTCATATGCCGGAAGGAAGGGAGATCCGGGGCCATCCGGGCCTCCGCTGGGAGGGAATTCCACAGCCTAGGTGCGGCCAACGAGAACGCCCTCTCCATAGTGGCCACATGGGGAACCACAAGAAGGGTGCTCCTGGCAGACCACAGGGGTCACTCCAAGGCACGGAGAGTGTGGTGATCCCACAGGTAAGTTGGGCCGAGACTGTGTACGGCTTTATAGGTCAACACCAACAGTGCCTGAGGTAGGACCAGTATTACCACCAAGCTGAGCCAGATTTGAACCCAGGGACTCCAAGCTGATGACAAGCTTCATTTTCCACTACAGCACCAATCCACTAAGGGTGAAAATAAACAAGATGATAGCTCACATGAGCACCCACCAGGTGGGTGTTCACACAACTGTCCAAGGTCTTCATGGGCTAGTGAGTGCTAGTGTGTGCCCACACATCTGCCTCCCATCTATTAGGTTTGCCCACATCCAGGTCTACCAGCATCATAGAGTTGTGCCTAGCGCAGGTGCTAGAGAGCAATCAGCTGGGAAGCGGCTGCAAGAGGAGAGAGACTGGGGGCAAAAGGAGAAGGTTCTTCCCTCTCCCCTCTTGCAACTGATTCCCAGCTGATTGCTCTCTGACAGCCGCCTGAGCATGCTCTCTCCTTTTGCAGCCACTTCACAGCTAAACGTTGCTCACGCGCTCTGGCAGCTGTGAGAGAGTGATGAGAGAGATTTCATGTGTTTCACTGACACATGAAATGTGGGCAGGGGGTGCCCATTTATTAGCTCTACATGCTGGAACATGTGAGTGGGGGCTGAACGGACTGAACATGGACTCCAGTGGGCTATTTGTCTCGTTTATAAACACCCTGTGTCACTCGTCTCCAGCCATTCTTTCTTGAGGAACTGCTACTGAACATGTCTCTGAATGCTTTAAGTCCTTACTGGGTATAATTACTTGCATTAGGAGGCAAAACGCTTTAGGTTTTTTTGTTCTCTGTGTAGAGAAAAAAATGACCTTTTGGTTTATCTACTCTGTGATTAAAAACCCTTCCCGGACCTAGGACCAACTCTTTCCAGCTACGCGTCTGTACATTTGTTTGCATTAACTTGAGGATTATATAAAGTTTGCATTGGACTTCTGAAGTCATGATTTGACTGCTTTTTAAGTGCAAGACGTATTACCCAAACATTTTCATTAGAGATGTACTTAATTCAGATCTAGGATCATCTGCATATACCCAAATTTCCAACAGTATTTCAACATGGTATTCTTGTTTAGCTCATTGCTGAGAGATATCTAGGTCACAAACTGTGTACACTTTGGCCTGAACTACAACACTGTGCATAATCTGTAATTTTCATACTTGATAGTTATGTTTTTTCTTTCAGCAGTAGAGAGGTTTGTACTGTGTTTTAGAAGAGTATTCTGACCTCTAGTCTTCAGCACCAAGGAATTAGGGGGAAAAACTGGTTCTGTTGTTGCCCTTTCACTCTATAGATAAGGGAGATGCAGTGATGGTGTATGGGCAGAAGCAGTGAAGAATTGTCTTTCATTTCATAGATGTACTTCCCAAGTTACTAAAGAGAACATTATTTGCCTGGCTGTTTTCATTCTCAGAACAGGACTAATTTAATTGCAGGAGACTTGAGAGATGGAAGAAATGGGTGGCTCCCAATAATCCTTATTTCAGATGTTTGAACTAGGAGAGACTTACGTAGTCTGAAGAGAAAAGGTAGACTGAGGTTTGCATGGATGTCATCATTTCCTCTCTGGTGCTTAGCATTTATTTCTGTTACTTTCTTTTTTGGCAAAAGAAGTACTATGAGAAGAGACACCCGATGGAGTCAACCAAAAAGCAGAAATTCTGCAAAGAAAAGGCCTTTCTACAGCACCAGTAAGCTCCAGAACTAGAAACAAAACAAAGCATCCTATTTATGAATGGTTTAAGAACACCTTATCTGTGTGTCAAGCTATCCAGTACTATGGCAGTGGGTTCAGCTAGGCACAGAGACAACCTCAATAATCCACAGGTATCACAGCTTTAGGGATGTACGAACATGGTTCGGAAGTTTGAAGTTCAGCCCGAACTCGGCCAGTTCGGAAGACCGAATCCAAACCCGAACCGACCGAACCAAACCCGATACCGAACTCTGAAACGACCAAACAGTTTAGTCAGTTCGGATTGAGTTCGGATGAGTTCAGGTGGCAAAAACATGTCACTAGAAGGCAAAACGTGACAGGGAGGGGGAGGCAGCTGAGGAGCAAACTTCCAGGCACCACGGGTGGAGAGGCCTGGAGTAGCAGCCAGCCTGCCCAATCACCATCTCTTTTCTCCTCAGACCGCTGGCTTTGCAGGCTGTGATTGGCCACAAGCTAGGCTGCACGGAGCCAATGGGGCTTGCGGTGAGGCAGGCGCAGCAAGTAACAAAAGTAATTGCCCTCACCCCTTCCAACACCTTCTGAGCTAGTCACTGTTCCTGACAGCAGACGTTTTCAGAAGGCTCCCTCTCCCAGCAGTTTGTGTACCACCCAGCTCCCCAATCCATTGCCATCCTCCTCCTATTTCACCCATCCAACCCATTTACCTCCATATTATTATTTATTTAGATTATATTAGATAGATTTAGGCAACATTTCTATTTTTTATCCCTCCCTGTGTTCTTCCTCCCCCCTCCATTGAACTATATATTCCATCCCTGTTTCCCTTCCCCTGTTTTTGGATTTATTTAGAGTAGGATTATTAGATTGATTTAGGTTTCATTTCAGTTTTGTACCCCTCCTGTGTTCTTTGTGTCCCCCTCCCTAATCCCTGTGTAATACTGTATAGATAGCTAGATTAGACAGATATTAGAAGATAGATAGATACTTAGTAGTTAGCTAAAGTATTAGAGATAGTGTTAGTTCAGTTTTGATATTATTTTAGAGTGTGTTCGTAGGACTAAGGGCTCATTCAGACATGCGTTTAAATCGCACAGCCACCGCCGCGGCATCGTGCGATTTTAAAGCACTGCGCACTTCCGGGTTGGTGTGAATGCACCAATTCAGCCTAACGCAAACTGTTGGAGTGCGGTTTTAAAAGATGCTCAGAGCAGCTTTCAAAACCGCACTCCAACAGTTCGCGTTAGGCTGAAATGTGCACGGTCGGTGCATTCACACCAACCCGGAAGTGCGCGGTGCTTTAAATCGCACGATGCCGCCACCGCAGCTGTGCGATTTAAACGCACGTCTGAAGTAGCCCTAGGCCTTTAGATATAATATTTAGTTACATAGATTTTAGAATAGTTAATACTATAATTAGAGTTAGTGTAGATAATCTAGATATATATATTAGATAATTTTTATATAGATAGATAGATATAATATTAGATTTATATTTATATATATATATATATATATAAATAAATAAATCTTTGTATGTTTTGACTTGGAAGACATGGAGAAGGGAAGTAGGAGAGGCTAGTCTGCTGCCCATAAGGCGGGCAATGGAGCACGTAGCAGAGGTGGTAGGGGTCATACCAGTGGAGTGGCAGTAGGCAGCAGCAGCAGCAGCCTGATCACATCACCACGCCCCAAACTCCGCAGGCCTGCTTTAGGGCAACAGGCTTCAGCAGCTCAGCAGCACCTCCTGGCAGTGCCCTCCACTGCCACGCAGGGCACTGGAAGGACTGCAGGACATGACGCTGCGACTGTCTCTGCTGCTGCAGGAGCAGGTTCTGCTTCCGATGTTCCTCCAGGACCACCAATGTCCCCCATTATTGAGGTGATCCCCAGCAGTCCAGAGCTGGTGGATTCCACCCTGGCTGCTAGAGGCAGGGCCCGATCCCTGGGCAGCAGCAGCTATACAGGGGGCACAGGGAGGAGAGTGGCAGTAGCATGGTGGGTAGTCAAGCCTCAGGGTCCCAGTACTCCCCTTCATGGGACATTACAGTGACTGGGGACAGTGAGGCAGAAGAAGACACTAGTCCCGCAGAGGAGATGGCTGGAGCTGAGGTGATGACTGTCCCTCCTCCCAGAGCTGTGTCATCGCCGCCACCAGGTTCTGCCCATCCCAGCAGCACTGGCAGCAGTGCGTCACCCAGGGCAGGCCAGAAGGCAGGAGGGGGGAAAAAACTCAAATGTCTGGGCACATTTTAAGGGGGGGAAAATCAAATGTCTGGGCAGTGCACTCTGCAATAAGCTGGTGAAGCATGGGAAGGTGCTCACCAGCCTTGGGACAACCACCATGGCGAGGCACCTGAAGTCATGCCACAGTGCTCTGCTGCTAAGCGGGACAGCAGGGTAAGTGGATGCCAGCGGGTTCCCGACTGCAGCGGCCAGTCGCCCGCCTCCTTCAGCAGGCAAGCATCCTGCACCAACTGCTGCCTCTAGCAGTAGGAGCAGTATTCCTGCTACTAGGGGGGAAGAACAGCAGCAGGAGCCTCACCAGCAGNCCACAGGTATCACAGCTTTAGGGATGTACGAACATGGTTCGGAAGTTTGAAGTTCAGCCCGAACTCGGCCAGTTCGGAAGACCGAATCCAAACCCGAACCGACCGAACCAAACCCGATACCGAACTCTGAAACGACCAAACAGTTTAGTCAGTTCGGATTGAGTTCGGATGAGTTCAGGTGGCAAAAACATGTCACTAGAAGGCAAAACGTGACAGGGAGGGGGAGGCAGCTGAGGAGCAAACTTCCAGGCACCACGGGTGGAGAGGCCTGGAGTAGCAGCCAGCCTGCCCAATCACCATCTCTTTTCTCCTCAGACCACTGGCTTTGCAGGCTGTGATTGGCCACAAGCTAGGCTGCACGGAGCCAATGGGGCTTGCGGTGAGGCAGGCGCAGCAAGTAACAAAAGTAATTGCCCTCACCCCTTCCAACACCTTCTGAGCTAGTCACTGTTCCTGACAGCAGACGTTTTCAGAAGGCTCCCTCTCCCAGCAGTTTGTGTACCACCCAGCTCCCCAATCCATTGCCATCCTCCTCCTATTTCACCCATCCAACCCATTTACCTCCATATTATTATTTATTTAGATTATATTAGATAGATTTAGGCAACATTTCTATTTTTTATCCCTCCCTGTGTTCTTCCTCCCCCCTCCATTGAACTATATATTCCATCCCTGTTTCCCTTCCCCTGTTTTTGGATTTATTTAGAGTAGGATTATTAGATTGATTTAGGTTTCATTTCAGTTTTGTACCCCTCCTGTGTTCTTTGTGTCCCCCTCCCTAATCCCTGTGTAATACTGTATAGATAGCTAGATTAGACAGATATTAGAAGATAGATAGATACTTAGTAGTTAGCTAAAGTATTAGAGATAGTGTTAGTTCAGTTTTGATATTATTTTAGAGTGTGTTCGTAGGACTAAGGGCTCATTCAGACATGCGTTTAAATCGCACAGCCACCGCCGCGGCATCGTGCGATTTTAAAGCACTGCGCACTTCCGGGTTGGTGTGAATGCACCAATTCAGCCTAACGCAAACTGTTGGAGTGCGGTTTTAAAAGATGCTCAGAGCAGCTTTCAAAACCGCACTCCAACAGTTCGCGTTAGGCTGAAATGTGCACGGTCGGTGCATTCACACCAACCCGGAAGTGCGCGGTGCTTTAAATCGCACGATGCCGCCACCGCAGCTGTGCGATTTAAACGCACGTCTGAAGTAGCCCTAGGCCTTTAGATATAATATTTAGTTACATAGATTTTAGAATAGTTAATACTATAATTAGAGTTAGTGTAGATAATCTAGATATATATATTAGATAATTTTTATATAGATAGATAGATATAATATTAGATTTATATTTATATATATATATATATATATAAATAAATAAATCTTTGTATGCTTTGACTTGGAAGACATGGAGAAGGGAAGTAGGAGAGGCTAGTCTGCTGCCCATAAGGCGGGCAATGGAGCACGTAGCAGAGGTGGTAGGGGTCATACCAGTGGAGTGGCAGTAGGCAGCAGCAGCAGCAGCCTGATCACATCACCACGCCCCAAACTCCGCAGGCCTGCTTTAGGGCAACAGGCTTCAGCAGCTCAGCAGCACCTCCTGGCAGTGCCCTCCACTGCCACGCAGGGCACTGGAAGGACTGCAGGACATGACGCTGCGACTGTCTCTGCTGCTGCAGGAGCAGGTTCTGCTTCCGATGTTCCTCCAGGACCACCAATGTCCCCCATTATTGAGGTGATCCCCAGCAGTCCAGAGCTGGTGGATTCCACCCTGGCTGCTAGAGGCAGGGCCCGATCCCTGGGCAGCAGCAGCTATACAGGGGGCACAGGGAGGAGAGTGGCAGTAGCATGGTGGGTAGTCAAGCCTCAGGGTCCCAGTACTCCCCTTCATGGGACATTACAGTGACTGGGGACAGTGAGGCAGAAGAAGACACTAGTCCCGCAGAGGAGATGGCTGGAGCTGAGGTGATGACTGTCCCTCCTCCCAGAGCTGTGTCATCGCCGCCACCAGGTTCTGCCCATCCCAGCAGCACTGGCAGCAGTGCGTCACCCAGGGCAGGCCAGAAGGCAGGAGGGGGGAAAAAACTCAAATGTCTGGGCACATTTTAAGGGGGGGAAAATCAAATGTCTGGGCAGTGCACTCTGCAATAAGCTGGTGAAGCATGGGAAGGTGCTCACCAGCCTTGGGACAACCACCATGGCGAGGCACCTGAAGTCATGCCACAGTGCTCTGCTGCTAAGCGGGACAGCAGGGTAAGTGGATGCCAGCGGGTTCCCGACTGCAGCGGCCAGTCGCCCGCCTCCTTCAGCAGGCAAGCATCCTGCACCAACTGCTGCCTCTAGCAGTAGGAGCAGTATTCCTGCTACTAGGGGGGAAGAACAGCAGCAGGAGCCTCACCAGCAGCGTCAGTCCACCATGGAGGAGCTGGGGTGGGGGCAGCTGCCAAGGACATCAGCAGCTGGAGGGTGGTGTGGCTTTCAAGTAAGTAAGTTTATTATGGATTTAGCTTTCGCCGTATCCAGGAAAAAAATACCAAGTTTATACATTTTATAAACAAAATCTAGTGTAAAATATAATAATGAAGCCGACAGAGTCACAAACAAAGAGGACCCCTAATCACTCTAAAGGAAACCTACAAGTCAGTTACAAAGAAACATATAAGGTCTTAAGTCTGAGCAAAAACACCATTGATTACTACCAGTGCTATTACTACCAGGGGCCAATCCCTACCAGCATTATATAAGTGCATTTGATAACCAGCATTCATTTGGATTTGAATACATTCAACACAATCTGTCTGTTACGTAGTTTAAGTGCGTTTTTAAATTTAAGCTCTTAAGGCTCTTAGGTACCAACCAAGAGCATCTGTAGTCAATCCATGCCGATAGCACATAAATTCATATTAAGTACCATCATCATCAAGTACAAATCTCTCCAGCTGCTATTTAGAAAGTCCTTAAATTGTACCCTTGGCACTAACCAAAGGCAGTAACAGTCCATCGTATTATGATACATAAATTCATATTAAGTCTCCCAAAATACAATTTAGGTGGTAGTATCCATTTAACTTAGTGGAACCTAAAGCGCTAAGAACTCACTTAACCATTACTAGTGCCTCGGATTCTCTAACCTTGCATTCAGAAACAATAAGAGGTTCAACCCCGGCCACATCATGTCGGTCAGATCTTATACTAGGGAGCCCCCAGGAAGCTGGTACAATACAATCTGTTCCAGAACAGAGGTGATGAATATTGACCAGGAATGCAGCTTACTTAACAGATTTGCAGCATTTTATCCTGCAGTCTACTGATTTGCTGCCGGACAGCCCCCCTTCTTTTGAGGGCTAAACCAATGAACATTGTCACTGTAATTAGGGAGTCTGCTACTGTAATTAGGGAGTTAGACTTAATAAGTAATTTAGTTTCTGGCTTTCTGCGACGAGTGACAAAGGTTCTAGTAATGCAGTTAACCAGGTTTCCCTTAATTTCTGGTAATACGGGCATTGAATAGCAAAATGTACAACCATTTCCACCACTTGCATAGAGCAAGTACACAACCTTGCCTCATAAGGTATACCAGCTAAACGTCCTTCCACTACCAAACCTAACCTTAGATCTTGGGGTCAGACTGACCCCACCGAGCACAAAAACATTAAAATATGTTAATTAGTAGCTCTTCAAGTTTGAGCTTTTAGGACATTGTCACCGGCACCTCTGGACATAACATACTAAAATTTCAGCCTAATACCTCTTACCATTTGTCTCCTATAAACAAAAAAGTGGCATTTTTCAAACAGACCCCAGGTTTCCACAGTGTTTGCCTATTGGGGTCAAATGGACCCCAAGCCAATGCATTTCAATAGGGGTCAAATGGACCCCAGCTTAAAATAAACCAAAATAAACAGTTTTCAAGGCCCATTCAGATAGCAAGGGGACATGGAACTCAAGGCCACTTCAGACTGGCAGCACCAATGAAAATTAATCCCTTCACTGCCATTATTTTGTGCCTTTGTATCTTGACTGAAAGAAACCATGAAAATATGCTAAGTATTGGGTCTACAACTTTGAGCTTGCAGCACATTGTCACTGGTACCTCTGGCCATAACATACTCAAATTTCAGCCAGATATCTCTTATCGTTTGTCTCCAATGACCAAAAAAGTGCCAGGGTGCAAACGCACACAAGGTGTCAATGGAGTTTTCCTATTTGGTTTTACACAAACCTTTTCTGTGTCATTTCTCAGCTGTTCAGGTAATGTTAGGTTTCATTTCTTCAGCCTAAGTTTAAGTTTCCCTTCTGGGGTCAGTTTGTGGAGACAAGAAGTCTGGGAATGTTAGATTTCATTTCTTCAGCCAAGTATTATGTTTCCCTTCTGGGGTCAGTTTGTGGAGACAAGAATCTTAGGCAAACAAAGAAATGCAAACAAGCCCTGAAGCATCCTAGGCAACAACAAAAGAAATGCAAATAGCAGGCTATAAAGGTGCTAAGTGTACTTAACTGTGCTTAGTAAAGTTTGACTATAAGGCACAGCCAGTAATTTGCATGAGAGAATTTGCCTTTGGGGCGAATTTAGGGAATTAAAAACAATCCCCATAAAACAGACTCTTTCATGTGTTTCTGTGTGTGTGTGTGTGCTCCCAGGGCTTTGTTTGAAGGTTTTGGGACACAGACTATGTTTTGAGGATAAAATAGACCCCACCTATAATGGGTTTTTCCCATAGGGGTTATATGTACCCCAAGACCTGACGATTGCAATTTTTTTTGCAGAAGGTAAGGGTCAGTCAGGGCAAATCTGCATAGTGTTATATTTCTCCTCAAGATAGGACTAATGAGGAGGTCCAAATATGGTTCCATAACAAGCTTTAATTTTCCAATATGTAAGGGCTACTCTCCACAGTTTTAGCGTAGCAAGGTCCTGCTGGACCTCAATATCCCTAGAACGCCTATCAAGCTCTTCCTTTACGGCTACTAATGTCTTCCATAGAAAATAAGCTGGAGAAAACCCCAAGGAAGATAGCTGCACAGTTAGATATTTTACACACGGGTATAATCTGGCTCCGGAATGCGCTTCCTCTTCTGAGGCACATTGTGCTATTAAATTAGAATGCTAATAGACCATGTCTTCTGCCAATATCACAGCAGAGCCTGCCTAGCATAGTGTACAACAGGTAGAGAGCCAGTTTCTGCTCTCAAAACAGAGCCTGGCACACTATTATTTACTCTAAGGAGTCGCTGTAGAAACTGGTTCTGCACCCTTTCCAACAGTATAAATCCAGGAAAGGGATAAGGTCCAAACCATAAGTCAACATAGGGTATATTTTCTGCAAGTATACTTTCAGGATGGTAGATGTAGATATTTTCTTTGAAAGGGTGGCTGCTTTCATCAAGCTACCTACTGCTCTTGAGGCCAGTAATGCTCTGTGTTTTATATGCTTCACCCAAGACCCTCTGGCAGTAAAGATCACACCTAGGTAGTTAAATGACCGCACTACCTGAAAGCTAGAGTCCCCAGTTTTCCATCCTTTTCTCAATGTCCTGCCACCTACCAGCATAATTTTAGATTTGCCACCGTTGATGGTCAGACCATTTAGGTGGCCATACTTAATTAAGGCATTAAGTGCCCCTCTTAGCCCCTTTTCTGTCTGTGACAAAAGGACACGGTCATCCGCATACTGAAGAGCATATAAGGGGTAGGCCTGAATTTTAGGTGGATGTGGATTTAAGGCTTTAATAGCATCAATCCGATCTGCCACGCATAAATTGAACAAAATGGGGGCCATAACACAGCCCTGCTGAACTCCTCGATTAATGAAGAATGGCGCACTTGGGGTAGTGTTATTCCCAGTTTTGACTCTGGCTGAATTATTATTATGTAATTGCATTAGGAGAGTTAACACTCTTCCATTTACCCCCACTGATATTAATTTTGACCATAACCGGTCCCGCGACACTCAATCAAATGCTCTAGAAAAATCCATAAAAGCGAGGTAGAACTTCCCCTTCCTTATTTTGGTGCACTTAACAATCAGGTGTGAAACAATAAAGCAGCAATCAATAGTAGAACGACTGGCTCTAAAACCGAACTGCTCAGTTGGGATTTTATTATTAAACTCTGACCAATTTTGCAACAGCCGTGCAATCTTAGAACCATACAATTTACCAACCACTGAGAGCAGGCTAATAGGACAGTAACTGGCTGGATCCAAACGCTCACACTTTTTATATATAGGGACAATCCAGCCAGTCCTCCACTCCCCTGGAATTTGGTAGGTTTCAGTAATACCATTAAACATTTTAGTTAGAATAATAGCCCACCAAGTTGGAGCAGCCTGTAACAGCTCTGCACACACATGGTCCAGTCCTGCCGCCTTATTCAATTTCAGAGCTCTAATCATGCCTTCCACTTCTTCCTCATGGAAACACAGTTCCAGGGGAGGGTCTTCAGACAGTTGCATACTATATCCAAACAGGAAACGTTGCATACTATATCCAAACAGGAAACGTTCACCTTATATAATGCTCCAAAATAGTCCTCCCAGGAACTATTACTAATTATCACCTCCGATGGTGCCTGCCTTGGTCTAATTAACCTATTAAGCAATCTCCAGTAGCAAACAGTATTCCCTGTCTTAGCAGCTACTGCCATTAAAGCCCATATCTTGTTATAATAAGCCACTTTTTAATTTTTAATTAGGGCCTTATATTGTCTCCTTACATCCAGGTAGGAGACCTGAAAGGAGGTTGTAGGATTGTCTGGCCAGATTTTCCTCATGTTAACAAGTTGTTTTTTGGCCACCTGACAATCCCTATCAAACCAAACAGTGATAGCCTTAGGGTGTCGAAAGCCTCTCTTCACAAACAAAGTCTCAATAGCATAGGCTATAATAGCTGTAAACTGTTCGGTAGCCATACCGATATTAACCTCGTTCAGAAAGGAAGATTTAGAGGCTGTAAACGTTTGTGGCATGGCTTTCAAGAGAAAGCCAAGTGCCTGTTGGGCGAAATGATTGCACTGGATGGGCAGCCCTTCTCCATTGTGGACAACATGGGCTTCAAGTGGCTGATTGGGTTCCTGGCCCCCCAGTTTAAGTTGCCATACCGCACCACCCTCAGTCGGAATGTGGTGCCAGCCCTGTACACGGCTTTGAAGGAGTGAGGGAGGGAGCAGCTGGCAGGGGCTGGGGGGGGGGGGAACACTGTCCACTTCACCACAGACCTGTGGTCAAGCAGGAATGCCCAGCATGCCTACCTGGCAGTAACAGCGCACTGGTGGCAGGACCCAGAGGAAGCTTTGGGGAGTGGCAGGAGGGGTCCTGAAGCAGGATATAGATGGGCCCTGCTTCAGGCACAAGTCACAGATAGCCTCCACACCACCAGGAACATTGAGGCAGCCCTGACCGCCATGGTGAGGGAGTGAGTCACGCCAGGTGCAGCCTTCACCAAGGGGTGTGTGGTGACGGACAACACCGCAAATATATTGAAGGCAGTCCATGACGGGGGTTTCACCAGCATCCCTTGCGCTGCACACACCCTCCATCTTGTGGTCAGGGGCTCTCTGGGCTTGGGGGAGAAGGGGATTGGGGAAGGCACCCTTAACTCCCTGATCTAGCGGGGGAAGAAGCTGGCAGAGTTCTTCAACCAGAGCCTGAATGGCAGCGAGCTCCTCTGGGAGAAGCAGGCCGAGCCAGGCTCCCCAGGGCACCAGCTGGTCCAGGATGTGGCCACCAGGTGGAATTCCACCTTCCTTTTGTTCGATCAGCTTCTTGAGCAGAAAGCCGCCTTGCATCAGGTTCAACTGATGACGGACAGCGGGGCACCAGAAGGGTTTAATGGAGTGGAATGGGAGATCATGGCTCACACAGTCTTCATCCTGAGGCCATTCCTGGCCGTGACGGAGACCGTGAGCAGCTCCACCACCACCCTCAGCCAGGTGACCCCTCTGGTCCGGAGTCTCCAGAGGAGGCTGGATGAGATTCTCGGGTGGCAGGATTGTGGCCTTCAGGGCAGGAAGCTGGCCGATGAGGCGCTTGCCCTGGCGTAGAAACTGAAGTCAGGGCTGGAGGCGCGTTTTGATGCGCTCCTGCAGCGGGAGGAATATATCCTGGCAACAATGCTGGACTTCAGGGTCAAGGGCAGCTTGGCACGCCAGACAGCACTCTATGGCCACTAGAAGGGTGGGCTGGTGGCTAGGGTCTGGAAGGCAGAACGGGCTATGCAGCAGGGCACCCCTGGGGATGGTGGGAGTGGGAGCAGCCACCCCTTTCAGCAAGCTGGGTCTATCTCTGCCCCCAGTCCTAGCGTTATCAACACCAGCACCCCTATTGGCAGCAGCAGCAGAAGCAGCTCAGCCTATGTGTAGGCCATGCTGGGGAGAGGTAGGTGTATCCAGCTCAAGCTGCCACCTGCCAGAACCAGGAAGAACTCCCATCTGTGCTCATGCTCCCGATGCCCACATCCAGCAGCAAGCCTATCAATGAGATGGAATATAACACAACGTATTATATGTGCCTGCCTGCCTGTGTGCGTTCCTGTACCTGCTGCTACCACCTATCGCACAATTGAATGAAGTGTGCCCAACCATGCACTAATTCTAAGGACATAAACTCCCATAGGCTGACATTCCACTGTACCTAAATCAGTCATGTCCGCCCGTCCCAGGAACCATCAATGATATTATGGGACCATCATTCCAGTCACTGGGGGCTGTCATTCCATTCCACTGCATCCACAAGCCTGGTGCCCGCACTCCAACCTGGCCCCCCCACCAGCCTACTCCTCTGCACCCACTCACGGATGCCCACTGAAGCTGATTTAAGAACCCCTCTGCCCAGCGCCCACTGCCAAGGAGCCTGTCTCTCTTTCTCTCTGGCACAGCCACACAGACACAAGCCCTGCCCCTTCTGGGGGGCTGTCTTCAAGTTGAGACCCTGCTGATGGCACATTTTTGGATTAATACCTTACCTACACTACACTGGTGCAAGGTGCTGCTGGTAGGGATCAACAAGCTGTATGAGATTCTGCCACCTGCCAGAACTTCAGCACAGAGGGATAAAAGATTGGATAAGTCAAACAAAGCTTGTAACAACAAATATAACTTTTATAAAAACATTTTAAACAACACCACCACAAAACTTTATAAAACCAAAACCAAACAGTGATATATATAAAAATAAAGGAAACTTAACTTGGTTCTATGTGGGTCTGTCCCCCGGAACATGGGGGAAAGGCAAAGTGGGTTCATGGGCCCTAGGGGCGGGCATGTCCTCTGGCATTTGGTAGCCTTGGTCTTTGGCAAAGTCCACGGCCCCTGAAACGGCCTCCTGCCACTTGGAGACGAACTGGCGGTAGAGGTCCATGCTGTCGATCTCCATCTGGAGGTACTGGGAATACGCCTTCACCTGGCATTCCCATACCTCCAGCTCCTTGAAGCGCGCCACAAGTTGGTTCTCCATAGACAGGGCTTGGAGCCTTAGTCCATCCATGAAGTCACTGGTGGGCCTCTCCACTTGGGCCCTAAAATCCCTTACTGCAGCTGACTCCTCCTGTGTGGATTCCTCGGTGGAGCTGGAGGAGGGGGAAGGTCTTTGATGGTGTCTCTTCTGGCGCTGCTGATGCTCCATGGCCACACCAGAATCCTGCCGCCTCACCATCTTCCCGTGGAATTTCTCTACATGGGCGATGAACCTCGATGTTGTCCCCTGGCTGACCCTTTTAAATCTTTTGCCGCATAACTAAAGAATATAAAAAGATAGGAACATAAGTGCCATACTGTGTCAGACCAATGGTCTGTCAAGCCCTGCCTGAATTCTCTCTCCAGAAGTGGGTGGGTGGCCAATCTCTCTCTGCAGGGGACTTCCTAACAGGTCATAGGGCAATCCATTCCCTGTTGTTCCAGCCCCCGTGCCTTACCATGCAGACGGTGTATTCGGTATGCTTCTCATACCACCACCAGACATCGGACCTTGTCCACCCACTATCTGGGGGTGGCACTGGCGACCTCTGCCTTGGTGTTCTGCACCTGGCACTGGCATTGGAGGATTCCTCATCCTCCTCACCTTCTGTGAAACAGGAACACATAAACAACACCTAAGCAATATCATGCATTTGTGATGATGCCTCTAGCCCTCCCTCCTTGGGGTGCTAGGGATGGCAATGGGAGACAGTGATCCTGGCTGGCATGTGCAAATCCTGCCTTCCTTGAGGTGCTAGGGATGGCAACTGGAAAGACCTTTGCTGGCACATGCAAATCCTGCCCTCCTTGGGGTGCTAGTAGCGATGGCAACTGGAAAGACCCTTGCTGGCACGTGCAAATCCTGCCCTTCTTTGGGTGCTAGGGAAGGATGGAAATGGAGAGACCCTGGCTGACATGTGCAAATCCTGCCCTCCTTGGGGCACTAGGGATGGCAACTGGAAAGACCCTGGCTGGCACATGCAAATCCTGCCTTTATTTGGGGGTGCTAGGTAGGGATGGCGACTGGAGAGTGGAGACCTTTGCTAGGGATGGCTGACACATGTTTGGGTGGGGCTCGTGCCTGACTGCTGGAAGAGCCCCCCACAGTACCCTCTCTTTCTGTGGCAGACATCCACTGCCACCCGCTGATGCCCACTATTTGTGCCTGACTGCCCACCACCCACGCACCCACCCGCACGCCAGTGAGCTCACTCTAAAGGATAGTATTCTTCTTGTCCTCAAAGTAAAAACAAAGTTTACAAACCTGGCAGGAGTGGCAGCACCTCCTGTGCCCGCCGGCTCTTGCTCCTCCTGCACCACCGAAGGTCCAGCAGGGCAGGAACCTCTTCCTTCTCCTCCACCGGCTCCACCACCTTGGCCTTCCCCCAGGCCCGTTTAATGTTCACCCCCTTCATTTATTTTTTTTCCAAACAAGCACTCCAGCCAAGTCACTCAACAACCAGCCAAACCAACCAACACACAAACAGCCAAAACCACACAAAACACAACCAAACAGCCAGCCAGCCACACAAGCTCTGCTCTCTCGCCACACAAGCTCCGCACGCACTCGAATTTATGGTTTCTGGTTTCTGACGTGATCACGGGACCAACCACATGATACCTAGACCGAAACCGATTTCCGAACGGCTGAACCGAATGCCACTGAACCGAACGACCAAACCCAAACTCAGCTCCTGGACCGAACCCAAACTTGGTTCCCGGAGCGAACAACTGAACTTCCGAACCGCGATCTGTTCACACATCCCTAAACAGCTTCACTGGCAGTGCTAGTAACGCATTTCTGAAATTATTTGCAGGTCCCTCCAAATCAGTGACAAGGCTCATTCATATATCAGTAGGAAAGATTTAGGCTCAAATATTTATGAAAGTGAGGCAAGACTAACAGTGGCTTTTCAAAGATTTAAAAGGCTGCCATAAAGACCCTGGAGAACAATTTTTGTTAACTGCTTCTGAGGGAAGGCAACAGGAGCAATCTTCATTTGGCAGGTGTGCAAAAGGGTTGCATGCATGTGAATGGTATATCAAAGTGCCATGTTGCATGTCAGTGCTGCTAAAACCTCCTCCTCAGGAAGAGGCGTCATTCGGCAGCAAACCAAGCTCACTGGGCTTCTACCTGTAATGTGGGAGCGCAGAATGCCCTTCTGTACCTGGGGAGTAGTCAGACCACACTTGAGTGCTCTGCTGGCTGTGTGGACAGGCTATGCTGGGATCTGAGGGGGAGGTGACTGCAAGGGAGAGTGGGTGATGGGCAATGATGTCTCATTGGGTGTCTTTAGACAGACACGAGGGTGCTTAACCCCAGAAGAAGTCAAGGGGGCTCTCCCACATCTGCCTGCTTGCAAGTCACACCTACATCCATTTTAAATGGACCCAGGGCTGCTGCGGCCTGCACTCCCCACTCATGCATAAACTCCCTCCCCCACACCACAGAGCTGCAGGCAGATCAGCTGCTGCTCTAAGCGGTCGCCTGCAGCTCTATGGCATTGTCCGGGGCAACCAGGCATGGCCATTGCTGGCGCATGTGGTCAATGCCTCCTTTTGGGAGGGCAGAGTGCCAAGCTGCCTCAAGGAGGCGGTAGTGTGGCCTCTGCTCAAGAAACAATTTCTTGACATTGATGCCCTCACCAGTTATCAGCCTGTCTCTAATTTTCCCTTTTTAGGAAATATTATCAAATGGGTTGTGGCTTGGCAGTTGCAGGAGTATCTGAATGGCATCAGTTTCCTGGATCCCTTGCAGTCTGGCTTTTGTCCAGGTTTTGCTACTGAGACTGAGCTTGTGGCTTTGGTTAACAACCTCCGCCAAGAACTGAACCACGGTCGATTGACCCTGCTGATTCTATTAGATCTGTTGGCTGCTTTTGATACCATTGACCACGAGTTGTTGGTGACTCGCCTGTGGGACCAGGCCAGGTTGAGTGGATTTATTCTTGACTGGTTTCGCTCATTCCTGGCTGGAAGAACTCAGCGGGTGGTGCTTGGGGATGGTTTTTCTTCCCCTTGGGACCTCTTGTGTGGAGTCCCACAAGGTTCCATCTTGTCCCCTCTCCTGTTCAACGTGCATGTAGCTGCTGGGTGAGGTCATGAGAAGGTTTGATGTTCGGTGTGACATCCAACTCTACCTCTCGTTTTCATCTGACCCAGACGCTGCAGTTTCGGTACTTACTTGATTATTGGCGGCTGTGGGGGACTGGATGAGGGCAAGCCGACTGAAGCTGAATCACGACAAAACGGAGGTGATACTATTGGGTACAGCGATGGGTGTGATGTCCCCTGTTATTGATGGAGTTTGCCCCCCATTGGTTCCCCAGGTTCGCAGTCTAGGAGTGCTCCTCGATACCCGGCTCCACCTGGGTGTCCAGGTGATGCTGTGGTGTGGAGCACATTTTGCCAATTACATCTGGTGCGGCGGCTTTGGCCATATATCTCAGACTCCAACCTGGCTACTATCATCCATGCTTTCATTACCTTGAGATTGGACTATTGAAGCATGTTCTATGTGGGGCTACCCATGGTGATGTTCTGGAAGTTGCCGCTGGTGCAGAATGCAGAGGCCCGCCTCCTTATGGGAAGGGGTCACGACGACACATTACACCGGCTCCATTCTCTGCACTGGCTGACTATAGTTTTCTAGGCCTCAGGCTGTTGGTTTTGACCTATAAAGTCCTAAACAGCTTGGACCCCACCTACCTGTGGGACCGCCTCATTCCTTGGGCCCTGGAGCAGCCCCTGCAGTCAGACGGGGGTGCCTTCCTGGAGGTCCCCCGGGTATGCTGGGGGGCAACTCTGGAGAAACCATTCTCAGTGGATGCACCTAGGCTGTGGAACTCTCTTCTGGGAGAGGCCCGGTTGGCTCCGGACCTCCCTTCATTTTGATAAAAATGTACTGTACGGGACATGGGTCCTGGATGGGGGTGTGTTAGTGTGGTAGGGATTTTATTAATTTAATTTTAATTTTCAGTGTATTGTTTTAATCTATTTATTGTTGTATTTTTGTATTTGTGTTCTACTTACTGTTAGCCGCCTCGAGCTGCTGTGAGCAGAAGAGGTGGGCTATAAATATTTAAATAAATAAAATAAAATAAATAAACAAACCCCCGGCTGAGAGCACGAGTAAATGGACTGCAGCTGTGCCTCCAGCTGATGCTCTACGTTTGGGCAGTCTGCTCTGCTAGCAGAGTTCCTGGATGTTCTGGAGCACCACTAGCAGGGCTGGAGTACAGCAGATGGCCCGCTTTTACATGGACGGACTGCCTGGGGGTAAGGCAGAGCCAAGCCATGGGTGCCATTCATGTAAAGACACCATTGTGAATAAAGATTGTATAGCAAGCGGGGACCTTAACAACTATGCCAACAGAGTTCTATGTTAGATATTGGGTGAGGCTGTTGCAAAAGCAAGAAAACGCCATGACCTTAGGTTGCCTCAAGGAAAAGTTAATATATCTAGGTTCCAGGGGGTATCCCTGGATTACCTATCTGGGGCAACTGATTAAGAAGTTGGGGTTTTTGTTTGCTTATTTTCAAGGGAAAAGCCTGATAGGAATAAAAGCCAAGTTATGGGGGAGGATTCAAGATATAGATCAACAAGAAGACGTGACCATTGTAAGATCATGGAAGGTAGCCCCGTGGCTAAGTCAAATCAAACAGACGCCTCATTTCGAACCCTATTTGGATCAGTTAGGAAACCCAAAATTACAGCGGGCATATACCTGCCTTCGTTTTCAGTTAGTATGGACGGCAGGAAGGCAGGTGGCATCGTATTCCCCTGTCATGGACACTTTGTAGTTGTTCTTTGGGAGAGTTGGGGACCATTGATCACTTGGTTCTGAGATACCCTTTTTTTTATGATCTCCGGGCAGTATGGCTAGCTCCCCTGCTGACTAGTGACTCCACCTTTGGAGCTGAGGGATCCTACCACTATCTACGTACCCAAACCCAGGAGGAGGCAGTAAAGGCTTTGGCCTCCTTTACTCTCTTAGCATCTAGGAGGGGTCTACAGGCATCTTAGAGGCAACTCCTGGCTAACTGTAGACCACTTAAATGGTATCATATTATATCAATAGGTAGTCGCCAGGGGATAAGCCTTTCCATAGTAACCCCTGAGGAAGAGCAAGTTTTTTGGCCCAGGTTTTCCCTTGGCCTCCCTAATTGCTTAGTATTCAAGACGGAGCCAATGTTAATTCCAGGCGAGCTTTAGTTAGCTTTGGGATATATGTATGGTGTATTTATTATTACTATTTAGTTCTTTTAATCTCCTACATTTGTATCCCCTTTTGGGTATAGGTTGCAATATTTATGTTTATGTTTTATTGTACATGTTTATTTTCTGTTGACCATGGCGAAAGCTAGCGTCTTAATAAATTGAAATTGAATAAAGATTTGGCACCTCCTTTAGTCCAGTTTACTGAAGTGTCATGAAGCTTGTCCCTGCATGCCTGGCAAATGAGGATCGTGCCCAACAAGTTTAAGTTGCAGGAAGGTAGGTGTAGGTTAAACATTATTAGGAAAAACCTTACCATTATAGGAACAGAAGGACAACAGAAGTTGTAGAATCTCCTTTGTGAGATATCTTTAAGATTAGTCTGGATAAACTTCCAAGGATGGTTATTAGTAGCTAATCTTGCCTCAGTGCAGGGGGTTGGACTAAATGACCTTTGAGGTCACTTCCAGATTCTAATAAGAGGATCCCTTTTGCAACATAGGCAAAGGAAAATATATCTAAAACAACCTCTCTCCTCTATAAAATGTGCCTTCTTAAAGAATCTCAGAGCACAAGAAAGAATTCCTAAAGGCACAGAAGTCTGATATGAGAGCAATCTCCTACATCTTACTAGGCACAACCAAGAACAGCATATATAACATACTCCTCCAGACATCAGCCTCTTTTTACCATGTAGTTCTGTCCCAATAATGACCACTGCAAAATGGTATCTCATGGTTCTAGGTTTTTCGCTCAGTGATCTCTAGATCCAGTCTGCTTAGTTGGAAAATGTCTGTTACTTCTGACCAATAGCCCTACATACTCAGGCAAGGGTCTAAATGTCAAGCTGGCTCTTCATGGATTCTTATCCCAAGTAATAAAAATTCCTCTGGTTGCTTCAGGAAGCATCTTTGTTCCAGCTGGCTAACATAGGTTTGTACCAGTAACTGAAGGCCTAAGTGGACGACAGCCTGAGTGGCTCTGCAATTGTACCATTCACAGAATAGAATACCACTTGAAAAGAATCTGGTTCACTCCCCAGACCTTTGTTGCGCTAAGAAAAGTTGCTGTGCCCACCAGTGTTCAGGTGTTTTACAATTTTTATTTAGTTCCCACCTCCTCTAACAACCCTGTAAGGTAGGTAATGAAATAGTGATTCCCATTTTTGTACAGATGGGGAACTTAGGTTGAGAGATTTTGATGAATCTGGCCAACCAGTGAGTTTGTGTTTGTTTTAATTTAATATCTTTATTTAAACTTCTATCCCATCCTTCCACTAAGGCTCAGGGCAGGTTACAACATAAAAAAAAATTAAAAGTACATACAAATATATAAAAATCCCCATGAAACCTCAACCCAGCCCTCTAGAAATCCCCCACCCAACCCCTCTCCCTGCCTGCCAAATGCTTGGCCAAAAAGAAAAGTCTTACATTGGGTGATTTCAGACGTGACAAATCCAAGATTCACCACACCTGAACCACACTTAAACGTGGCCCGCGTTTGACTGTGGTGAACGTCTGTTTGCTGCCCGACAGATGTTCACCACAGTCAAACGCGGAATGCGTTTGCATTCACCACACTTCTGGAGCCGAGGACGCGAGCGGGCTCAGAAGTGTGGTGAATGGCCACCACGGCAGTGGTGAATGAAACGTAACTTCTGTTCACTCACCACTGCTGGTGGTGGAATCCATTCCCCCCGGAACCCGGTGGGGAGAGCGGCCAGATTGGCCGCCCTCGCTGCCTGTCTGGCGGGGTGAGGGCCATTGTACAATGCAGGAGGCGGGGCCGTGCGGCAGCATGCTGCGCCGCCTGGCCTGCCCCCTCCGGGAGCCGTGGTTCCCCATCAGACGTTACACTGGGCCCCATTCACCACGGGCCGTGGTTTGCTGGTCCCCGTGGCCCAGGGTGGAGTGGCGCACGTCCGTTGGCGCACCCTTTCACCCCAGACCGTGGTCCGAACCACCCCACGGCCTGTGGTGACTGGGGCCCGGCATAACGTCTGAAATCATCCATTGCTTCCAGAAAATGCTCAGGCTTGGACTCTGACAAACCTCCAGGGAAGAGAGTTCCATACAGTGGGGCAGTAACCACATGTATTTGCCATATGAACCTGACAGGCAGATGGGACCTGCAAGACAGTAGCTAAAATGGGATTTAAACCATCATTTCCTAGATCCAAGTCCAATGCCTTATTGACCAGGCTACACTGGTTCTCAAAGTTATTATAGCAGAATTCTGCCAATTTACACGAACTGAGCATCTTGCTTATAGAATGTCAAATGCACACAAGGAGTTCATCCGCTTGCTTAGAAAAGTGGCCATTTTTATATTGCCAGTATAAACACGAACCACAAATTGGACTTTTCTAGGAGTTTGTGTGTTATATTTTTGGTGAAATTTTCATAAAGAGCCAGATCTTTTGTCAATTACAGTAGTTTGCTCCATTGATTGCAAGAGGCCTATGCTGATGAACAGTAGCTGTAGGTCTGTCCATCAATCAGCATAGTTCTGTTGCCATTGGTGGAGTGATCTAGGGTGGAAACAAATAGCAGTTTCTGTGTTCGTGAATATTATTAGCGTTTTTGGATAGCAGTCCAAATACCTGAATGAATATTCACATATTCCACAAACAGCCCCATATTTCTGGTGGCCATTTCTCTTCAGATATTCAATTATTCAAACAAAAAACCAAAATGATCAAAAAAAGTCCAGAAAAAAACAGCCCAAAAGCCCAAATGAATATCAAAGCAAAGCAGGCACAAATAAGGTTTGTATCCACATTGTTGGACCTGAATTGAATCCAACGAATACAGTATTTGCTGCAGATATTCATTTCATCTCCAGAATGAACTGCTGTAATTGGCACCAACTGAGGATTCAGCCCTTCCATATTAATGCAATCATTCTGGCAATGCCTCTTTC
Source organism: Sphenodon punctatus (assembly GCA_003113815.1). Lineage (NCBI taxonomy): Eukaryota > Metazoa > Chordata > Lepidosauria > Sphenodontia > Sphenodontidae > Sphenodon > Sphenodon punctatus. Next base: position 1,437,669 of record QEPC01014651.1, read on the forward strand.
ATTACAGCCGGTGAATAGGAATGCATCTTGCCAGGGCACATCCCCCACCTTAGCTGTGTTATCAAGAGGCCCGTGTGCTGTGCCGTGATCTCAGACTGAAGCCCACTTGCTTTGCTCTGTGGGTGTAATCAGCACATCCAGGCTTGCTTCAGCCACTCTGCTTCTTGCAAAAGAGAGAGGCGCCAGTCTGTTCCCTGACATTTGCATGTAGATGCTAAATACCATTCACAATATACAGTGACCTTTAAAGACACCCAGAAGCCTCCCATTCTATTAAGCATGCCACACTGCTTAGTTGGAATAGGATGCTACTCCAGACACCTCCAGGAGATGACTTTACCTGAATGCTAATTCTTTGGGAATCTGTACAAACACTCAGCAGCAAGCGCTTGTCTGCGTCAGTTTCCATGGTGCTGTCACGGTGCTCTCTCTCCCCCTTTCTCAACACCTTCACTTATCAGCATTTTCCACCCGTCCTCTCCTGCATAATGTGCTGCTCGCTCACCCAGAAAGTTCAGCTATTGTAATGATGGTTTAGGGAGGGAAGGGGAGGGGCAGAAGGGGTGAAGAGGTGAGCTGTTGGTGGGGATGTGCGTGGGAACCTGGAGTTCAGCCATGTAACACAATGAGGAATTAGACTTGGACCCTGAAGGGACCTTCAGGAAACAAGCTCCCTCCATTGTCCTTGCTGTTTCCTTCTGTGCAAAGTAAGATACACCCACAGAACTAGAAGGAATCTAGGTACCTTGATGTCCAAATGTTTTTAATTCCCCCACTTCCCCAGCACCACGTAAAGGGCTGAGGGATGGGAACTCCTTAAAGCAGAAGTGGTCAGTGTGTGCATGTTCTGTAGACTTCCTTGACCAACACTGATCAGAAGCTTAAGTTAAGGCAAATAAGAGACCAGCTTCTTCCTCTGACACTAGTTTTTCTAGCTGCCTGTCTACACTGGTACCTCTATTGATTGGCTGCTCTTGTTTCTTCTTTACAGGACAGCTTCCCTGCTCGTTTTGGAGGAGTCCATTTTGTCAACCAGCCATGGTATATCCATGCCCTCTACACGCTAATCAAACCATTCCTCAAAGACAAGACAAGGAAAAGGGTAATTAACAAACCAACCTGGGCTTTTGCTCTTTGCTTTATTCTCTCTGTGCTTTTGTGTGAGCTCTGAGAACTGCAGCTAGGACTAAAACCTCAGCTGGAGGGTGTAGACAGCTTGGATTTAATCAGTATTTCAGCAGAACTAAGTTATTTTCTGAATCCATGTCAAGGACCAGAGATATTTTGAAGACCTAGAAAGAACAAGTGCTATTTGATAGGATCCATTTATATTTATAAAGCATTTACTGAACAGCAATGTTGGAAGATAGGGCACAGTTTCCCACTGAAGCGGCTTTTAGGCACTTGACCTTTGTCCAGTGGAGGCACTGGCATCTTAAAATTTCCCCCCAGTTTTTCTTCTTCAGTAGGTTGCTTATCTTTTGTACATAATTAGCTCCCATGGGCATCCACAAAGACTTCCAGATCTATAGCATATCCGCATGCAGAGCAAAAGAAGAAGCAGGCATCCACTACAGAGAGGCATCATGGGTATCATAGAGTTCAAAGAGCTACTAACTCAAAAAGGCACCAAAATCTGGCCTGAGATCCATTTGATGAGTATTAAACAAGACTGGGGATTCCAATACAATGGTGATAGGGAGCAGCAGGACAGCAGGAGCTAATCACAGCCAAAAACAAATTCACAAACAATTTTGTGCACTATTCTCATGTAAAAATTACAAACCAGGGCTAATTTGTAGAAAGATAACTGAAGTCAAGTATTGAGAGTCCACAGAAGAAGCCGTTTTCCATTGAACCCCAGATTCAAATAACACATGACAAAAGTGCTAATAACTGTGAGTCAAAGATAAAGAATGTGATCACATGTGGAAAGTGTTTCCAACCCCTCCTTTCAGCACAACGTTTCTAGCCCACCGGATTTAGGGTTGCCTTGCCATAACTCCCCTTTAATCCAGGACGGGGGAGGTATGGCAACCCTAACCAGGCTGTAGAGAAGAACTTGAAAACATGACGCAATTATACCCTGAAGTACACTGTACTGAAGGCAAATAAATCAGAACCCAAAATGTATTGGTGACTGAAATAACCAAGGAATTTGGGACCCACTTGTAATGGACCCTGGCAGGGCTGGCCTTACAGCGGGGTGGCTAGGAGTGGCTGCCCTGGGCCCAGCGCTTGGGGGGCCCCTGCGTTAGTGGGTTGGATTTTTTTTTTTTAAATTTAAATTGGGGTGGGGAAGAGCGGTGCGCAGGGCCTGGCCTGTGTGACGGCGGGGCCTCCTTTGAGTCATCAGCCAGCCGCCTGTTTCATTGGCTGTGCCGGCGCGGCCCACAGGTCCCACCCCTGCCCCCACCCTGGTTCTGCCCTTATCTGGGCTCCAGGTATATCTGATACCACATTACATTCCAGCTCCATGGCTCTAGATAGAACCTTCACCACTTGCATGTTCTCTCCTTCTCTTCTGCTACCTCATAACTCCTAGAACCCACTCACTTTTAAAAACGTATCTATTTGAAGACCTAATTCTTCCAAGAATCCCTCCTGCCTTCTCCTCCTCACTTTCCCTTTTTTTATTGTGTATATAGATTAGACTGTAAAGTGTTTAAGACAGGAATATATGGGGTGCGATTTTCAAGAGAGCATAGCATTGGCCCCTTATAATCCCTGCTGCCATTCAAATCAATATTAAACCTTCTGTTAACAGTAGGATCTGAGTTAGGCCAATAATTCCCTTTGGAAATGCCTGCCCATAGCTTCCCATGTATATTGTTATCCTTTGCTTTAAAGTAAAGAACTTAATATGCTTTGGCCTTTTGTTTTGTTTTTTTAAAAGATTTTTCTTCATGGTAACAATTTGAACAGCCTTCACCAGCTCATACACCCTGAATGTTTGCCATCTGAATTTGGAGGCACGCTTCCTCCCTATGACATGGGAACTTGGGCTCGGACATTACTTGGTCCTGACTACAGCGATGAAAATGAGTACACCCACACTTCCTACAACGCCATGCATGTGAAGCATGCATCTTCCAGCCTGGAGAGGGAATGTTCACCAAAGCACATGAAAAGGTGAGAACAGAGAATTCATGCTTTCTGGGCTGCCTGAACAGTCTTCAGAACCTGATCTTATTGTTCTGTATCAGGGACGTATTCTTCATAAATCTAATTGCTGGGGGAGCTGGCCTCAAAAAGAGGCAGTAGCTCATTTTGCTGAACTGGGAAATAAGGGGCACTTTACCATGAAGAGTGATTACTCCATGGTAGTGAAAGGGCAGTATCTCAGCAGCACTATAATTACCTGCCTGATTACCAGTCATTGTGAACAAAAACAAGTTGAAATTAATGAGGAATGAAAAAAAATGTCACAATAGAATGCTCTTGCATGTGGCATAATGTGCCCTACAGGATTATCTCAGTTCCGTTTTACATTAATGATTGCTGCTTTTGGTGCATGTTGACCACACTCATTAAAATGACGGATTTTTACCTCCGTATAATATGCTACAGGTAGCTCGTATTACAAGTACCACTGCCTTCAAAAAGAAAAGAACAGATAGGCCTTGTTGAAATGTCTACACAGTCAACTCCTAGTTTTGAGAATCTGTTGCTTTAGGTCTGATTTCTGCATCCAACTTTGGTGCATGTAAGTGAAGGTTCACTAATGATGCGGGACAGACCGGCTAGATGTAGTTTTCTGTGTGTCAAAGCAGAAATAGTGCCAGAGGACACTACACTGATGCTTTTTTCCACATTACATGAGTGGCAGAAGACAGTAGTCACCACTATCTCAGGAGAAACCCTGTAGTATCTCTGTTGCACTTACACATTACACAAGTGGTAGTGAGTGGGAAGGTTTGTGATAATTGCTACTTCATAGATTAAGGGATTGAGAGAGGCAATTACTATCCGGGAGTAAAGTAATGTAATGTGTGAACACAACAGTAAGAGCTAACCGTTCTGCAGCTAGGGAGTGGCAGAGTGTTGCAAAGTATGTGATAAGCTACCACACAATCAGTGGCACAAGGTAATGTACCACTCACTGTAATGTCTGAACAGGCTCTGGAAAGAACCAATTGGGAGTGAGGCCCTTGGGGAATGTGACACCATCTGCACTGGCCTCTCCTCCAACACAGCAGCATTAACTGCTCTTACTAACATGGTTTCCATCTGTGCCTATCCTTGGAAAGCATGCTGTTCACAGAAAACATACTAGGATCTCTGTGAACAGGTAATTTAAAACATCTTTGAATCACAGCATCAGGTTTACTTGCACTCTGATTCTTTGTGGAAAGCTACCACATCTTTTTCTATTTGCTTCCAAAACATTAGCAAAATCCAGCCACCAGCTGTAAAACTTTTTGAGAGCTAATAATTGGCATACACTAGGGTGGTCATACCTCCCCTTTAAAAGAGTACACCTATTAAAAATACATGGTGCAGGACTGCATTGGTTCCAGTGCAGTCCTGCACCGTGTATTTTCCTTTAAAGGGGAGGTATGGCCACCCTACTCTACATTCACATGCTCCCAGGTGCTGGCTTTGGAATTATGGCCTGTCTAATTTGTGACTTGTTGTTTATTTATTTATTTATTACAGATATTTATATCCCATACCCTCCTGCACACTGGCAGCTCGGGGCAGCGAACAACACATAATCACAATAAACTATAAAATCCATTTAAAATACTACAAATATTTAAAATATTAAAATACCAAAAACAGAAAAGCTAAAAGGCAGAAAAACCCTCCCCCCCTCCCCCAATCCTCCCACCCTCCCCACTTCCCTCCCCGAAGGCCCGGAAGAACAACCAGGTCTTACAATATCTTCGGAAAGAGTGAAGGTCTGGGGACAGACGGGCCTCCATCGGGAGGGAGTTCCACAGCCAAGGTGCAGCCACCGAGAATGCCCTCTCCGCCATTTCCACTCGGGCTACCCGAGAAACTTTGAGTCAGGCACCTCAGGTCGACTGCAAGGGCCATGAAATGTCATGGGGCCTGAGGCGGTCTTGCAGATAAGCAGGACCCAAGCTGTTTAGGGCTTTATAGGTCATCACCAACACCTTGAATTGGGCCCAGAAGACAATAGGTAGCCAGTGCAGAGTACTGAACACAGGTGTAATGTGCTCGTGGCGGCCCGTTCCCGTTAGGAGACGAGCCGCCGCATTCTGCACCAGCTGTAGCACAGACTGTCCTCACGGGTAACCCCTGGCCCCCACATAGAGCGTGTTACAGTAGTCCAGTCGAGAGGTAATGAAGGCATGGATGATGGTGGCCAGATCCGAGTCTGAGACGTACGGCCACAGCCATCGCACCAGATGTAATTGGCGAATGCTCCCCTCGCCACAGCCTCCACCTGACAATCCAGGTGGAGCTGTGGGTCAAGGAGCACCCCCAGACTATGAACCTGAGTGGGCAAAGAGGGACAGACTCCGCCAATGATGGGAGCCATCACCCCCTCAGCCCTACCCACCAACATCACCTCTGTCTTGTCGGTATTCAGCCTCAGACAGCTTGCCCTCATTCAGTCCCCCACAGCTGCCAAGCACCGACTGCCAGGCCGTGGTCTCTGGAAAATGAGAGATAGAGTTGTGTATCAGTGGCGTATTGATGACATCGCTCACCGAACCCTCTCATGACCTCACCCAAAGGTTGCATATACACATTGAACAGGAGGGGGGACAGAATAGAACCCTGCGGGACTCCACACGTGAGGTTCCAGGAAGATGACATACATTCCCCGAGAACCACCCGCTGAGTTCTCCCAGCCAGGAATGAGCAGAACCATTCAAGAACAATCCCACTCACCCTGGCCTGGTCCCACAGTCTTGTCACCAACATCTCATGATCAATGGTATCAAATGTTGCCGACAGATCTGATAAGATAAAAATAGATGATCTGCCCTGATCCAATTCATGGTGTAGGTCATCAATTAAGGCCACAAGTGCAGTCTCCATGCCAAACCCAGGGCAAAAGCCAGACTGTGAGGGATCATGAAAACTGATCCGGTCCAGATGCCCTGTAACTGCCAGGCCACCACCCGTTCAATAACCTTCCCTAAAAAGGGAAGGTTAGAGACTGGCCAATAGCTGGTCAGGGAGTCAACGTCCAAAGATTGCTTCTTGAGCAGAGGTTGCGCCTACACCTCTTTGAGATGGCTCGGCACTCTGCCCTTCCCAAGGCAGGCATTTACCACCCTCTCCAGCAACGGCCCTAACGTCTCCCGGCTGGCCTTCACCAGTCAGGACGAGCATGGATCTAATTCACAACAGGTGGCCCAAACTTTCCAAAGGACCTCCGCCGCATCAGCGGGCAATACCCACTGAAACTGATCCCACAACCACAGACATGGCGAGGCTTTCCCTACCTCTGATTCCCCCACTGTCGCAAATGCAGCATCAAAGTTGTGATGAATCTGAATAATTTTATCTGCAAAAAAGTCAGCAAACGTGTCATAGCGGGCACTGGAAGATTCCAGTTCCAGGCGGAGAGAGGCTGGACTGACCAGCCTCTGCACCACCTGGAAAAGCTCAGCTGGACATGACTTTGCAGATGCAATGAGGGCAACAAAAAACTTTCTTTGCTGTCCGCACCACAATAGCGTATGCTCTTAAACTAGCTTTATGCTGCAATCGGTCAGCTTCAGTGCGAGTCCATTGCCACCATCACTCCAACCACTGCTGATCCTGCTTCATCCGGTGCAGGTCCTCCATGAACCACAGCGACCCCTGCCATCGGCATTCTGGGAGCGGATTCCTGGGAGCCGTTTGGTCAATGGCCTCAGTCAACAAGCTGTTCCAGAAGGCAATGAGGTCATCGAATGAATGCTCATCAAGACCTGGAGAAAATTTCCCTAGAGCATTCTGGAACCTTTCTGTTTCCATAAGTTTCTGGGGGTGGACCCAAAAAACTGGTCCTACACCTTTCTGGGGGCAGACATGCGCCAGGAGAACGGTCCGGAGGAGGTAATGATCCATCCATGACAGGAGTAAAACAACTACATCCCACATCATCGGATCCCCCACCTCAAGGCCTGTGCAGATCATCAGGGCAAGGGTATGTCCCCCCTCATATGTCGGGCCCCTAACCCTCTGAGACAGTCCCATGGTTGTCATGGCATCCATGAACTCACACTCTGCTCCCCCAAGGTTGACATCGGCGTGGATGTTGAAGTGCCCCAGGACCAATGTCCTCGGGGACCGCAAGATCACCTCCGATACAAATTCTGCTAGAGTGTGTAGGGATGCTGCCGTATAGGTAGGTGTATCAGCAGTAGCCCTAAGCTGTCTCCAGCCAAAACGATCACAAGGTGGACCCCCTCCATTCCCAAGATAGGCCCTTTTTACACAGACACTCTAACACCAATAAAATGGGTGTTACATTTTATTATACATGGTACAGGGCAACACCGCAGCTCTGCAACATGGGCCCTTTTCACTAGGGGTGGGACTTGGGGCAAAAAACCAGTTACCAGTTTTACCGATTACCGGTTTACAAAAAACCAGTTTACCGGATTAAAACTGGTATACCGGTACCATTTTTTCCCCCATTGATTTCAATGGGGAACTGTCCCCATTGAAATAAATGAAAAAAAAACCATACCTCCCCCTCCCAGGCTGCGTGGGTGGAAGGGGGGATACCACCCACCCACCCTGCCCAGCCTGGATTTTTTTTATTATTATTTTATCCCAAAGTCCGGTGCTAGTGTGGGCGCCAGGCAGCCACCGCACTGGCAGTGGCAACCCGGAGCCCGTACCAGCAGGTACTAGGCGATCCCTGGGGTGGGGGGTGGTTTAACACCCCCCACCCCAGGAATCGCCCTACCCCCCCACCCATATCGTCTTATTCGTCCTCTGGATGGTGGCGGCAGCAGCATGGCGCAGGCCAGGACAGCTTCAGCGCTAGTGGTGGCTGGCTTCCCTTCAGCACTTCACTAGGCCTTCCAGGGAAACCCAGAAGTTCCCCGGAAGGCCTAGTGAAGTGCTGAAGGGAAGCCAGCCACCACTAGCACTGAAGCTGCCTGGAGCCGTGCCATGCTGCTGCTGCCGTCGCCACCACAACTCGGAAGACAAGTAAGATGATCGGGGGGGTAAGGTGATTCACTGGGGTGGGGGGGTGTTAAACCTCCCCCCACCCCAGGGATCACCCTGGCTGCTGCTGGTACGGGCTCCGGGTCACCGCCGCCAGCGCATCGGCAGCCCGGAGCCCGCACTAGCAGCCGGACTTCGGGTTAAAATAATTTTTTTTAAATCCAGGCTGGGCAGGGTGGGTGGGTGGGTGTCCCCCCTTCCACCTGCGCAGTCTGGATGGGGGAGGGAAAGTGAGTGGGGGTTTGGTGGGGGGTTTTTTACATTGCGGCTATTCATTTCAATGGCCGCAATGTAAAAAAAATCCGGCACAGGGAACCGGTACCAGTACCCCAGATTACCGGGTTAATCCGAAACTACCGGTACAGCAAAATACCGGCAGTTTCGGATACCAGGGGAACCGAAATTCCCACCCCTACATTTCACACAAGAAGCCTCCACCCAGAGCACTTTTAAACGATACAAAAAAGGCAGCTGATCCTTTAATCAGCCGCCTTTCTTTGTGATCGTTTAAATGTTTGGCCCGGTTTGATGCTGGATATTTCCCGTGTCAAACTGGCTGAGGATTCCTGCCCCCCACTTGCGTCCCTGGGAACCGCTGCGTTCCCTGGTTTCCAAGCAGGGGGAGGGGAGGGAAAGCCGGCAAAAACTGCCTCCTTCAGGCAGCGCTGACAAACCCCCTCCCCCCTTCCCCCTCTAAAGCCCCCAGCCAGTGATTAAATTTAATCACTGGCTGGGGCAGAGAAGACGGCTTCTCCCAAACACGGCTTTCTCCCAAACCCGCTTTGGAGCCGGCTTCTCCAAAACGTGCTTGGGAGAGCACACATTTAAAAACACCCCCAGTTTTGCTGGGTGGAGATGGGTGGAGGCATCTGTGTAAACACCACTTGCAGTGGGTTAGGTGCATTCATGTTCCCACACAACACTCATCTCCAGCCACCCCCACCTACAGAGCAACGGACTCCACTGCCGATTGCTCCGTGGGGGTGGAGATGGGTGTTGTGCGGGAGCATGAACGCACCTACACCTACGCAAGTGTTGTTTACACAGACGCCTCCACCCAGAGAAATGCACCCCACCCACCACAAGTGGTGTTTACACAGACGCCTCCACCCATCTCCGCCCAGCGAAACTGGGTGGAGGCATCTCGTGTTAAAATGGCTCATGTTGCTGGGCTGCAGTGTTGCCCTGTACCATGTATAATAAAATGTAACATCCATTTTATCGGTGTTAGAGTGTTTGTGTAAAAAGGGCCATAGTCTGCACAGGATACTGCCTCACAGACCAAGTGTCCTTAAAAACAACAGCTACACCACCTCCCCGCACCTCTGATATGTGCTGGTGCTGTACAGAGTACCTGACTGGAACAAAGTCAGCCAGTATTGGCCCTGACTCATTGTCCAGCCAGGTCTCTGTAATACACACGAGGTCAGTCGATTGATCCAAGATCAACTCTCGGATTGTTCTTGATTTATTACTGACCGATCTCGCATTTAACAGCAACAGACCCAGATCAGGGGCTCCCCCCGCTCTTGATGCCTGCATTATCTGCCTGGGGGGTCTATGCAAGGGACAGGAATTAAATGCCTGTTCCTTCTCACCCTTGTTCTTTGCCTCCCAGAAGGATCATAATTACCCCGGCCCATCACAACCCCAATGGCTGTGGACACCCCCCGTCCCCCTCCCCCCGGTGGCTGTCCCACCAGACCCCCAAGGAAAACCCTTCCTCCCCTAACCTACTCCCCTCAACCTCCCCAAGACCCCCTCCCCCCCTGGTCCCCCCCTCTCACAGGGAGGCAAAAAAAACACACCCTTGTTGAGTCAAACCCCCCCTCACACTGGGGGGACATACACAACCCTCCCCAACCCAGTCCTCCCCCACATATTCAGGGAAGGAGTCATATTTCCCTCAGTCCTCACCCATCCCCCCATCTCCATCTCCATATACCCTAGTCCAACTGTGCTATAAAACCAGTCACCCCTATCCCTTAGCCAAGCATAACGCATTCCTGATCTATACTGGTTGAGTTCCTAAGTAAACATCTTACCCTATAAAGGTCCACAAGTTCCTCTCAGTCCTTTGGCATAAGTGACTGGGCACTGGCTTCTTAGTTGGTAAAGAGCAAAATCATGCCTTTCTCCTCATGGTTTCTCCAGCCTGCTGCTGGCAGGCTTTTCGTAAGCAGATGTCCAAGATAGCTCTGGGAGAGAACTCTCCAGGTGACTCACTGGCCTCTTTTATATAGTCTCTCTCCCTCTTTGTCTCTGTTCCCACCTTTGGGGAGACCTGAAATCTCACGTAGGCGACCCAGGCAAACATAAAGGCCCATCTACGTCTCCACAGGGTTCCGTCTGGCAAGTGTTCCCCAAAGACACATTTTTGGTATCTAGTTGCATTTCCTGTAGGTTGGTCACGTGTTACATCTTTGATTTGGGTTTTACAGTTCTCTATTGCCACATTACATACATGTGGAACCTTCTGTATTACATATTTGTCAGACTTGTAGTCTACATGTATTGCAACATTGCATATATGTGGAACATTTTGCATTACATATTTAACAGACCTGTAGTCTACATGTGGACCCATGTTACATGTGTGTGACCCTGTTTCTCCGTGACAGCCTCCCCCAGCCCTCACTTAAGGGCTGCACCCAAAGGCCCTTTGGCATGGCCCTTTGGTGCGCGGCCTGCAGTGCACACCTGCGGCAACGTCGAGCTGCCCTGGCCTTTACCCCCTCCCTCCGGAAGACTCCCCAGAGGGGGGAAGGAGTCCCTGACCTCCATTGCAGGAGGGGTGGTGTTCCGGGGGGTTCAGCTCAAGGCAAGCCTACCTGACTCCCAGACCCCAGCGGTGGAGTGGGGTCAGGATCCCGGCGGTGAGACTGACAGCTGTGGGAGTTGAACTGTGGAAGATCATCTGCCCCGAAGGGTGTGTGGCCTCTGTGCTTCTTCTGTTGTGTGGCTCTCTCCTGTTTGGATAGGGAACAGGGAAAGACAAGAATAAGTGCATTCCCAACAACATTTTGTTCACTAGTCATGAAACGAGAATGGAACTATTTCAATTAAATATTCTTGTATGAAACATGCACCTACGGCCCCATCCTTGAACTGACATGGAACAACTGGCCTAAGTGTTATTGATGGGGACAGGGCGACTGCTGCTCATGAACAGTCAGGAGCTTTCACACACTTTCCTACTGATTTGGATGGATGGGGTTTTATTGCTGCTGCAACAAATAGGTGGTTACTACAGAGCATAAAATGGGAGCTGTAAAAACAGAGAAAGGAAGACTGAAGTCATGGCCAAGTTAAAAGGCCGCAGTTTGTCCCACTGCAGTCAATGGGCTTGCAGCCTGTAAGCAGTTCCTGGGCCATCTGGAACGAAGAAGGTTTCCTCCTTTCCCTGCCACAAATTATTGCCCAGAATCAAGCCTTTATTCACTTTCTCTAAGGCTCAGAGAAGCAGTCCTGGGTTGTTTGCTTCACTTTCACTTTTCAGCAGTTTATTATTATTTATTATTAGCAAGCATTTATATAGTGACAGCAATGTACCTGGTGCTTTACAAAGTAATGGAATAGACACGGTCCCTGCCCTAGGGCTTACAATCTGAGAGAAGGAGGGGAGAAGTAGAAAGGGGAACAGAGGGAGAGACAAGGGGTGTGATATTCACGAAGATGCGAGGTCTCAGGTGCACATACTTGGCTTGATTACATCAAGAATGATGGCTGGTTGGTCCATGTGGTGAGGATATGAGTACACAGACCTAAGGTAACGGATTGTACTGGATGGAGGGTATCAGCAGGAGTTAGGAGAAGGGAGTGAGGGAGGGCAGAGCAGAAGAGGTGGGTCTTGAGGAGGGATTTGAAGGTATGAAGGAAGGCAGCGAGGCGGATGTGGGCAGGGAGGGAGTTTCAGGTGTGTGTGGCAGCTAGGGAGAAGGGAAAAAGGCCGTTAGGGGAGCAGGAGAGGTGTGGGAGGGCGAGAGAGGGGACAGAGGAGGAGCGGAGTTCACAGACTGGAGCATGGAGGGAAATTAGCGCAGAGAGGTAGGGGGGATCAAGATTGTGAAGAGCTTTATAGGTGAAGACTAGGAGCTTGTGCGGGATTCATTCAGGAAGGAGAAGCCAGTGAAGCGAAGAGAGGAGGGGCTACATATGGTCAAAGCGAGGGGCGAGGTAGATGACCCTGGCAACAGAGTTTTGGACGGAGATAAGGGGAGAAAGGTGAGAGTGGGGGAGGCCAGTGAGAAGGAGGTTACAGTAATCGAGGCGAGAGATGACCAGGGCGTGAACAAGGGTTTTGGCAGAGGAGACAGAGAGAAAAAGGCAAATCTTAGCAATGTTATGGAAGGAGAAGCGACAGGATTTGGCAATAGTCAATGTAGGGTTTAAAAGAAAGGGGAGAGTCAAAGATGAAGCCTGTTCTGTTGGTTATTTCATATCCTTCTCCATTAAAAGCAGTTTGGTTTAAGATAGGAATTTTGATCCAGATGTTGAGGGGATGTCCGGGCCTCACCCCTATGACAATCAGCACAGCCATGCTGATCCCCCAACACCACACTTATCTCCTCACTCCACAGCCCCCATTCATTCTCCATTGCCTGCCCCAGCAACCTCTTCAGCCTCCCCCATACATGGTCCCCACAACCATCCTTTCCCCGCTGTGCCTGTCTCAGCATCCCCTCTAGATTTGCCCTACGGTTCCCTCTAAACTTGACCCATCTCAGCCCCGTTTCCACACATTCTCATTCTCATCCCATCTTTCCCCTCTTACCTCCCCCTCCTGCTTTCACCCTGTACAGGTCACTCATTCTCCCCTCCATTCCCACTTCCTTTCTGTAGTTCCAACATAATCCCCAGTCTCCTAATCATCTCTCTCTGGGTTTTCACTCAGAGCGGGCAGAGCTACATCTGTGGGAAGGGGTAAAAAGATGGTCCTGCCCTTTTTTTGATATAGCCTCGTGCCTTATGTGGAATTCCAGTGGCACGATGCTTTGCAGGGGGTAGAAGGGACTATATACAGTTCTCACCACTGAAATTATTTCTGCCCCTCTTCATTGTAGTTTGTTTGTACGGACACATTTTTCACAAGTCCTTTCTACTTCTGTGTCCTATCACAGTCTCTGTTGTACATGGTCTTTGGAAACAGAACAGTCTCAGCACCTGCTAGATCTAGTATCTGCGATGCCCCAAGAACACATTTTTACCCCTAAGAGGCTGCATGGCTTCAGAAGAAAAAAAAAAGTGGGAAAACGTCCCTCACGTTTCATCCATAATAAAATTAATGAGCGTGAGTTAAAAGGAAACATTTCCGCCACTTATGATTATCTGCAAAAGGAATGAATTGGCAGATGAGCAGGCCTGAGGTGGTGCTGGTGAAATGGGGAGAGAATTAGAGGGAGAATGAACAGATGGGAAGTGAGAGGGAAATGGAGTGTCACAATGGGGTCTGATGGATTGGTTACACTACATCACACACTGAAAGGCTTGAAAGCCTCTCAGGCTAGAAAAGCCCAGCATGGCTGCCATGTTTACTCACGTGGGCTACAGTGAGTTAATAGTCTATCAGAGGGGAAGGAGGACGCAAGGCAGGTAGAGGATTGGAAAAGCTAGCTTGCAGGCTGAGCACACCATTGAGCAGGGATGGACTTAGGATGTTTGGTGCCCTGGGCACTTCCTGTTGGAATTTTATTAGTGGTCAAAAAACCAAAAGCAGCTTGAATTCTCAGTAGCAACAGCTTAGAAGTAATCAACACCTTGGAGATTGTTTCTAGATTAAAATAATCTACTTTATTGAGAAATACATTGTGATAGGAAAGGCCTATCCCTAGATCTTACTAGCTAGCTGCCACCACCATAGTGGCCGGTCATGTTGAAGGTCAGAGAGAGAAGTTAGGAATGGTGAAAGGTCAGGAAGAAGGAGGAAATCCAGTAGGAACTTCCTGGGCACATCCCACCTGGGAGGGGGGCTTAGAAGCAGAGATCAGGCAAGGTTACAGTGACACTCACACTAACTCACTATCTCTACTCCCAATGCCCCTAGTGGTCATTAGGGTTTGTTGGGTGCAAAAGGGCAATGTCATCTGGAGCTATTTCTCCAACACTTCCCAGGCTGCTGCCCCCCAAGTCATGCCCCCCTCACCAGCCACGCTTCCCAAAGCCACAAAATATTAGGTCATCAAGTGCTGCTCCTATGTTGGTCCTTAACATGCTTACTAGAGGTTACCATGCAGCGTTAGGTGTGAGGGAGTCCGAGCAAGGAGGAGAGCAGAAAAGAAGGGCTATTAACTTGGGATCTAGGGAGGGGAGGAGGCAGCTAGGCAAGGGAGATCTCTCGGGGGTGGGGGTAGGCAGTAAACGGGCAGGAGGTGCGCACATACACACACACCTAGAGGCACTCTCCCAGGGGCGTAGCATGGTTGGGATGGGCCCAGGGAGAAATGGACTTGCCCACTCCACCATCCTCTCCCCTGTCCCATCCCCTCTGCTCCTTTCTCCCTGGAAGGGAACTGGAAAGGGGCCAAATACATTTTTTTTAAAAAACCCAGCCACAGGCCAAATTAATGTGGGGTGGGGAGAAGAAGAGAGATTTATATGTTTTGCTTTAATTCATCATCCAGATTTCAGGGCACATATTAAGACAGTTTGCTCACCTACACGTTCCCACACTGTGTCCACATCTTAATATAAATGGCTATTGGTGTCTCCTTAGATTTTACCTTTTAAAAAAAACCAAAACAAAACCACTTTAGGAGTATTTAGAAGCCGCCCTTCCAGCCCGACCAAGCCTGCTTGCCGCATGCAACCTTGAATAAGTTTCCTCTCAATTTCGAAACGCTTTTGTTCCTACCAGATCCCCCTTCTCTCGCCCTCCTTTTGAAATGCTAATGACCGTAGTCCTCTCCACGTGGTGGAGGCCGAGTCTGATCAAACATGGAGTTTGAACCTATTGAGGCTAATGATTCTTGCTGCCTTCAGACGGGGACTGGCTGGGTTGGTAGCCTTTAGATGGGGAATTTGCCACACACACCCCCCCCCAAACTGCCACCCAAGGCTAGTGCCTAGGTTGCCTTTCCCTGAGTCCAGCCCTTCCACTGAGAGGTATGGTAACCTGGTTACAGAAATGATTGGTTAGTTTACAGTGCTGGCTACAGAAAATGGAGCATTTATCTGATTAATACAAAATTCTCCTGCATAAGGACTCTTCTAACTCAGGAACTGACATGTGGGTAACACTCCCCCTAGTGTTCACAGAAGCAGCAGCGCCACACAGTTCTAGCCCCCTCACGCTATAAGAGGCAGGTGTCTCCTCCAGGCTAGCTCATTCTCTTGTTTCAGCAGCAGGGCCCCCCTGCAGCTCCATCCACAGCTCTAGGTTTCATCTTTCCTTGTTGGACTAGTCCATCGGGTGCAGGGCCTATCCCTGCAGACCCACCTGCAGCTCATGGTTAGTGAAGCTCCAGGCGGGTGATCCTCTGGCTCCACACACTGAAGTGCAGTCACAATGGCTAGTCTGAGCATTAGACCCTTTGGGCTATAGCGCTGCTTAGGCTGGAAAGGCCAAACCCCAGCTAGCTTATGATTCTGGGGACTGACACCAGCCAAACAGGATTCCTTAGTGGTCTGGACAACTAACCCAAACTCTCCAACATTTGGCAGAGGGAAATAGGCACATTTCAATGCCATCCCCTAATTTACATACATTTGCATGTATTTATGAAAGTGGGGCTGAGCTTCGGGGGGGGGGGGATGTCTGTGGGAGACTCTGTGTACACTTGTTTGTATATGCAAGTCAAAATTCTCAAATGGACGCATTGACTTTGGCTCTAAAGTTTTAGTTTTAACACCACTCAGAGGATCACAGATGGAAGCAGTGACAGCCCCTTTCAGCATGCTAAAGGATCCTCCCCCACAAACACACTCGCACCTCTCCTACCTTTTTAGTTTTCATCTTGATCCTAGGCACACAGCTCCCTCCTGTCTGGGTGTTACTTGCTTTGTTCTTTGATAGTGGTCCTTCTCCTAACAATCCCGTTCAAGTGGGAAAACGTACCCCATCCCTACTTCCCAGCAATGAATAAACAATAACATAGCCAGGGCAGTGTGTCAGCCAGCTCTTTCTCCAGCTGGATTAATGAGATTCTAATGCCACCTTTTGTCTGCTGAACCTGGTACAAACCTTACACTGCTGTACAAAATAACAAAACCCATTACTGTAATACCAGGCAAAAAGGTCCTGTTGGTGGTTGTTATGCTAATCCACATAGAATCTCAAGCCCCTGCACTGGTGTTTCCAACTAACATAATCCCTGTTGCTTCAAGCCCACAGATCTTAACTCCTGCAAGCCCTCCTCTGCCTAGCTGTCCTGAAAAGTACTGCCTAGCTGTCCTGAAAAGGTGCTGCTTCCCAGCAAGTACAAGCTCTCCAGCCTTCATTGCTATCCCAGTGCACATTCACAGGCGTCAGGCGATGTTTAGCATGGAAAAACCCTCCCCCCTACCTTATTTTTGACCGTGTGCAAGGTTGAGGTCACAGGATACACTGGGTGTGGTGCAGGTCAAGTTATAAAAGTTAAGCCAGAAAAACAAGGGTTGCCGTTTCTGCTAAATCCATCATCTGCATTTTCCTTATCGTGGGAAGGGATTAATCCACGTACCAATCAACCTTAATTGCTTGAGAGGGAAATAGAGGCAATTTCTCCCTCAGGGGATGAATCCTCACTGCCTGCCTGATAGGAACAATGTATTGCTGATAAGAAAAACAAATGGGACACCTATTATGGGCCACAGTAGTATCCACTGTAAACTTTGAAGCAGGAGGGAACTTTTGAAGGGGGGGAAGAAACAATTAAAAAGTAGGAATGCAAGCTCCCACAACAAACAATACATTTGAGAGAGGAGTCTCCTGTGATTTTGTGTGAATGCACACCC
Organism: Sphenodon punctatus; assembly: GCA_003113815.1. Taxonomy (NCBI): domain Eukaryota; kingdom Metazoa; phylum Chordata; class Lepidosauria; order Sphenodontia; family Sphenodontidae; genus Sphenodon; species Sphenodon punctatus. The sequence goes on from QEPC01014651.1 coordinate 1,454,751, forward strand.
TAAAATTGCAAATATCCTCCTTTACTTCATATGAGGATCAGATGACAATATGATCCTCTCCTTGTTTCAAGGAAATTACAGTTGTCATCTTCTAAGTAAACCTGTGTCATTAAGAACACTACATTGGGATTATGACAGCAAACTGTGTGTGTGACTTTCATTTAAACCACCTACTTTTAGTTCAAGTAGGTGACTTCTGGCCTATTATTTACATCCCTGTGAATAAACTGTGGATAAATTCACAATTTATCCACAGGATAATTGTACACGCTGTCTCTGAACGGGTTGACGATAAGACTGTACACTGAAAGGTGATGCAGAAGATCACAGACTGGACTCCAACAGAACAGCTTCATTATTCTGTCTGACCTTTCATGGCTATGGGTGGGGGAAAGATTCCATCCAGAAAATAATTCAAGCCGTGCTAAGGAGAGTGTTACAGAGCATCAAATGCTGTTAGGCTAGGATTCTGTGAGATAAGACTACGTAGCTTTTAATCCTGTTTCCAAAAAGGTTTTTTACATTCAATCAGAGGTGGGGGCCACTTTAACACAAGCTCCAAGGACAGTAGGGGGTGAGGGTACTTAAAGGGTGCACTCAGGAAAGCAGGGTCCCTACCCTTGTGTGCATGCCCTCGTCTCTGCTCCCTTACTCTGAGCTCAGACTTTCAGTGATTGGAGACAGGAATTGGATCCAGGGGCCAGATCCAGAAACTGGAAAGGAGCCAAATAAAACTAGCCCTGGGGTCTGAGATTCCCCCATCCCTGCGTTCGGGGCAGTTCTTTCCGCTCCATAATACCAGACATTAAAGCCTTTGCAAATTTGCTTTGAGGCATTTATTTAAAAATACTTCTTGTAAACTGCACTGTCAGAGGCGGGGTTTTATTTTACAAGCAGCAGCAAAGAAGTTTGAGACTTTTACTGTTTCATGAATTAACAGTGAGCAGCACAGATTTACCTGGAGGGAATAAACATCTCCAAAGAATGCCTTCTGTTTTCTTCCAGTCCCTAGAAACAAACCCCCAGTGTTTGTTTGTCCACCTCTCCTCTAACTGCCACCAAGACCAACCTGCTGTGGAGAGCTGTGGTTTGAAGGAGACAGAGCACTACTCACATCAGAGCTTTGGCCAGCTCTGCTATTTTTATACAGCAACTTTTTTTTCCCTTTTAATAACTCCAGGTGATTTCATTGGGAACATAATTCATACTTTCTAACTGTAACCAGTGTTTAGATGGCATTAAGCTTGAATGAGTCACTGAGTGCTAGCTGGAATGTGTGTGGTGGATCATGCTGTGGGTTTGGAACACAATGTTCAATTGCGACAGGAGCAGCATGAAACCCAGTACAGTTTAGACAAGGACTTTCTGAAATCAGGATTAAAGTGCTCAGTCTGACAGCCATTCAAGATTCCTTTGCCTATGATGACTCACTTTCCCCTCACATGCACAGAAGCAGTTGCTTCTCCACTACAGTCAACAGCAACATTTTAGTTAACTTCAGTGGATGCATACCTTGCATGCAAAATTCTTAGCCTCCCACCTTTTTTTCTGACATTCGATCCCTGGCTTTGATTTGAGCAAGGATGCTGGTTTATATTAGTGACTTGGCTGTGACTGCAGTAAGGAAACCTTTTTCTTTTGCAAGAGTAGACTGGCATCTAGATGAACCAGAGATGAACTGCTGGAGCAGAGGCCATGGCGAATACTCTCCAGTCCTTGCACTCTTCAGACGACCCTTTCTAAAGCATATAATTTAGTTGTACATAAATTACTGGGCTTGATACAGTAGTAATTAGAGGAAAGTCATTGGCCTGTGTTGATCTTGAAATCTAAATCTGTAGCATGGACAACCACCATGTTATCACACCAGAAATGTACCCTCTTATTAGTAAACAGGTTGCTCACAGAAAAATGACTACCACAATGTGAAATAATTCCAAGAAGATAAGGTCTCTGTCCTGTGTCCACCCATTCTGGAGGTCATGGCTGAGCACACCACCAATCACAAAATATACTTCAAAACCAAGCCCCCCGACCATGTCAGATTATACCTGTAGCTCGGCTCCCCAAAGCAGCCTGTCAAATCAAAAACAAACCCCATTGTACTTGGCTAGGAAGGTATCCCAGATTCCTAAATCTTCCTTCATTTCCATAATTACTCGGACGTTGTGATGTGAGTGCAGGCCACCAGGTGCACGGGCTTATAGATATGATAGGAAGGCCCCACCCAAGTGCTATTACTCCACAGGTGACATTCAGGGCCCCGGACAGAGATTGGAGCTGCTGGACCATGACCTTGTGAGCATGTATGCAAGCTTGAATCCCCTCTCTCCAAGTAAATAGCTTATCCGAATAGCAGGCAGAATAGGGATTGGACAGTATCCAACTCAATCTCTAAAATAGGTCAAGGTTGTGGACGGTCTTTCCGTTTTCTCTGGAGTGAGTGGAACTCCCAGCTCATTAAACAAATTCTGAAAGGAACTCAGCAGCATGGCTCACTTGGTCATGTGCCCTCCCCCTGAAGAGAAAGTTGTCTAAATAATTCATGAATTACAATTTTCCCAACCTCTGCTGCACCATCCAGTTAGTATTTTTATTTATTTATTAAATCAGCTTTTATCCTGCCCTTCCTTCAGAGACTCAGGTGGCTTACAGAAATATATAATATCTATAAACATAACAGATAAAAACAATTAAAAAGAAACCAACCCTAACCCCACCCCACCCAACCCTATCCCAGCCCGTCAAACATCTGTCCAAACAAAAAGGTCTTTCATCTCTTCTGAAAGACAAGCAGACTCAAACTTAGGCAGATCTCCAGGGGGAGAGAGTTCCATAAATGTGGAGCAGCCACCAAGAATGCCTCTCTGCGTGCCCTCGTTGTACAGACCCCATGGGCAGTTGGTACCCATTTATCTCCATATTATCATAAATTTAGATTATATTAGATAGATTTAGGTACTATTTTTTGTTTTTACCCCTCCTTGTGCTCCCCGTGTTCAATCTTCCTTCCTCCCTCCCCATCCATTGAATCCTTTTCCCTCTCCCTCTTATTCCATCCCTGATTCCCTTCCCCTGTTTAAAGTTTTGGATTTATTTAGAGTAGGAATATTATTAGATGGATTTTCATTTCAGTTATGTACCCCTCCCTGTGTTCTTTGTGTTTCCCCCTGTGTAATATTGTATAGATAGATAGATAGTTATTAGATAGACAGTTAGATAGATAGTAGATAGATATACAGTATGTTTGTAGGACAAGGCCTTTGTAGTTAATTATTAGGATATTCCATTTAGTTCAATAGGTTTTAGAATAGTTAATAGCAGTTAGATTTAGTGTAGAGATAGATATATATTAAAAAAAAGAAACAGCCACTCCAGCCCCAGGACCCACCGTCAGGGTTCTGGGGCCTACATTACTGGCAAGGAGGGCTGTGGCCAATAGGTATCTAGAAGCTGCCACTCTAGCCCCAGGACCCACCGTCATGGGTCAGGGGCCATCATTCCTTGCATGGAGAGCCGATTTTCCAAAGCATCAAGAAACAGCCACTCCAGTCCCAGGACCCACCACCAGGGTTCTGGGGCCAGGTTATAGGCAGGGAGGGCTGTGGCCAATATCCAGAAGCTGCCACTCTAACCCCAGGACCCACCATCATGGATCTGGGGCCATCATTCCTCGCACGGAGGCGATGTCTTTCCACCGCATCAAGAAACAGCCACTCCAGGCCCAGGACCCGCCACCAGGGTTCTGGGATCAAGTTACAGGCAGGGAGGGCTGTGGCCAATACCCAGAATCTGCCACTCTAGCCGCAGGACCCACCATCATGGGTCTGGGGCCATCATTCCTCACACGGAGACGATGTCATTCCACCACTTCAAGAAACAGCCACTCCAGCCCCAGGACCCGCTGCCAGGGTTCTGGGGTCAGGTCACAGGCAGGGAGGGCTGTGGCCAATATTCAGAAGCTGCCACTCTAGCCCCAGGACCCACCGTCATGGGTCCGGGGCCATCATTCCTCGCACAGAGAGCCAATTTTCCAAAACATCAAGAAACAGCTACTCCAGCCCCAGGACCCACCGCCAGGGTTCTGGGGCCAAGTTACAGGCAGGGAGAGCTGTTGCCAATATCTTTAAGCTGCCACTCTGGCCCCAGTATCCACCGTCATCGATCTGGGGCCATCATTTCTTGCACAGAGAGCCTTTTTCCGAATGCCTGAACCGAATCGAACACGACCGAACCAAACGGCTGAACCCGAATGCGGCAAACGGACCGAACCGGCGAACCGAACTGGACCAAACCGAATGGCTGAACCCAAACCGCGACCTGTTCGCCCATCCCTAACATCCAGTCCACAACAGCAGCTCATCACCACTCTCTGGGTTCTCCAATCCAAGAATGAGCAGAACCACTCAAGAGTGGTTCCATGCACCTCTGCAAGGTCCCACAACCATGTCAAAAACACCATATAATCACCTCTATCAAAGACCACTGAAAGATGTAACAAAATCACTAGGATACAATGTCCCCAGTCAATTTCCAAGCAGAGATTGTCAACCAGATATTGAACTAAACTTCTTGAAAGTCATACATGAAACTGAATATCTCATGAGCATGTCTTTATCAAACTAGAATTGACCCTGGAACTCAAGCCCAGCAGCTCGAAGCTGTCTGGGTGGACCAAGAGCAGTCAAAATGCAGTCTTTGTTTCTTTTCCCTAAGAGCTCCTCCTTCCCTCACACCTGCACCATTTCAACCTCTGAATCGAAGGATGCATAGCATACCGATTACAGCTGGTGGGGGTGGGGTGGGAATGGCATCATTAACCAAATTCCCCTCAGGATAGGAGCGATGGTGAATATTAAGCTAGAACTCCCCAGGGGCCGTCTTTGGGACCATCCCAAGCAGGGAAACCTGAAAGTCAGGCATCAGGGAATGCGTCATATAGCCCCACCACACTACCTTCACTCACCTCCTTGTCTCGCTTTGCCCACCACTGACTTAAGGTTAGATGCCCTGACATGTGACCCACCTAACCCCGACCTCTGGAATCTGGAACCCTTCTTTGAATCTGTGGATGACACATGAGGCAGTGCCATGGTCAGGGTACCCCTGCAGCACTTGCTCAAGTGTCTTATGCCATACTGGTGTTGGCACTGTTTCCCAGCCTCTGGATGCTGGAGGCAAAGGGATTACTTTTTCCTGGGCTAGCCCCAAATAATTTGCTCCTGTTCCGGTACTGCTTATATTTTATTGCAGCTGGATGCTGCAGGTGGGCCTGCACATTGGGTGCAAGTGTGGCAAAATCTACACGAGGAACAAAAACATCTCTCTCCCAACATGCTGCCACACCTGAGCCACCTCTATGGTCCTCGGTCCCTGATGAATCATATGCTGATATTCCCCAACCTTTTGCTAACACATTCCAGCTAAAGGTCTGGTGCATAGACATCCCAATGTATACTGGGTTTGATGGCTACCCACTGACAAAAATACCCCGTCATAACCAAGTCAAGCACCCAGACTCCCTGAATCCTACTCCCTCCTCGCCATGTTATCACATTTGACCAGATCCAACTCTTTTTCTGGGAAAGCCTGCAGCATGACCCCATGAAAGGTTTATAGGCCGCAGTCCAATTGGCCCAATTGTGCTTGGGCTTCAGGACTCTGGCTTAAAAGTGCTTGGCTTAAATAGCTTTTCCTCCTGTTTTGCATTGGGGTCAGGGAACACTAAATAGGAGGGCAAATATAGCAACATATTCCCCCTCCATATTTCCCCCCTTATAAGCTGCAGGAGATGCTCCCTGATGGGGGTGGAGAAATTGGCGTATCCCCTGGTCAAGGGCAGAGGTTCCTCCTATTTGGGAGACTGCTGGAAGCACCAGCCATGGCAACATATTGCCTCTTTCCAAGCCTGAGTGCTGACATTGCCATGATCTAAGCACATGAACCTCACAGGCAGAGGCAGCAGGGGGGAGAGGAGAAGGAGGCGAGAGGGAGGGGGAGTGCCCTCCATACCCTGGCCAGGAAGCCCACATTGATCCATCCCAATAAAGTCTTTGTAGCTCAGACTGCCCCAAGGGGTGGGGGCAGGTTACCCCCCTCCCCTTGTCCTCCCCTAAGCCACCTACCTGCTCTGTACCTGCTTTCCTGAAACAGCAGGCAGGCCAGGTGGCGATCACCTGACTTTGTACTCAAATGATTTTACATTGCCCTCCCTACAAGTTCAGCAGCCCTTTGCGTAAGAGAAGCTCTAAGAGGGGCACAAGAAAGATGGATCCCAGTTTTCAAGGGGTCTCCATCTCGGGCTGCAAGACTCAATAGGGGTTTTTATTTTACTTCTGAGGGGAAAACCTCATCACTAATTTTTTTTAAAAAATGAATAAGCTTTTTTTAGTGTTAGGTTCTGTAAGGTCTTTTTATTAAACAGAAAAAGCTTGAATATTGGGCCTATATTTCAGGACAATGAAGTTGGGCCTAATACAGCTCTATAAGCTCAAGTATATTTTTACTTAGCAGGAATGAAACAGGAAACACCAGACTGTCAAATTCTCCTTCTCCTTTTGTGCACGGTATCTGCCTCTCCCCACTGCACTTCGAGGTAGAACAATATAAAGTCAGTGGAGACCAAATGAGACCAAAGTGTGATTCTGTTGAGCTATGTGCCTGCGGCTGAATGGGATTCAGGTATTTGGTGAACGGCGCACACAAGACAAGCAGATCTCACTGGGATCGCCGTGACATTTCTTATTTAAAAGAACCAGAGAGCTAAAGAACGGCTTTAGACATCTGTTGGGGCAAAGACTATTGCAAAAACATGCCTATTTGCCTAACTGGTCTGATTTTAATCTACCTCCAACTTGGAAAATATTGGAGGGAACTGTTTACTGCTCTGTACCTGCAATCACAGTCTCATTGATACTCAGCCCCAGGGATTACTGTACCCCCTCAATCAACCCGCTCAGGCACTGATGGTTGGTATGCCCTCTTCATGAATGCATCCATGCGGTCCAGGATGGTAACCTAACCAATATCTTCCCCTCTGCTACATCATTTACCCTTCAAGGGTGTTGACGTTTGGGGGCCCCATCTCTGAAACGAGAAGGTGGCAACCAACACCTCCAGTGCCTGAGTGGGTTAAATAACTCCCCCTGCTCTTTACAGCTCCATTTCTTCCTTGGGGTACCCCATAAAATTCTGCAGGGCGGGGGGGGGGTAAAGTTGACGCAGTGGAGGCCATTACTAGGTCCCGCCTCAAGCTTGAGCATCCTTTGCTCCCAACCATCTATCCTGTCCTGGATAGACAAAGGATTGGCTCAAACTCCCTATCAGGGGGTGCAGCTGGAAGCTCCTCACTCTTATCCGCACCGGGATCTTCTTGGGCCCATCTTTACATGGCACGCCCTGTTGATCCACCACACTGGGCACAAATCCCAGCCAAGGCAACAGGTGAGGGACATGAAGAAAATGCCTGCTGGCCTCTAAATTGGGCCAGTCTGCCCCATGGATCTTCACCCTTGACCCTTCTTATTTTAGGTTCCCTTCAAGCTGAGAGGGGCGGGGGGGGGGGGGGGGATAGTCCTGCTTCCATTGATCTGCCCTGTGGCGAGGAACAGTGGGTGGAGGCTCACTCCACTCACCCCACTAAACTTTGCACGGAGGAGAGCGGGGCAAGCTGGGGTGGAGGCTACTTGACCCCTCACCCCAAAAGCTGCACCACCCAATGAGGAAGGAGGAGGTGTGGGGTCTGGGAGTCTCACCAACCTCCATCGCCGCTTGTTAAGTGATGTGGGGGTGCTATCAACTGTTTGGCAATGGGGAAAGGACCAGAAGGCACACAGCGCTCCAACCCCCACCAGACATGGCTGTCTCCCCTGTCTGGCGGCTGCCTTTGTCTCATCCTTGCTCATTACTCTTCAAGGGAGCAGGTACAAGAACCCTCCCTCCAACGTAAGGTAGGGAGGGGGATTGTGAGTTGACATCTCTGTGTACCAATCAAAATAAGGGTCACATTCTAGTGTGCGTGCCACTGCCAATAAAGTAAAAATACTCAGGAAGAGGATCCTCAGGTGGTGTAAATTGTCCCAGTTTGGGGTGATATGAGCTTGGGTCCCAGGTATCTGAAAGACCACCTCCCCCATCATATCCCGTCACAGCTTCTGAGGTCACCTGGAAGGGGCGGGGGGTACCTCTTGCAGGTACCATCAGCCTGGGACGTTTCTATAGGAAAGGCACACAGAGAAGTGTTCTTGGTGACTGCCCCACGATTCTGGAACTCAGAGGTTCATGTAAGCCTGAGCCTCTTCATATTCAGGAAACAATGTAATGACCTTTCTATTTGGCCTGGCGTTTAGCAGGCAGGGAGAGGGTTGGGTGGAGGGGTGACAGGGATCTTTTTTATTGAACAAAAGACTTATTATTGTTTTAATTGACTGTAAGCTGCTCTGAGCCTTTATGGGAAGGGCAGCATATAAATTTAAATAAATAAATAATATTGGACATAGCAGCAAACACATACCAATCTGATGCATGACGGATCAGATGGCATTACTGAGCGCATAGCTGGTTGAACAGACATTTACATTGCTGCATGTTAGAGTCCACATTCCCTCTTGGTCTGCACACTTGCAGTCTTCCCCCTCACCCCCACAAAGCGATTGCAGAAGCCCAGAGCCTTTCCTAAAATAATTTTATTAATAGCGCTGAGGTAGTTAGCAGAGAAACAACAGGTAAGTAGTCTAGGGTTATGAGGTGCTTGTTACCTTTTTTGTTGTTGTTAATGAAGGACTTGGTAATTAAACACATTGGCTTTGACTGCCTGGCCAAAAATACATGTCTTTATAGTCACCCAGCTGACCACGGACACGTAGCAGAGTGGCACACATCCTATTGTAACAGCTGCTATGTGCTGTTACCTGCTCCTTGGTTTTGATGAGTGGGAACATCATGACACGTGCACAGTGGGACAATCTAGACATAACACGTTATGCATTTACAAGTAGCTAGTGTTATGACTGGTTTTCGTAGACCAGCTTCCTATTGTGACGGTTCACTTGTTGGAACAGACTTCCCCTTTAGGTGTCTAGTAACTATAATACATTGGAGAGACACCATGGATGAACTAGGACACATATTATGATGATTTACCGCCATCTCCTACCCTAGCATGATCCTCTTTTGGTTATGTGTGTCATTGCTGTCTGTGTGCACCATGAAAGGCCCATTCACTTCAGTGGAATATATGCTGGCTCTAAGTGTTATAACCGGCATGAAGTAGGCAGAGAATTGATCCCTTAACTAAGTTCAGTTAATTTTTCTGTCTTCCCTGGAGTCTAAGCAGATATCATTTACATTGTAAAGAGCAGGAAGTTGTAACCAAGCCAAGCGTATGCACCTGGGACCTTGCATCCTCGTGAATGTTACACTCCTTGTCTCTCCCTCTGTTCCCCTTCCTTCGTCACCCCCCTACCCCCCGTCTCTCAGATTGTAAGCCCTAGGGCAGGCACCGTATCTATTCCATTACTTTGTAAAGCGCCAGATACATTGCTGGCACTATATAAATATTTGCTAATAATAATAATATAATAACATGCATTTCTACCTTTCATCTATTAGGTGTTATTGGTCTGGATCTAATCTGAAAGCAGTCCCCGAGTTTCATGGAAGTTAATTGTTTAAAGCAAAATAAATTCATGTTCCATAAAGGAAAAAGAATATGAAATAATAATTAAATTCAAAATGACTTCAATTGGAATTCAAATGGAATACTTTGATGCTGAGGGAGCTACAAACCATCCAGTTCATTCGAGAGTCTGATACAATCCCATTATAGGGTTTGATCAGCCATCAAAATGGGACTGCTGTGAAGCATAAGTTCATCCGGCTTGCTGTAAATCAGTATCTTTAAAAGTAGCCTCTCTGAATGCTAGATTTAATATTCGATTCCGCACACACTCCTTAAATACTGATTTTAATTCATTTGTGCACATCTGGAAAATTTCTGTTTCCAGAGATTGCACACACTTGCTAGTGACATGCAAGAGAGTCTGCAATGGGACCCCAGAGAGTAAGATCTTCTCTTTTCAGATAGATGTTGATTTTATTTGGGTTTTGTCGCAGTGAAATATAATAATCTATGACAAAACGTAAGAATTTTATAGGAAGACAGTCAATGGAAGACCAGAAACCCTTCCTCAAAAATGATTAAGGATAGAAAGAAAATATTGAACAAAGGTAATAAACCCGTGTTTAAAAATGGGGGCGGGGGGAGAGGGAATCCAGGCCTGGCCTGTAGGCCAATTATGATCAAATGGCAGATATTTTATTTGGCCCATTTCCATTTTCTGGATCTGGCCCCGGGATTCAGCCTCTGCCCTCAACCACTGAAAATGTGCACTCAGGAAAGGAAAGAGAGGGTGTTAACTAACGTGATGCTGGCGCAGTAGGCCCACTCGGGCCAACACCGAACCCTGCCCATCTGTCCCAGGCCCAGCAGATGTAGGCCCAGTTCAAAACTACATCTACAGTATTTTTTCTAGTTTCATCAGGTCAGGGCTGTATCGGGCAGGGTTGGGGTGCACATCTGGTTTCCGGCCCGGCGAGGCCAAAAGTGGTCATCTGGCTGCGGCACAAAAGCTGACACCACCACTAACCTATCTGCTGCTGCTGCTGTCGCCACTGGAGCTAAGTTTGGAGTCCGGGACTGGGTTGGGGGTCCCGCCTCCCCGCGGGACTCGTGCTGCTGCCACTGCCCAACCTCAGGTACCATTTAACCCCTCCCCCTGTTGGAGGAGGGGGACAGGGCCGAGGTGCACACTCAGTTTCTGGCCTGGTGAGGCCAAAAGCAGCTGACTGGCCAGCAGCGCACCGCAAGCAGTGTGCCTAAGGGCCACCCCAGCGGGACTGGGAGGGCCGGGGCGCTATCCATAATTGGCAGGGGGTACAGGAAATGAGGGCAAGGGTGGTGGTGGTGGTGGGGGAAATGGCTTGCCTGTTTTATGGGGAAGAGGGAGGAAGGGACTGGGTAGGGGGGAGGGGCAGTACCCCTTGGTGTGAGGAAGGGGAGCAGCCCCTTTGAGATGGGGGGTTACCATCCTGTGGCAGAGGATGATGGGGGGATGTGGGATGGGGACTGGGTTAGGGGGGAGGGGCGGCTCCCTTCGGTGTGAGGGAAGTCCCTGGGGGAGGGGGAACTGCCCTCCGATGCAAGAGGAGGGTAGGGGCTGTAGTAGTGGGTGGGGCTCTCCCTTGGGAGGCTGGTGGGACAGCCTCCGGGAGGGGGTTGGGGGTGGACCAGGGGGGGTCCACTGCTATAAGGGTCATCTCGGGCCTGGGAATTATGGTCCCTCCGGGAGGCAAATTAGAGTGGTGAGGCAGGACAGATGTTATATTCCTGTCTCACTCACTAGCCCCCAGGCAGGCAGCGAGGTGATTAGGAATCAGAGGGCCCCCAGCCTTGGGCTGCTGCTGATGAATGCGAGGTCGGTAGTCAACAAGTCAACTATGGTCCAGGAGATGATCCTGGACCAGGCGGCTGACCTCGCATGTATCACAGACACCTGGCTGGACAATGAGTCGGGGCCTATACTGGCTGACCTTGTTCCGGCTGGGTACTCCGTGCAGCATCAGCCTTGGTTGGGGACCAGGAGGGGGCGGTGTAGCCATTGTTTTTAAGGATACACTGTCCGTGAGGAAATTTCCTCTTTAAACTATCATGGGGATAGAAGGCCTGCATTTGGTGTTGAATTTGGCTGGAGACAGATTAGGGATACTGCTGATATACCAGGCACCCACCTGTATGGCAGCTTCCCTATCTGCACTGACTGAGCTGGTGTCAGGGGTGGTCTTGCGGTCCCCCAGGGCGATAGTCCTGGGGGACTTCAATATCCATGCTAACACCAGTCTTGGAGAGGCAGAGCACGAGTTCATGGTCACCATAGCAACCATGGGCCTGTCTCAGAGAATAGTGGGCCCCACACATATTGGAGGACATACCCTAGACATGATTTTTTGCACAGGCCTTGAGGCAGGGGATCCGTTAGTGGGGGAGGTGTCAACAGAGCCCTTGTCATGGATGAATCATTATCTCCTCCGGGCTGGTATGCTGGTGCATGTCAGCCCCCAGGAGGGTGCAGAACCAGTTAGGATGGTTCTCCCCCGACAGCTTATGGAACCCAGAAGGTTTCAGACTGCTTTAGGGGATGTACCCTCTGATCTCAATGGCTGCTCACTCGATGACCTTGTGACCAGGTGGAATTCCTTGTTGGTGGAGGCCATTGAACGGGTGGCTCCCAGGCATCCACTCCTGAACCGCCAACAACACAAGTCCCCATGGTATACGGAGGAGCTGTGGTGGATGAAGTGGGAAGGGCAGCAGTTAGAGTGATGGTGGTGCTACTCGTGTGCTGAAGCTGACCGATTGCGACATAGAGTCTGGTTACATACCTATGCCGTGGCAGTGCGGGCAGCAAAGAAAGTTTTCTTTGCTGCCCTCATTGTGTCTGCTAAGCCACTCCTGGCAGAGCTTTTCCAGGTGGTTCAGGAGCTGGTCAGTCCAGCCTCTTTCTGCCTGGATTTAGAGTCATTGAATGCCCGCTGTGATTTGTTTGTGGACTATTTTGCAGATAAAATCGCTCAGATCCACCACAGTTTTGATGCAACACTTTTAGCAGTTTGTTGAACCAGAGGCAGTAGAAGCTCCGCCTTGTCCTGTTTTGTGGGATTAATTTCAGAATGTGTCACCCTCAGATGCGGGGGGATGCCCTGGGGTCTGTCCAAGCCACTTATTGTGAATTAGACCCATGCCCGTCCTGGCTGGTTAAGGCCAGCCGGGAGACATTTGGGCCATTGCTAGTGGAGACTGCCTTAAAGGAGGTGCTGGTGAGGCCCCTGCTCAAGAAGCCATCATTGGATGTTGGTGTCCTGGCCAGCTATAGGCCGGTCTCTAACCTTCCCTTTTTAGGGGAGGTTATTGAGCGGGTGGTGGCTCGGCAGTTGCAGGAGCATCTGGACCTGATCAACTTTCTCGATCCCTCACAGTCAGGTTTTCACCCTGTATATGGCACAGAGACTGCACTTGTGGCCTTGGTTGACGACCTCTCCCATGAGTTGGACCAGGGTCATTTGACCCTGTTGATCCTATTAGATCTCTCAGCTGCATTTGATACCATTGACCATGAATTGTTGGTGACTCAGCTGCAGTACCGGGCAGGGATTGGTGGGACCACTCTTGAATGGTTCCACTCCTTCCTGGCTGGTAGAGTCCAGCGTGTGGTCCTGGGTGATTTTTCATCTTCTCCCCGGGGCCTCACGTGTGGAGTCCTGCAGGGTTCCATCCTGTCCCCTCTCTTGTTCAATGTGTACATGCAGCCTTTATGGGAGGTTGTTAGGGAGTTTGGCGTACGGTGTCATCAGTATATGGCATATATCAGTATGCTGATGACCCCCAAGCTTTATTTCTCTTTTTCATCTGACACAGACCCAGCAGTCTCGGTGCCTACCTGGTTCTGGAGAGCTGTGGGGGATTGGATGAGGGTGAGCCATCTGAAGTTAAATCCTGACAAGACGGAGGTGATGGTCGTGGGGAAGGCTGAGGGAGTGGTGGCATCATCGATGGGGTCCATCCTGCCCTGGTATCTCAGGTCCGGAGTCTGGGGGTGCTCCTGGATCCCGAGCTCTGCCTGGTTGCCCAAGTGGCGGCTGTGGCGAAAGGGGCATTTTGCCAATTACATTTGGTGTGTCGGCTTCGGTTGTATGTCTCGGACTCCAACCTAGCCATCATGGTCCATGCTTTTATTACCTCAAGATTGGACTACTGCAATGCACTCTACGTGGGGTTACCCTTGGTTCTGGTATGGAGGCTGCAGCTGGTGCAGAATGCGGTTGCTCGTCTTCAAACGGGGATGGGCCAATGCGAGCATATTACACCAGTGCTTCGCTCTTTGCGCTGGCTGCCTATAGTCTTCTGAGCCCAATTAAAGGTGTTGGTGTTGACCTTTAAAGCCCTGAACATCCTAGGCCCCGCCTACCTGCGGGACCACCTCACACTCTGGGCCCTGACTCAGCCCCTGCGGTTGGCCGGGGGCACCCTCCTTGAGGTCCCCCAGGTTTCTCAGGTGTCAACCTTGCGGAGGGCATTCTCTGTGGCCACATCGCGGTTGTGGAATTCCCTCCCGCTAGAGGTCCGCCTGATTACCGACCTCCCCTCTTTTCGTAGACAATGTAAGACCTGGCTGTTCCGCCGTGCTTTTCCTAAGAGAGAGAGGGGGTGGGTCGGGTGGGAGGTATGTTGTTTTTTATATTGTGTTTTAATAGTGTTTTAAATCGTATTATTGTTGTTTAAATTGTTTTAATATGTTGTAAGCCGCCCCGAGATGCTTTTAGCAGGAGGGGGCTGCATATAGATTCTATTATAAATAAATAAACAAACAAACCCCGGTGAGGTTGATGACCAGGCCAGAAACATGGGACTGGACCAAACCACTGCGGCTGCACATATGTTTTTACCCAGAGACGAATCCTGCACTCAAGGAGGGGATTGATCCTGGGGGCAGATCCATGATCTGCATGCTACTCCCAGAGTACATACCCCTACTCATTTTCAAAGCAGTACCCAAAGGGGAAAGTTCCCCCACCCCATCTTAAACCTTTGAGCCATTCACATTGGGTATTAGTAAACATGACTTTACCTGCCAGGGCCAGAGCTTTACCTGCATGTTTGTTAGCAAATCATCAAATGTGGGTCCGCTACAGCACCCAACGAGGTAGGTGGCTGCCCAGAATTGTGGACCCTAAGGAACCAGGCCCACAGTCTGGGCCCAAGGGCCACCCAGGCAGGCCATAGTGGGCATGCACATGTGTTCACGCCACCAGCCACCCGTTCTTGGCAGCCATGGCTGCCCATCATGGTGAGGGATGGGGCGCCAACTGTAGCATGGGGGCAGGGCCAGTTGGCCTCATGTCTCTTCTGGCCCCCTCTCCGCAGCCCTGTTGATCAGCAGGAATGTTTATTCAGTTCCCTGACCTGACCCGACAGGGGGTGGCTCCCTCTCTCACGGATGCGTAGCCGGCGCACCAGCTGGACGTTTATTAACCCCCATCATTAAGAGCTACTTAATGTTGTATCCTGGTCCCAACGCTAGGACCAGATCGCCACTGGTATAAATCAGTACAAGTCTACTCATTTCAGTGGAATTGCACTTGTTTACACCACATGAGGATTTGGATCTGTATTTTAAATTATTATTGGAGACCACTCAGATGAAGAGATTCCCATTGTGTCAGCAAGGTTCAACATAAACCAACATTAGCCTCATCATTTCCTTCCTAACCACTTCCCTATTTAAAACACTGTCATTTTCCAGCCAACTATGCATTTGGAAATTGAAAACCTGGATGTGAGGCAGCTTCTTTGTTGGATTTGCTTAGTGTTGCTGTCACAACAAAGTGGGAAGCGCTGATTGTGTAAATTGGTTCTCTGTCCCTGGGGTTAAGCTGGATTTAAGTATTAGAAAGCTAGTCTGGGGACAAGGTCTGCACTGTTTATTTTTGTAGCAAGGGGCTAAGCTCTTTCTAATGAAGGCAAGGCCATCCTCTTCCAGCCAAAATTTGAAGAGATTATTGCTGCAGAGGGCTGGATAACAGATAGCACATGGAAGCTGTGTCCCTCTTTGTGCTGTTGAAATATGTTGGGCCTTGTAATAGGTTCATGCAGCATCTCTTACCATGTAGTGACCACATACAAATGACAAAGACTCCCTTTCTAGGTGGGATAGAGCAAGTTGCCAGCCTAACCAATGGATTCATATCTAGTAATTCACCTCTCGCCAATGGAGCTTTGTCTGCAGAAGAACCACAATGTTAGTTCCACTATCTGGGAAGAGCATTTGCATCCCCTCTACCCTAGGTAGTGCTCCTACACCAGTAGTTCTCTCACTTTCTTGAATGCACCTTCCCCTTTTACTTGTGTATTGTAGTTAAGGCCTCTCCCCCTACATACATGGCTGTGCTCCCTTTCTTCCTCTCCCCCTTCCCACCCTCCTATTTCTCCTCCCTCCCCCCCCCCACTTGCTCTCCAACTCTCTCTCCCACTTGCCACCCCATTATTTTGGAGATTAGCCCTAGCTCAGTGAAAGTATGGAGTTAGGGGTTTGCCAGATAAAGCCCTTTTCACGTCTGTGCCAGAACATTTTCTGCACCCCCTTGAAGGCCCCACCCTGTTTGAGAACCTAGTCCCTACCCCGTTCCGCCTGTGTGTTGAGTGTGAATGGAACCCTCTACAAATAGCTTGAACACAGTACATTCCAAGTGCCTTTTGCTTCCCTGACAGCAAATCAATCACAAGAGATGGCTCTTTCGTTCTGCTACCGTCATAAGGAAAGGGGATATTTCAGGTAGTTCCATATAAAGAAAACTATTACCTGCCAAGATGAAAGCACTGGAATTATCCACAAAGCACAAGGAAAGGGGCATTCAACAGGTATGGAATGGTATGAATTCTCCAGGCCAGATTCATAGGAATTGGATACAGTTTATAGGAATACATTTGTTAAGGCATTTGGTACAAATTTCTATTTTAAACATCAAGATTTTATGATCTAGGATATCGGGAATATCCTAGATCACATGGAGCTTTTTTTAAAAAAACTGAAAACAGCATTTTTTTTCTTTGTTCAAGTGAAAAGCTTAGACAATGGAGGACTCCACTTATTAATCACAGCCTGCTCTGAGCAGGCTTTGCCTGTTGCTTTTAGTAATGTACTGATTCAGGTACTTCCTTCCCTTACAGGTTCACAAAAGCCCAAGTCCGAGCATTTTTCAGAGGCAATCTAAGACCTTATGATTCAGCCAACAATTTGACAGAGAGGGATAAGGTTTGGGGGAGAGGATTTCTATGTTTCAACCCACCTTGAACCTTAGGGGATATAAACTTAAATATTTATATCCCCTAAAAGGATATAAATTTAAAGTGGGGGATATAAATTTAAATATTACGATTTTATCAGCAGACAAACAATCAGACAGCTAGTACTTATCCTGTTCTTAACACTTAAGGAAATTATTACTACTATTACCTGACACTTTACAGACAGGGCCCCTGCCTCAATAGGGCCGGCCCCAGGCATGTGCCACATGTGCGGCCAGCTGGGGCCCTGCTGGAACGCAGGCTGCAGCCAGCTTCTCCCCCAATAAGTTCTTCTGCCTCCCCCCTCCCCTGGCTCTAGTCCCCATCCCTCACCTGTCTCTGCCTCCTACTAGTGCTGCTGCTGCAGCACCGAGACACCCATCGGACTGGGAGATAAAGTTGTTTGTTTACAAACAGCTCCTCCCCATGTGAGTGATCAGAAAGTTGTTACCTTGTAAAGAAGGTTCTTTGAGATAGCTCCCAGCATTCTCACAACTGGGTTGTGCATGCTCACCCTATTCCAATAATAGACCACGTGATGGTCTCGAGCTCCTCTAGTACAAAAAGCACTCTCCCCCTCTGAATGACAGTTCCTGCCAATTCTTTCTAGGAATATAAGGAAAAAAAATTATGCAGGGTTAGAAAGGTGGGTGTTGTGAGAATGTTTGGAACCATCTCAAAGAACCTTGTTTACAAGGTAGCAACCTTCTGTTCTTCTTCAAGTGGCTCCTCACAGGCCATTTTTACATGGTTCGTCGGATGGGGGATCCGTGGGGACACTGGTGCATGGGCGGGACATGCACACGACCACACACGCATCCCCACTCACCTCCCAGTCATCCACACCCACGGAATAAGCGCCATTTCCCCCGGTTGCTCTGTGCATGGGGACGAGTGGGGAGTGAGTGGGGATGCATGTTAGGCGGGCAGGCGGGCGTGCACACACTCCCACTCACCATGGGCGCGTGCGCCACATTGTTCACAGGGGGTTCCTCCACCCATGAACACATAGAAATATGCATGTTCATGGGTGGGAGAGGGACATGCAAAAAGGGCCACATTCTCACAACTGTCTTACTTATATTACCTTAGGTAGGAATTTAGGATGTAAAGCAATATCCATTCTATCTTGGAAAAACTGCAAATATGGTTCTGAGATTATTATGACTGCTATTTCACTCATTAAGAAGTTATTGCTAACAGGAATACTGCCTTTAAACCCACCCCCCATATAATTAATTCACGCTGCGCCGGAGGCACAAATAGTTATGGGTGGGGGGCAGCATGAATTGATTATATTCAATCGCAAATTAACTGGTTATGGGGAGGGGGCAGCGTGAACTGATTATGGGGGCACAACTGAGGCCTCTTTTCACAGCATAATGCGCTTAATACCCTAGTTGCATTTTGGGTGTCTTGTGTGTTTGATAGCAGCACCTATGGACTGGTCGCACTGTGTGCACAAGGCACCGGCGGCACCAGCAGCAAGAAACAACAGGCCCTGGAGGCCAGGCTGGCTAAGCTCACCCCCTCCCCCAGTAAGGTAGTAGACACAGTCAGTTTCTCTGTGCCTGCCTGGCTGCTCCTGCAGTGGAACCATTAAATTATGCAAATTAAGCCCAGCACCAAGACTTCGCACATGGCCTCACAAACCTTAGGGCCAGCCCTGCTTACAGTCTAGGAAACATGCTCGCAGTCATCCTAGATAGCTTTATCAGGGAAAGGACCAGGCCTTCAGGAGAATCCCTGGTGCTGCTCCCCGGGACCAGTAAACTTGGGGCTGTGATGTGCAACCACTGTACACAATATGCTGAGTGTTCAGGATTGCCTGTTTTGGCAGTTATTACAATGGGTGTTTTTACACACGTTTCTCCTGCAGATCTTCTGGCTCTTTGAACTTCTGCATAGAACTTCTCCAAGAACTTTTGTGTGTAAAACGTTCTCCTGGTAAACTGCTTTGCTCCATGCAGCTGTGGTCACTTGGTTTCCATGGCAGCCCCTCACGTCTACAGCTACAGCAGGCTGCCTCAGGGCAGAGTGTGTGGNGGGGGGGGGGGGAGAGAGGAATGCATCCGGAACTTACTTGTGGACTTGTAAACCCAGAAGATTGAAAGAACAGCACTTTAAAGTGTGTGTAAAAATGCCCGAAGTCTAAGCACACCCCATGCCATTCTTTGATCTTTATTAACTAAAGCCCAATCAGCTTGATTGATATCTGTGGGATTTATTGCGGTCAGTGGCACCACGCACTTCCATCAACAAATAATAATAAAAAGACACTCAACCACAGTATATATAGAATCTAGGCAAGAAAAAGGTTTATGCTCCCTCTGCTGACTTTACTGAACTGGTGTCATATTGTTCCTGGCTAATCGAAATGAAGTCAAGACAGATTTGGGACAACCTCTCCCACCCCCTTTTTTTTTTTTTCTTCAAAGGGTGCAAGCCTGTTGTTATTGAAGCCAATGGGAATTTAACCGTTGACTTCAACAGAGTCAGACTTTCATCTCTTATTTCACCCCATGAAATGGTTGCCCTGGAGCAAGATGCACCTGTAGGGAACCGATCTCCCCTCCCATCCTACTACCTCCCGCTTCCCCTCTCTTAAATCTTCCTTCGACATCCATCTCTGGACCCGCTGCCCTACACACTGTAAATGACCACTCCCCCGATCTTGTCTTCTCTAAAAACTGCTCTCTCTCTGACCTCTATTTTGACGCCCTCCCCATCTCTGACCACCATTTTGCCACATTCCATATCTACCACTCCCCTCCCCCCTCTCGTCCATCCCCTAAGAGCTTCGTTTCTCCTCTGCCACCACGCTCACCTGCTGACAGTTTCCCTGCTCCTCTAAACACATCCACCTCTTTTCCCTGGCAGCCCCCCATGCCTGGAACGCCCTCCCTGAACACATTCGCTCAACTTCCTCCCTCCAAATCCTTCCTCAAAACTCACCTCTTCCCTCAAGCTTTCCCTGGTTCCTCATTCTTCTTGCCCCCTTGCTGACTTATTCTGAATCATCGTATCGTGTGTAACATTAAATGAGTAACTACACCTTTGTAACTAAGCCAAGGACGTGTACCTGAGACCTCATGAGTTTGTGTATGTATCCGTGTCTCTTCCTCTGTTCCCCTCCTTTATCTCCCCTCCCCCCATCTCTTCCCCCCCTTTATCTCCCCTCCCCCCATCTCTCTTAGATTGTAAGCCCGTTGGGCTTTCTTACAATTGTAAAGTATCAGGTACATTGCTGGTACTATATAAATGCTTAATAATACTAATACTAATAATAATAAATTAGTGGTGGCAGTGCATAACACAAACTAGAAAAAATAAGCCAAACAACTGGATTAACTTTAGTTTCCATTCCAAAGCCAGGAAAACCATAATCCTTCAAGCAGAAAGGATAAAAACTAACCAAGGAGAAAATTATCAGAGTGCAGCAGAATCCTAACCGCTCTCCCACAAACCAAACAGCTGCTGCCTCTCAAAACTGGCAATTGTTGTCCAAGAAAATAAAAATGAAGGGAAAAGTGATACTGACCAGGATGATGGATTAATAGACATTTCCTAGCTACTGGGAATGGCCTGGTGAGCTTTAAAGTGTTCCGCTTTACATGTCAAGGGTGGGACTTGCAGAAGTGTGTCAGTGACAAAGCAGCAAAAGTGCCACTGTCAGCCAGCAGGACATTAAGAGAAGGCTTGAGCAGAAGCTGCTGCAGAGAACTTTGTCCTGGAGCAATATGCCATGCCGTGCTAAGTGCTCTACAACAACACATTCACACAAACACCTTGCCTCAGTAGCAACGTGGTAGATGGCATTGGCAAGAAGCAACTTGACTACACCAAGTAGCAACCTGCTGTGAAGCAGAGTCTACGCAGATAAGTCATTAGGTATTTCCAAAAAACTAAAATAGCTGGATTTTCCTAGTTGGATTTTCAGTTTTCAGGTAGTAAGAAAAATGTTGAAAATAAAAACCAAGCTAGCAGGGGGCTGCAGAAGCACAGGAAGCTTGCTGCTTCTCTTCCACTATCCATCCAGAATGCAGGAGCCCGGCCTAGGTCAGGCTGACCCAAGGTCTCTGTGCTAGACTACTGGGTCTAATACTAGACTACTGTTTGAAAATAAAAATCTTGAAAAGCTTATTGCATTCCACTTTTAGAAACTGGGTGCATAAATAAAAACATATTGATTTGCATTAATTATATACATTGATAATTCCAAGGAATCATTCTGATGCCTAAAAACAATGCTGTTGCAAGAAAATCCCATGAGGCAGGAAGAAAGAAATAAACAAACAATTCTTTCAGAAAAATGCAACAGCAACAGCCCATGAAATGTTAACTCTGCCTGTTTGCCGGTAATCCATCTGGCCCTGATCCCCACTCCTCTTGCTCCACAGCACACTCACCCATTCAGGTTCCCGGGTAGTCCCATTAAGGCTTTCAGAGCTACAGCGTTTACATCTTTATATTCCAACAGGCAGAGCTAAGGTGCTGTAAGATGTTGCTGTTGCAAGTGATGTCCGTCCAGCAGAGTATATGGGAAAGAAGTCATTTGCTAAGTTAGTTGTAGTAACTGTGGGAATCTTAACTGTATTTCCATTCTTGACGGAGTTTGGATGGAGGGGTTATAGATTATGTGGCAACCTCAAATTGTGTTCTATGTAGTGTTTTTGTGAGTGGATATTGAAAGTAAATAAAATCTTAAATCTCTGTGCGCTGGTGGAGAGACTGGTCAGGGTAGGTGGCAGGGAGCAGGATGTTTCTGGGAGGTTTTTATTTAATTTTCCATAATTTTAATGGTAATTGTTGTGGTGGGAGTTTGAAGTGATCATGATTATATTTATTTACACATTATTGTATGTTGATTTTGAGTGTGACTTTGCTCTGGGGAGGACACAGAGTAGTGGGTGTAGGGGGTTGGATTTTTTTAGGAGTGTTAATACATATGATTTATATTTGTTTTAACATGCTGTTTTCATTTGATGTGAGTTGCCCTGAGCCTTTGGGATAGGGTGGGATATAAATTTAAAGTAACGATAATTACGTTGATTTATTTTGAATACTATAAAAAAAAAAAAAGAGACAGAAGGCTGTAGTAAATCAAAGACAAGGCGTTTTAAGATGCAAATGTTTCTGTCTAATACTTTGCTAGCATGTGTATGTTGTTTTCAGGTCTCAGTCGGTGGTCGAACCCGGCACGCTGAAACATGAGAAGCAGAGTGAGAATGAAAACACCCAACCTCTGCTGGCTCTGGATTGACTTCTGATTCACCCAAACACATGAACGCATCGTCAGACTTCAGCGTTACCAGTAACCTATGAAGCACATGACACGCTTAAAACACACAAACACATTCTGCTTGAAAACAGGTTCTCCCATTTTTCCAGACCAAGTAATGATTGTCACCAGCCATCTGTCTGTGCAGCCAAAGCTGAACAAAGACTAAAAGATTGCTTTCAGCCCAGGATGCCAACTAAGAGAAAGCAAGGAATCTGATTGTAAAACAAAGAATTATTTTCTTTCTTTTTTTCCTTTTTAGATTTATGGCATTAAAAATGACTGGGACAGCAAAGGACTAACTTCTTTGTTCACAAACACAAAGATGGGTCAGTGGAAGTTTTTCAGAATGGTTAAGCAGGAATGCTCTCCAGTTTTATTAAACCCAAATTGAGATTAAGCGCATTGAAACTACAGTTAAACTGGTGGGCAGTACCATTATTAGGTTTAATGTAGTCCACTGCCCTGAGACAACAGCATTTCACGTTCCCTTTAATCCTTGCAGAACTTTTTAAAACAAGTCATCACTAGCATAATGTCGTTCAGCACCACAGTGTGTGATCTCATCACCCTCGCTTCTTGCAGGGTTCACTTATTTCAGTAGTCTGCAAAAATTATTCTCAACCTTGGAAGCCCTTATAAAACTGTCAAGCTAAACATAATGAGCTGTGTGGGCAGCAGACACACGCAATTTGAAATGCAATTATTTAATTTTAACAATGTGTTTTTCCACAGGCAACTCTGCAGCCTGTTAGCGGTGTGTGTGGGGTGGAACTCATTGGAAACATTCATCAGTGATTAATGGTTCAATCCAGATTGTTTCATTTAGGTCACTACAGCAAAGGAAAGCTCTGCCGAGCCATTTAACCCTCTTCCCTCCTGCAATCGGTTAAGGGTGTAGCCAGAGGGGCCGGCTGACTGCAGATGGAGGCTGTGGTTAAAATGGAGAGGGAAAACTCGGGATGAATTATTTAATAGGCCTCAACTGGAAGGAAAAGTGGAAGAACAGAAACAGGGGACTGTAATGCCAAAGATCAGTTTATTATTCCTTTCTTTGCTCTACTTGCAAGATGAATTCCATCCCTACATTGAAATGGAAATAGAAACAAAATAATAATTAAAAAATCCGCTGTTAAAAATATTGCATTTGTTGCGACTTATTTCCTCAAAGAGTCTCACACAGTTTACGATGGCTCAGCCTCTTGCCCTCACTTGAGCTGTACTCTGTGGACATTTCTGGTACAACTGGTAGGTGCTCACATGTCAGACAGTAATTTAAGTCATATCCATATAAGTGGGCAGCCTAACAGGCCTTTTGGCACCTCTTAGGGATGGCGACGTAACTCACGAGTCGTATGTGGAAGTGATGATACATTTCAATTGGGCATGGCCATTCCTAATGAGTGAAAAATAAAATGTTACCTCTAACTGCCATAATGAATCACGTTTATACTATGCCGGAGGGGGTTTCTGTCAGGTACTGTTCGGCCTATTTTGTAATTAGTAGAGCCGCTGATGTTACTTGCACAGAATAATTATACAAATAGTATCATTTAGCTAGAGTCTTTATTGCTTTTCAGGATGGTACAGATATAGGATTGATTTGCAAGAGGTTAAGTGCTCTTGCAAGGGTGCTAATGAAATCATTGATGGAGGAGTGCACTTAACACTGCAGAGAAAAGGTTCATCACCTTGCAAGATCAAGCCCATATGTCTTTGTCCCAATAAAATCCATTGTAGAAAACACTGGGTAGATCGTCAAGTGGTGTAACAGAATGCAAGGCCACTGGCTTCAATGGAACCTTGTAAAAAGCAGCAGGTGAAAAATGGAGCCTATATATGCTGTATACATAAGAAATCCCCCCCCCCCGTTTTGTGGTCTGTTTAATATACTTACCTTTGTTGCCACCAAAAAGAAACTAACAGTGATTTCATGTTTTGTAAATCATAAGAGGCAGACACAGACAAGACTAATAAAGTCTCAGCTATGGACATTTGTGATTCATTTTAATAGCCTGAGTTTATTTAAGAGTCTTGTACAGCCCATACATTTTGAAAGCTCTTGAATTTCAGTCTGTACATACAAATAGCAATCTCAAAACAGTCATGAATAACCTTACAATGGAGACATGAATAAACTTTCATATTGGTTTGTAATCTCTATTCCCAAATACAAATGTACACAAATGGTTCTTGCATATCATTTGGCTGCAAGATCATTATGGATAGAAAAAAAATCCAACATTCACTGACACGACTGTTACTGTGTAAGGAAACATAAGACTGCGCTGTCCTTCTCCAGCCAGGTCTCTTCCACTAAATAAATATGAAGGACAAACTGTCTTAGTGAACACTAGTGCAACTGAAGACATTTATTCCTTCCATTAGCAGCCCCAATGTAGACAAGGGTGATGCATCAAACTGAATCTGGAAAGGCTAAATCATGTGCCAGGTGTGTAGTGTATCCATTTTAGCAGGCTCTTGTATACATTTACTATATGCATAAGGCCACAGATACTCCAATAGCTACATCCAACAGAAACCAATGCTTTTGATCCTTTCCCGCCAAAGCAGAGAGTAAAAGAAAATTCAGTGTTGAAAGAGCCATCGATAATGAAGCCACATCACCCACACTGCTACAACTTTTAAGGCACTTGAGCTTTTAAATGCACAATATAAAACACCACAGTATTCAATGAGCAGTGATATACTTGCACATGCATGTTTAGGGTCGATGGCTTTAATCTGTTTGCCACTCATAATGTTTGTAGATAAAGTATATGCTTTCAGGGGAAAAAGAAAAGGTTACTAAACAAAAATGACACTGTTCAAAGCTACAGAAAGAACAGCATGAGTTTTCATGAATGAAATAAGAAAGTCTCTCTCTTGTCTTCCCTTGAGAATGGACAATAGACTGAAACTACAGAATTGCAACATAATTTATGGTGAATTAAAAACATTCTAAATGGAAGCACCTGCTGTCCAAAGAACCAAATCTTCTGGGTTTGGTCTTTATTTATTTATTGTATCAATTGTCATTTTTTATCACTTAATAGTATTATTGCAAAAGATATCAGTCAGCTAAAGAACTGGCTGGAGAGTTTTCCTCTTATAAGTTTAACAATACTGATTGCCTCGTCTCTAAACAGTTTTCATTCATAATTCAAAAATGTTCCAAGAAACATGTTTCAAAGTATGAAAGGATACGATTCTTTTATTATCTCCTGTTGACTAGGCGGGTGAGCTGTGAATTTCTTAAAGACGGGAACGGCAGTGTTGGTTATAGCTTCTTGAATGATAATTGGCTGAGACTCAAAAACACTACCTTGTGCATGATCATCAGGTTTTACTAATCTGAAAGGAAAGAGTGCACTCCAGGTAATGGTTACATATCCTGGTTCCAAAATGCATTAGATGGCACTATTAAATTTAAACTACTAAAAATACAAAATCTAAGTGGCTCTCAGTTTATGGGCATGGGAGGAAATTTAATAATTTTGCCATTTTAACAAAGTAAATAATCTCAGCTCCTCTGATTATTTTAGTGCATGTATGTGTAGTGCTAAAATACCATGATTTAAGCCTTACATTTTAAGGCCTCTCGGTAAAACACAAGAGATTTAACAGGCATTTTCCACGTCAAAGCTGGGATGAATTGAAGTAGCCCACTTGACTCCCTCTCCGCTGCATCTCACTGTTTCTCCCTCTTCTGCTTCACCTCCTTGGTGTTTCTACTACTTAATGGCTGAGGGTAAAGGAACTTGGGTTACCTACATAATTAGTGAAGCGTGAAAATAATAGTCCAGAGACTTAATAGCCAAAAATGTTTCATCATGAAAATAAGGCCCCTGCACCCCCCTAAACCTCGAGTGTAGTGTAATCACTATGATGATGTGTTGGAAACACAGGTGTTTTTAGACAAGCACCTCCCATCATGCATGTTGCAGGGTTGCACTGACGCCCTATGCAGCCCTGCAACATGCATGATGGATGGGTAATGGGTGCTTGTCTAAAAACACCTAAGATGACTCCTCTATTATGCTTTTCTCAGAGGAAATGACACCAATGCCATTTTATACATTTGATAAACGAATCACAGCACAAAGAAGCCGATTCAGCAAACTCTGAACACTTTAAATTTACAGTTGCTTTTGCCTTGCTGTCTACCCTAACTCAGGCAATGTGCAGAGTTCCAAACCAGAACTCTCCCTTCTGTTTCCAGCTCAGAAAATCTACTTCTGTTCTGAGGAATAACCTGTCAGGCCAATTGAGCAGCAGTGCCTACTCCTGTTCCTAAAGCAGAATGAGACAGTAATCATTACATAGCAGTAAGGACAAAAACAGCTAATGGCATAATCCTAGGAACTGCTGAGCACCTGCAACTCCTATTGAAGTCAATACAGGTTTCCACTGGTCAGCACCAGCTAGGCTCCAGTGCTAAAACTGGAGGGATCCTTGTAAGTCAGTGAAGCTTAAAGAACCTCTTTCTTCTATTCTAGGAATAACAACTGATACTGAAACCAGGTTTTACACACACTTAGCTAGGAGATATACCACAACTTCCTATTTGCATCACCAGCAAGGAGAAAGCCACACTTTGCAAAAATAAAATCCATCTACATAAGATTTCCCCTCTGCTAAATGGTTCGAGTTGCTGCCGTTGTTATACAAATAATTAAAAAAGAAATAGTGGTTCATAGAAGCAAAAGATATAGCATAATAGAAAAAAAATCACTGTTACCCACATATAAAAAAGAAAATACAAAATAAAACCTTTGATTCACATTATCTACAGCTGATACTATAGGCACATTGATTCATATCTAAATCAGTTACTTTTAGGAACAGAACAGATTTTCAGAATTAGTCAGGTGAAAATGTTGATGCACGCCATTACTAGGTGATGCCAGCTGGGTGACTATCAAACCACAAGTACAGCTAGTATTGGTGCACAGGGTGTAGGCATACCAGATATGGGTCTGCACATTTCTAACTCTGAAAATCTGGTCCTGCGAGATCTTTGGCTGGCAGGAAGTAGTGTTTCTGTTCTTGCAGCATAAAAAGAGCTACTTTGTCAGTGCTGTAACAGTACAATACAGAATAGGACATTTCAGGTGCAATCCAAAACTCCCATTGACTTCAATGGAGTTGATTGCACACTACATTGTGAAGTCCAATTGTAGAACAATTTCTTCATATTCTTTCTTTCTAATACTTACAGGGTCGGCATTGTCCACACTGACAGACAAACTATGTTTTACATTTTATTTATATGGGCTAAACCTCATCTTTTTCTTGGGCCACACATGGTGCTTCAAATGGCAGGAAGGGTGCGTCTCTGTTGTGGTGTCAGCTCTGGGTGCCAGACATCCACAATGAATATCAGCCGATAATGTTCAGCATCCTGCCACACTTCATGCTCGAAAGAGTCGTCAAAGATAAGAACCCGCCCTTCTTCCCAGCTTCTGTAATAGAAAAGGAACACAAAATGGATCTAGAGAAGTATCTGCTCTTGAGCTATTCTGGCCATTCAGGGGGTGTAATCCCAGCATAGAGGACTCCTACATGGGAGACATGGGGGGGCTGGAACATCCCCCCCAGATCAGCAGACGCTCTATACAGCCCTGCCCAGCCTCCCTCTACTGTGCTCCCTACTATTAACAGTGGTGCAATCAGCCATTTACTACTTCATTAATAAGCACGAGCTGAAGTTTCTCTTTCAGAGTGCAATAAAGCAATTCTCAGTTTGATGTAGTTTCATATAGCTGAGATGTATTTTTTACAATCATTTTTTTACTGTATGTGTATTCTTATGTGGGTGTGTGCGCATATTACAAGGAAAGACTGGACAGGTATCTGTCAGGCATGCTTTAAGGTGGGGAACTTACGGCCCATGGACTGTGTTTTTATTTGGCCCTCTTCTAGTTCCTGGGTCTGGCCCACAGATCCAGTCCCAAGCCCTGAGAGACTGAGCTCAGGAGAAGGGAGTGGAGATGAGGGCATGCACTCAAGAACGGTGGATGGATCCATGGCATAGTCATGGTCTGTATCCCCCAATCCCACCCCTTAAGCGCTTCTCCCCCAACTCCGAACCAGCCTGTGGAGCTTGTAGTTGTGCAGGAGGGAAAAATTCCCACTCACCCAACCCTGCTTTAGAGCTATGGGTATCCTGCCCCAGAGCTGGGAGTTGAACTAGAGGGCACTTGAGGTTTATAAATACATGTATATGCCACCCCTTCCTGCTACAAGCATCTTGGGATGGTTAACAACCAAACATCCAATAAAACAATTAAAATTAATCAAAACTAACAATTTCAAACCCACCTTAAAAACCCCCACCCTAACCCAACCCACCCATCCCATCTCCCTCAGCAAAGGCCTGGTGGAACAGCCAGGTCTTACACTGTCCACGGAAAGAGGGGAGGTCAGCGGACAGGTGAACCTCCAACAGGAGGGAGTTCCACAGCCGCGGTGCGGTCACCAAGAACGCCCTCCTCATGGCTGACACCTGGAAAACCTGGGGGACCTTCCAACTCTACCGTTCTATGATTTTTAACTTTGTAGAACAGCAACGTATCAGATAAAGAGAGGTCTAATTAGTTGGAATGATCATGACTAGTAGGAATGGGATAAAATTACATAAAAAGAAACTTAGGCTACTAATATACACTACCACACTCAGTGCTTACTCAGTACCTATCTGCAATTGGTGACTGGATGTGGTTGAGCCATCTGAAGCTGAATCAAGACAAGACTGGAATGATGATGGTTGGCCGGCCTTGTGACCTGAGCGGGATTAGGCCACCCATCATTGATGGGATTCAGCCTCCTCTGGTTGCTCAGGTTTGTAGCCCAGGAGTGCTCCTGGATCCTGAGCTGCATCTATATAACCTGAGCTCACAGTGGTGGCTGCTCCACAGCTTTGGAACTCCCTTCCCTTGGAGGTTCGTCTAAGCCCTACCGTGTGCACCTTCTGAAGGTAGTGTAAGAGATGTATTTATTTGGCTGGGCTTTCAACAGGCAGGGGTAAATTTTTGGTTTGGGGTGGAATTGGGTACGTATTATATTGTTTTATGGGTAGGTGTCTTATTATCTTATGGGTTTTACTTTTATGCATTTTTTATGTAAACTGCCCTAAGCTTTCAGAGATAGGGCGGGCTGGACATCCAAATAAATAAATAAATAAATGACTAGCAAGTTCTACTGGACTCTGGTATAGTCTCTTGTTTGAGCACATGCACACATGAATGAAAGCATGCTTACAAGGCCGGGAGAAAACATCAGAATGCAAATCTCGTGCATTTTTGCATGTGTGTGAATGAACTATTCCACATAATTTCTGCTTTTATGTGGATTTACAAGGCCAAATGACAGGGCTGTGAAATCCAGCTCTGTCAATCGGCCTTGTAAATCCACATAAATGCGCGAGATTTGCATTTGGATGTTTTCTTACGGCCTTGTAAGGATAAATAGCATACATGCATGTGTGAATGCGCTTGAAACATCACTGGGGCTGATCCCATGCCCCACGCATGTAGCCACCTGCACGCGCACACAACCATGCAGTTTGCACAGGCACCATAAGCCCTGTGCCAGGAGTGCACGCGATTTGTGTGGGAGGTTGTGTGCGCACTGTGCATGCCACGAACTTATCCCCTCTGTGGTTGAACTGCCACTGCGGTCAAGATCCACTCGGGCCCATGAACTGACGTGACGGGGGGCTGGCTGCCAGGTGGACAGCAGCCGCCCGTCCCTGTGCTTTATGCTGCGGCCCGCTCACGTGACGGGCAACCATGGCTGCCAATGACAGCCGTCATCACCTGCCAGCAGGAGGTTGGGGAGAGGGGGACCCTGATTGGAGTATGTAAAGTGGGCTTTCAATGTGAAAGCCCACTTTACACCTGGTCGGGCGGCCGGATCCCGGCCGTGGTGGCAGCTAGTGCGGGTTGCAACTCCAGAACTTCCCGTCACTTTATGCTCTTACAACATCTGAATGTCAGTGGGACTCCAACAGTGGGAATCATACATTATAAGGGGGTAAAGGAGTTTGACTGGTGTAAAGAAGCAAAGAATCGGGCCCAGTGAATTATTTATTTTTTTAAAAAACCAACCAACAAAAGACCTTGAAAGTACTGCACTAATTATACAGCAAGAGGATTTCAGATCAATGAGGTATAAAAAAGCTCAAAGGGCCCAGATGGAGTCCCTTTGGAGGTTAAAATAGGGTTCTGCTATTTGCATTCTAATGAGATGGCCTGTTTTACACAACAAAGAAGGAAAGTCATGAAGTTGTCAAAGCTATCGTCTGCCTTCTGGATCAATTACAAGGTCCACCATTGGAATGTAAATAAATATTTTCCTCACACCTTATTGTGTGGGAGGAAAAGCTTCACAGCACGGTGACAAGCTCCACAGGCCAGATGAGGAAGTTGTCTACCCCATTTGCGCAGGGAGACATACTGGAGCTTCTTGGAAAAGAGGTTTCTCCTTGACGTGAAAGAAGAAACATAACTTCACTTTGGCCCTTTTTACATGGGCCCCAGTGCAGGGGGTCGGTGTGCGCGGTGGTCCATGTGCGGTGGGTGGGGGGAGGGTGTAGATGGGTGCACACCCATCTACATCCACCTCCATCCATCTACACTCACAGAGCAACTGCCATTTTCACCAGTTGTTCCATGCGTGGGTGATGGGTGAAGGTGGGTGTGCATGCGTGTTCGCGGGAACGCACGCGGGAACGAACGCACGCACACCCACCCACCTCATCTGCTGTGGGATTTACAGAATACTCACCCACGCATGAACACCCAGGTTTCTGGGTGTTGCCTGTGTAAAAAGGGCCTCCCAAAACAGTCTCTGGCATGAAGTTTACAACGTGCACATTAGGTCATTTTATCATGATTCCAAGAAATTATTCCGTATGCTGTAAGCATTACCATTTTAGAGCACCAAAATCTTGGAAATCCAAGGACAATGATATTCTGAATGGTTCTCTCAACCACACGATCTAAGCAAGATTTGATAACAATGGCCGCAATCCCAAACCCTGTTTATGCAGAATCCACATGGATTCCGTGCAGCACAATGTCTCCACTACGGACTTGTGTGCAGTTTCCATGCACATAGGTTGTGTTACACATGGGTTCCGCAGGCCATGGGATTGGCCCTATCAAAAACAAGCATACTCCAGCATAAAACTTTCCAGTGGGTGAATGGGTACAACAGAGGGCTACATTGTGTGATGAGGCTGCCTGCCCATGACAAGTGACCCTAACTCCTTATGCTGAGTGGCCTTTACCCCACACTTCACAGTCAGGTGGGCAGGAAGCAGAGAATGAACACAGAAAGCTCTACCCCACTCCCGCCCCAACATCAGTGTCTGCAGAACCCATTCTGTGCGCATGGGAGGCATAATCATTTGCTAGTGGTTTGAACTAGTAACAAATTGCTACTGGCCAGGACCTCAGATGAAGCAGGAACGCTTCCTTCCTGTATTCTCCCCTACATAAAACAGCTATTCTGGGTCAGACCAATGGTCCATCGAGCCAGCATTCTGCCTCTGATAGTGGCCACTCTCCGTCGCTTCAGAGAAGTACCCAACAGGTCACAATGGGGCAATCCATTCCCTGTTCACTCTCAGCTCCTGACAGTCAGAGAATTCATCTCCCAGCATACTTGGCTAATAGCCATTAATAGACCTATCCTCCAAGAACTTATCCAATCCTTTTAAAAATCCCTCTATATGACTGGCCTCTGGTGACAAATTCCACAAATTAAATGTGCACAGAGTGAAAAAATATTTTTTCTTCCATTTGTTTTAAATCTGCTGCCAGTGAGTTTCATGGAGTGTCTCTTAGTTCTAGTACTATTTGAGGGGGTAAATAACTCCATATTTACTTGTTCCACACCACTCAAGTTTTTACAAAATTGCTATCATATCCCCACTCAGTCGTCTCTTCTACAAGTTGAAGATTCTAACCTATCAAGCCTCTCCTCGTACGGAAGCCGTTCCATACCCTTGATCATCTTTGCTGTCTTTCTCTGTACCTTTTTCAATTCTACTATACCGTTTTATGGTACGACCAGAACTGCACATAATATTCAAGGTGCAGCCAAACCATATAGAGGCATAGTGATATTTTGTTTTATTCTCTATGCTTTCCAACTAATTCCTAATGTTCTGTTTGCTTTTTTGACTGAGGGCTGGTAAGCACATTAGCAAGAGAAGAACAGTCCCTCTGTACATTAGTTTGACATTTTAAAACAGATAGTTCCATGCAGCAAACACCCAAACTAATAGAGCTTGGTTTCCTATGGGAGAGCATTAATGTAAATCAAGAATAGGGAACCTTTTCTCTCCTGGAGGCAACTTTGAAAATTAGCAAAAGCTCCACAGGCCAGATCGGAGTAGGAGGCAAGAGGGTTAAGTGTGTGCTCAAGATGGGGAAAAGGAAGGGCAGGGTCCAGATTACAGGTCCATCTCCTTTTCTTGAGTGCATGCCCTCCATCCCCACTCCCTTTCCATCTCCCCCTGAGCCCACTCTTTTAGTGCTTGAGTATTGGGGCTGGATCCATATGCCTGGTCCAGAAATTGGAAAGGGGCCAAATAAAAACCAGCCACGGGTCAGGTTTGCCCCGAGACCACAGGTACCACACCCCTGAAGCAAGTACTTTTAACCAACAAAAGGATCCATTTCTCCACTTCATGTACACCTACTGTGATGGAATTCTTGTGCCCTACTTCTCTTTGGGCCTTCTGTCCCTCTACCAAATTGGGTTGATATTAGTCTGAAGGACTGACATTTATTGAGAGAGGATGAGGGAGGGAACAAACATGTGCATGCATGCACATGCACACACGCATACACACACACACACACACACACCTGTCTCTTATACACATCTAGATGTGTATAAGAGACAGGCCCTACCGTGTGCACCTTCTGAAGGTAGTGTAAGAGATGTATTTATTTGGCTGGGCTTTCAACAGGCAGGGGTAAATTTTTGGTTTGGGGTGGAATTGGGTACGTATTATATTGTTTTATGGGTAGGTGTCTTATTATCTTATGGGTTTTACTTTTATGCATTTTTTATGTAAACTGCCCTAAGCTTTCAGAGATAGGGCGGGCTGGACATCCAAATAAATAAATAAATAAATGACTAGCAAGTTCTACTGGACTCTGGTATAGTCTCTTGTTTGAGCACATGCACACATGAATGAAAGCATGCTTACAAGGCCGGGAGAAAACATCAGAATGCAAATCTCGTGCATTTTTGCATGTGTGTGAATGAACTATTCCACATAATTTCTGCTTTTATGTGGATTTACAAGGCCAAATGACAGGGCTGTGAAATCCAGCTCTGTCAATCGGCCTTGTAAATCCACATAAATGCGCGAGATTTGCATTTGGATGTTTTCTTACGGCCTTGTAAGGATAAATAGCATACATGCATGTGTGAATGCGCTTGAAACATCACTGGGGCTGATCCCATGCCCCACGCATGTAGCCACCTGCACGCGCACACAACCATGCAGTTTGCACAGGCACCATAAGCCCTGTGCCAGGAGTGCACGCGATTTGTGTGGGAGGTTGTGTGCGCACTGTGCATGCCACGAACTTATCCCCTCTGTGGTTGAACTGCCACTGCGGTCAAGATCCACTCGGGCCCATGAACTGACGTGACGGGGGGCTGGCTGCCAGGTGGACAGCAGCCGCCCGTCCCTGTGCTTTATGCTGCGGCCCGCTCACGTGACGGGCAACCATGGCTGCCAATGACAGCCGTCATCACCTGCCAGCAGGAGGTTGGGGAGAGGGGGACCCTGATTGGAGTATGTAAAGTGGGCTTTCAATGTGAAAGCCCACTTTACACCTGGTCGGGCGGCCGGATCCCGGCCGTGGTGGCAGCTAGTGCGGGTTGCAACTCCAGAACTTCCCGTCACTTTATGCTCTTACAACATCTGAATGTCAGTGGGACTCCAACAGTGGGAATCATACATTATAAGGGGGTAAAGGAGTTTGACTGGTGTAAAGAAGCAAAGAATCGGGCCCAGTGAATTATTTATTTTTTTAAAAAACCAACCAACAAAAGACCTTGAAAGTACTGCACTAATTATACAGCAAGAGGATTTCAGATCAATGAGGTATAAAAAAGCTCAAAGGGCCCAGATGGAGTCCCTTTGGAGGTTAAAATAGGGTTCTGCTATTTGCATTCTAATGAGATGGCCTGTTTTACACAACAAAGAAGGAAAGTCATGAAGTTGTCAAAGCTATCGTCTGCCTTCTGGATCAATTACAAGGTCCACCATTGGAATGTAAATAAATATTTTCCTCACACCTTATTGTGTGGGAGGAAAAGCTTCACAGCACGGTGACAAGCTCCACAGGCCAGATGAGGAAGTTGTCTACCCCATTTGCGCAGGGAGACATACTGGAGCTTCTTGGAAAAGAGGTTTCTCCTTGACGTGAAAGAAGAAACATAACTTCACTTTGGCCCTTTTTACATGGGCCCCAGTGCAGGGGGTCGGTGTGCGCGGTGGTCCATGTGCGGTGGGTGGGGGGAGGGTGTAGATGGGTGCACACCCATCTACA